>VFFE01004890.1:0-408935 GCA_008921705.1 Burhinus oedicnemus
GTTTAGATCCTTCTAAACCCTTAAGTCTCTTTTTCTCTCTCTCTCTTGCCTCCCGAGCGGAGCAGGAGAGAGAGAGCATCTGTCGTTCCACCGGATTAGGCCAATTTGGCCCAAACCACGACATACAGACATATGAGAATGGCCCCTAGGCTCATGGGGCATGGCATGTGAAATGCATGGGTGATCATGCTCCTGGGTTTTTGCTTTCTGCTGTCACATCAGCAGGGCAATAGATGGGAACATCTGTGAGAGCTGTGGAGTTGCTGTGAGATAGTATCAGAGGACTTCCAGAGAGGTCTTCTCAAAGGCTGATAGGAGGGGGAGGTGCCCTGCTGTCCAGTGCCAAGGCCATTGGCTGGCTCTCAGCAAATCCAAAATCTGTGATGCCAGGCAGGAGCACTGCCATGGGAGGCCTCAGTGGATATAGATGACAAATTTCCCCACATAGCCTGGCTGTAGCATCAAAATAAGCTGTGTGGTTCAGCCACTAGACCTTTCTGGGAGCAGCATGCAACATGTGTAGAGGAAATCCATGCCCGAGGATCCCCTGAACCAAATCCAAACCTTTGTTAGTCTAATCCCCAGTGAAACTGGTATAAGTCATGAATAAGTCCGTAGGGATGCAGATGTATCTAGACTGATCCACTGAGGGGCCACACGTCAGCCACAGCAGCAGAATCACAAACTCATCTCTGCATGGCGTAATGGGTTGGGGTTTGATGAGTTCATGCATGGATAAGGACAGCATGTAACCTTGATACCACTTCAGCTCCCTTGACCCAAATCTGCCCAAAAGTGAATTTGTCCAAAAGTAGGCTGTGAACTGTATCTATTTGCACCCACCACAGTAACCAGCAAATTGCTGCAGGCACTGCACATTTCCCAACTTCCACTGAGACAAGATCCTCCACGAGACATCCTTAGTCTGTGCAATCACACCAATTCTTGGCCCTACAGCACATCCCAGAACCACATGCTACATCCAGATAGATGTTCCCCAAAAAAATACACTGGCATAAATAGGGTCTCTGCTCCCCGCCTCCTCATAAATGGGGTCTCTGCTCCCTGCCTCCTTTCCAGCCCATGGACCTGCAGAGTCACCTTCGCTGTCTCACCAAACAGGAGGAGCTGGGAAAAGGACATGAAGGGCAGAAATGAAAGCAGATGTGCAGAGAGCACAGGGGTTTCAACCACAGTTTGAAACTGAGTTGTGCTCACTCTTATTTAACCTGGGAGAAGAGTGTCTTTAGTTTGAATGAAGGTCAGGATACAGGACTCCTTAGGATGCTTAAGTTTTGGATTTGGGATGCTGTGGGCATCACAATGCGTTAGTTATGGACACTACAAGGAATGAGGATCTGAGAGCACATCCACCAGCCTTCCCACCACAGCTATGGACTCCATAGAATCATAGAATCACAGAATGGTTTAGGTTGGAAGGGACCTTAAAGATCATCTTGTTCCAACCCCCTGGCCATGGGCAAGGACACCTCCCACTAGACCAGATTGCTCAAAGCCTCATCCAACCTGGCCTTGAACACTTCCAGGGATGGGGCAGCCACAGCTTCCCTGTGCAACCTGTTCCAGTGCCTCACTACCCTCAGAGTGAAAAATTTCTTCCTGGGATCTAATCTAAATCTCCCCTCTTCCAGTTTGAACCCCTCGTCCTATCACTACCTGCCCTTGTAAAAAGTCCCTCCCCAGCTTGCTCGTAGGCCCCTTTCAGATACTGGAAGGCTGCTATAAGGTCTCCTTGGAGCCTTCTCTTCTCCAGGCTGAACAACCCCAACTCTCTCAGCCTGTCCTCATAGCACAGGGGCTCTAATCCTTTAATCATTTTCATGGCCTTCATCTGGACCCACTCCAACAGGTCCATGTCCTTCTTATGCTGGGGCCTCCAGAGCTGGACACAGTGTTCCAGGTGGGGTCTCACAAGAGCAGAGGGGCAGAATCCCCTCCCTCAACCTGCTGGCCACACTTCTTTTGATGCAGCCCAGGATGCTGTTGGCTTTCTGGGCTGTGAGCACACATTGCCGGCTCATGTTGAGCTTCTCATCTACCAACACCCCCAAGTCCCTCTCCTCAGGGCTGCTCCACTCTCCACCCAGCCTATATTTGTGCTTGGGATTGCCTTGACCCATGTGCAGGACCTTGCACTTGGCCTTATTGAACTTCATGAGGTTGTCACAGGCCTACCTCTCAAGCGTGTCCAGGTCCCTCTGGATGGCATCCCTTCCCTCCAGCATGTCAACCACTCCACACATCTTGGTGTCGTTGGCAAACTTACTTGAGGGTGCACTCAGTCCCTACATCCATGTTGCCAACAAAGATGTTAAATAGTACGGGTCCCAGACCCCTGAGGAACACCACTTGTCACTGCATGCCACTTGGACATCGACCCATTGACCACAACTCTTTGAGTGTGGCCATCCAGCCAATTCCTTATCCACCGAGTGGTCCATCCATCAAATCCATGTACCTCCAATGTAGAGACCAGGGTATCATGTGAGACAGTGTCAAATGCCTTGCACAAGTCCAGGTAGATGACATCTGTTGTTCTCCCCTTATCCACCAAGGCTGTAACCTCGTCGTAGAAACCCACCAAGTTTGTCAGGCATGATTTGCCCTTAGTGAAGCCATGTTGGCTGCCACCAATGCACTTGCTTATTTTCCATGTGCTTTAGCAGTTTCCAGGAGGATCTGCTCCATGATCTTACCGGGCACAGAGGTGAGACTGACCGGCCTGTAGTTTCCCGGGTCATCTTTTTTACCCTTTTTGAAAATGGGGGTTATTTTCCCCCTTTTCCAGTCAGCGGGAACTTCACCAGACTGCCACGACTTCTCAAATATGATGGATAGTGGCTTGGCAACTACATCAGCCAGTTCTCTCAGGAATCTCATCAGGTCCCATAGACTTGTGCACATTCAGGTTCCTCAGCTGGTCTTGGACCTGATCTTCTCCTACAGTGGGCAGTACCTCATTCTTCCAGTCCCTGATATACAGTTCAATTCCTGCCCATCAGCCCTTCATGCTCTCTTCCTTTGCTTGCTTTGCTGCCACTCCATAGCTCTGGGATAACAGTTTGCTCTTCCCCTCTCCAAAATCCACTTCAACTGCTGCCCCTTCTCTGCTGCCTATGGCCACGATGCCTCCAAACCAGATTTTCCTGCATCCCTGGCCTTGGAGCTCCCATGTATCTCTTCCAAGATGAAAAAGGGCCAAACATTTTCTCTCAAAATAAAACCAAATATCACAAAAGGTTTCTTAAAATATCATCTCTCACTGGAAAAGGGTGAGTTTTCTAATTAGAAAAGACATGTCAGGGCTTCATGCTGTTTAAGGCAGGTTGGACTGTAGCCAAGGACATTCATCATGTATCAGCCCAACTCATAGGAAAGACCTCATGGAGCATCATGGGTGATGCAGTCCAAACTCAGAAGGCTATCCCAGACAGGACGATGATGACAGGAGTTTCCAAAACTACAAGTCCAGTGAGTCACACTGTGGCATTCCTGGGTCAAACTGCCTGGCTTTTAGCCAGCTTTCCACTGAAATAATGTAGGCTGTGATTTTTCACTAGAAAGTAAACATTTTCCCAGAGAAAAGCCTTATTTATGAGAAGCTTCATCTGAGCATTGCAATAACTTCAGTGTTCCTCTTTGGGCTGCCCACCCCTGGGGGATGACCCTGGGTAGCCTGGGCTGTGCATCCCTGCTCCCAGAGACTTCAGGCCAGAGGGCTGTGTGTTTGCTGTGGTGCAGCCCTGTCGCTGCTCTCCCACAGACCCTGTTTTACAAAGCTGAAGGTACAAGCACTTTCAGTATGGCAAGGAGGCTCAGGGACTCCCCTTTGCCCTCCCTGGGATCTATGTGAAATCCAGCCTCTTAAAGGCACTGCTCATTAGTGATGTGCTTTGTTATCAGGCAAGGCTAATTGCTGACACCATTTCCCATTCATAAGTGTTCAGCTTTGCAGAAAACCAGGAAAGCTCTTACCCACAGTGTTAATTCCTTTCATGATAAACTTCTGGATGTGCCATATCAGCCCCCAACCTGCCTAAGCCAGGAGGCCTTTATTTAGCATCAATATTTATCATTGCTAAATGTATAAATAATACCATTAGACACTCTGAGAAGTGATAAAACTAACAGTGTAAACAGAGAAAGTGAGTGACCTTAGTGGAGAACCATTGTTGATTTTGACCCAACACCTACCAGTATGATTAGTCACAGCAGAACCGCTCAGGGAAAGGGGCTATTGGGGCCTGTTTGGAAATTACAGACTTGCACTGTTTATGTTATGGAACAGCTCTAATTCCTGCTGAGTTTCTCTATAAGCACTGGGTCATGGCCCCACCTCTGGTCCTCTGGACGCCCTGGGGGTTCATCAGCTGGGAGCCTGAAGGCTCGTGTAATGCTCCTGAAAGCTGGACTCTCTTCCAAACCAGCAGGAGGAGATACCCTTCCTGCCTTTCCTGCCTTTTCCCCTCCACCAGGTGAGCAGGGGCAGGAGGTGCCACACAAACATTGCCACGTGAAACGTGAAACTGAGGCACTTCTAGTGGTTTCATATCCTGGTATTTTCCACAATGATGAGATATGAGTGGTGCCTCCTTTATTCTCTTCTGTCCACCCAGCCAGATGTTCCCCTCAGTTTCTACCCTGCAAAGCATCAGCATTTGCCAACCCCTCTCCGGCAAAAGTTTCGGTGGACGCTTGGCTAAGTGATGGATACAGGAGCCAGCACAACCCTTGGCTCTGCAGATAGCCACACAAGTGAGGGGTAGGACAACCTGTAAAGACTGCATCATGGACAGCTACTCCAGCTGAAAAGGCTGCCATAACAGCTGTTGGAAATGGATATTCAAGCAGTTAGAATTCAGTGTACGCTAGCTACAGGTTCACATGCTGCTTGTGCATGTGCTAAGCTGTCAAAGAGCAAAATAAATAGGGAGCTCCCAGGGCTTCACCTGGGCTACAGTAAGTGTGTTGCTTTGAAAAGGTCGCCCAAGTGTAGCTGTGAAAAGTTCAGATGAAATCATAGAAAATCATGCAAACTTTGCATTTCTTAATTATTTTTTGAAATGGACCCCTAAAGGTGGCTGAGAAGGCTCTCCTGAAGGCTCTCAGATGACCTACAGTCCTGTGCACTGGGAATATTTTTGTATCCAAGGACCTTAAAACCTTGAAAAGATACTGTCCCTAACTGCAGAAATGACACTTAATTAGATCCACTTGGTTGTGCCTATGGCCTCAGTGTAGTGGTGTCCCACTGTGATCACTGAGAGACATCTGACAAAGGGACCTCTCAGGACAACATCTCAAAAATGGGCAAAGGCAGAGTCTTTGCAGCCACAAGGTAGCTTGTGGCCTCTAATAGATGTTGGTTGCAACCTTGCAGCTTCCTGATGCCAACACAGTTGATGAAGAAATCTGTGCTTATATTCTTGTATCCACTAATTGATCATCAGGCTAAAAGCATCCCTCAGCTTACAAAACTTGATTCACCATCCCTGGGTGGGATCTTCAGGCAGTCAGTGATCATGCTGACACAAAGCAGCAAGGTCCTCAGGATCACTTGCTAATCTTCTCAAGAGCAAGCCAGGCTCCAAAGGCTGAACAAAATCACAGTACCCACAAATTTGAACCTTCAGAGTCATATTTCTTTTCCTAATCCCTAGCATCAAGCAGCATTGCCTCAGCCTTAGTATTGGGTCCTGATCTCTGCCTTAGCCTTTCCAGCTGGCTGGGAGTAAGCTAGCACAAGTGAGTGCAGTGACACCTACCACAGCTTTGCTCTCTGAAACATCTCCCTCCCTCTGCTTTTCTCTCTCTCCCACATATGTAGTTGGTAGGTAACAAATTATATGTTTAATGCACATAAGAAATCACAGTCTTTTCATCCAGGTCTGTCATTTGAATGTGAAATGTGACATACTTGACTCTTCCAGGTTGGATGGGGTTGGTGTACACAACACCAGGTTTAAAGGAAGAGACAGACTATTACATCCCTCAGCACTGCTGTGGTCAAACTGCATCAACTGGCAGAGTGGTCCCCTAGAGAAGCTGAAGCCCGTGTAAAGAGTTGACTCTACTAGGACAAGCTATTAATAGAAGCAAGGAAACATTGGCTGGAGAGACTTCAGGAGGGCATTTAGTCCAAAATCCCCATTGGGTTGGAAGAGACACAGCTAGTCAAATGATAGCTGATTTGGGAAGTTCAGAGCTAAACAAGACTGATGTCTTTCCAGAAAGCTGACATGGATCTATTACTTAATTTAATCAAGCTGGTCATTAGGTTAACTTGATGATCTGATGTAGAATCAGATGCACTGGAACAAGTCAACCAGGGCTGTGGGAGGAGTTCCTACCTTCGCCAACTCAAAAATCAATACAAAACCATTGCTGAAAATACGTGCTCTACAAGTACTCATTTGGGGAAATGTTCTGGCCTACTCTGTGCAGGAAGACAAGCCAGATGACATCCCTTCTTGGACTAACCAGCAGTGAATCTCTGAGCCCCTTCTCCAACCATCCCTCTGGTTTTACTTAGTTACCTATTCCAGTTATTAATAAACATTATATGGGCACTGGTGAGCTTTGATTGTTCCCAGCCTTGCTGTTAGGATTTAGAAACATCTCACAGTCAATAAATAAGAGACCAATCTTGGAAACTTTACCTGTGGTCCTACTGTTGTCCTGCTACCTTGAAAAAGGACCGTGGTTGGGTTTGGAGGTAAATTGGTTTCTGTGCAGAAATTCTCCTCCCATGAGCAAGGTGGGTACCCAGATTTCAGGGAGAGGGGACACAGAGTTTGTCCAGATCCCTAAGAACCACAGAGACTCACTGACTATGAGAAACTCATGAGAAACATGAAGGAAAATGCCTTGATACACACCTCAGGGTACCCAGAGAAACTGCTCTGGGGGAGTTTCTTCATCCCACTGCTTTGAAGCCAACCTCTTCCTTCCCTTAACCTGTCAGTGCCTTTCCATGGGATTTGCCCCTCATCCTCAGCCAGCCTGTTCCCCTTCCAGGACAGAGTGGTTATCTCACCCATGTCCAGGCAGACCCCAGGCAGTCCCCTCCTGTGGTTCATCCTGGATTTTGCTGACGTGCTTGTCTTTCTCCTCCTATAACTGACTGCAGATTGGCATTGGGGAAGACCTATGGCCTAATTGCAAGCACATGCTGGCTAGCCCTGCTCACAGCCTGATGGTCAGAGCTCTCAGGAAATGCGAGCGAGCTCTGACGCGTGTGTGTGTCACATTAGTTTTCCTGTTGTGCTCCTGATGGGTGTGTTTGACCCAAACTAAACAATACCTATGCCATACACTCCACAGTGTTTTCCCACTTGCGACTGCCAGGTGCTGGCAAGCACAACAGGCAGGAAGGTTGCAGAGCCTTACGAGAGCTGGCAGGCAGGTCGCAGCATGCTAAGGCAGCTTGCAGTGAGCAGCAGTATCCTCAGGAGGGAGAGCAAACTGCTTTCTCACCCTTTTTTGCTATTTCCTGTTTGTTCCCGGCCTGGGTTCCCATCACAGCCACTCTCAGCTCCGGCCCCAGCCCACATGTTATCCATTTCTCAAGGGTCTTCCCTGGGTTTGGACCTCCTTCTGAAGTCTTGTAAGCTGAGATGAACATTCTCGCAATCCCACACTGGCCACAGACTCCCACACTCAGTGCCACCCAGGATTTCTTTTTCTTCCATTTGCTGGAAGCTCTTCACAAACCAAGTCATTCTGCGTGTCACCTCCATGCACAGGACAAGAAACAAGGCTCTCCTCTGAGGCCATTGCATTTTCTGACGTGCCAGATTGAGCCAAGTTAGCAACGGGTTAGAAAAGCACTTTTGGCTTGAACATGAGGCTGGAGGAGTTGGCTGCTCACAAAAGGGGAAATATTAGAGGGGAGGCAGAAGGAGGAAAGAGTGTGCTGGTAGAGATACACCCCCTATATAGACGCCCTATAGCTGAAGCGAAGGGAGACGAGGCAGCAGGACAGATGAATCGATGTGCCGGATCAATGGGCCAAGGTCAATGGTATGATGTTCAACAAGGCCAAGTGCCCGGTCCTGTACTTGGGTCACAACAACCCCATGCAGCGCTACAGGTCTGGGGAAGAGTGGCTGGAAAGCTGCCTGGTGGAAAAGGACCTGGGGGTATTGGTAGACAGCCAGCCGAACATGAGCCAGCAGTGTGCCCAGGTGGCCAAGAAGGCCAACAGCATCCTGGCCTATATCAGGAATAATGTGGCCAGCAGGACTGGGGCAGTGATCGTCCCCCTGTACTCAGCACTGGTGAGGCCCCACCTTGAGTACTGTGTTCAGTATTGGGCCCCTCACTACAAGAAAGACATTGAGGTGCTGGAGCGCGTCCAGAGAAGGGACAAAGAAGCTGGTGAGGGGTCTGGAGAACATGTCTCATGAGGAGCGGCTGAGGGAACAGGGATTGTTTAGCCTGGAGAAAAGGAGGCTGAGGGGAGACCTTCTCGCTCTCTACAACTACCTGAGAGGAGGTCTAGCAAGGTGGGGATCTGTCTCTTCTCCCAAGTAACAAGTGATAGGTCAAGAGAAAATGTCCTCAAGTTACACCAGGGGAGGTTTAGATTAGACATTACGAAAAATTTCTTCACTGAAAGGGTTATCAGGCATTGGAACAGGCTGACCAGGGAAGTGGTGGAATCACCATCCCTGGAGGTATTCAAAAGACATGTAAATGTGGTGCTGAGGGATACGGTTTAGTGGTGGTTTTGGCAGTGTTAGGTTGATGGTTGGACTAGATGATCTTAAAGGTCCCTTCCAACCTAGACAATTCAATGATTCTATGATTCCAAAGATGATACAGACACCCATCTCCAAGCTGCATGAACACAGTGCCACTGTGCAGCAGAAGGAACTCAGCTGCAGAAGGTTTTGGTGGCACTCATAACATAGCAATGAGATGGAGAAGATGTTCCAGTCATGGAGCAAAGAGGGGTGACGCGCCTAGAGCATGCAGGGTGCAATGACCAACATCGGTGAAGAGAAGCAGCTACGTCCCTTGCCTTCTAGCAACAGCAGGTCAGCTCACTGACTTGACTTCCTTCTGAACCCGCACCCCCTGATCTCTGTTGAACAACACTTACCACCTGTCAACCCCGTGCTGGAGTTCAGCATGCCGTTCCTGTGAGCCCCTGCCCGCAGCGGGGTGTCTGTGCCGTGGTGTTAGTGCCATCCCTTGTGGCACACTGAGCAGGGCCCCCCCTGCAGCCCGCCCTGGCTCACCCGTCCACAGCAGGGCTGCAGCCACCAGCTTGCGCCCGCCTGGAGGCACAGCTCAGCTGTGTACTTGCAAGCCACTGCCGTGCTGATGGGGATCTTGCAGAGCTGCCAGTTGCATTCCAGCTCGTTATGTTTTAATTTAGTCAATCCATAGGCTGTCTATTGTGAGGATATCAGTGCTGAGAAGCAAAATCCAAATCCAGAGCATTGCAGAAGAACCAAACTGCCAAAATGCAGAGACAGAGAGACAAAGTAAATCTGTCATTAGGCAGTCCTGACAGACCTCCCACCCCGAGAGGAGCCAGTTCCCAATTAGCACAAAGAACTTGGGCAAAGAGGAGGAACAGATTCAAAAGCAAATGAAAGGGACCAAAAATGGTCAATAAAAGGCCAGTGGAAATACTCAGGTCAGCTCTGTGTCACGTAGCACAGGGGGCTTCCCTCTCCACCTTGGAGCTCTCCCCTGGTGTGGACCTGCCCCAAACCTGCCCCGGCAAGTCTTCCAGCAGCCTCAGGAGCAAGGGTCTGTCTGAGAGCAGCTCCTGTCCCTGCTCAGCATGCAGGACATTAGTCTTAGCCGTGATGGCAGCTAGAGATGAGGGGAGCAGACAGGTATGAGGGGAGGCTGTGTGGGTCACGAGTTGGCAGGGGTGTGATGGGAGTCCACAGGGGCAATGAGCACAGCTCATAGGGGAGAGACATGGGGATGCTGGGAGGAATGAAGAGGCAGCTACCCAGAGGAGCCAAAGCCCCCTCCCAAGGTCGCTGTGCTGCCTCTACAGCTGGGCAGAGCTGCGTTTTGTCCCCAAGGGGCTGTGAAGACATGGCCAGCGAATGACAGGCCATGAACCAGCAGAGAAGCCACTGCCTTGCTGCTTGCGTGGGGGCAGCAGGGCAGCAGTGTCCCATGAGGCGCCATTCCCTGTGATGTGTCTGAGCTGGGGGCATCGGTGCGAGTGGGCACTTGGATGCTCCCCTTGCCCTTCAGCTGCCCGTCAGTGCTTATGGAGAAGGAGGGAGAGCCAGGCAGGGGGGAGGAAGAAGGGAAAGAAAAAACTCTTCTAGTGGTATAAATCTTTCAGGCTCCATGGCTGTAACACCAGCCCAGCTGAGCATCTGCCTGTAGAGCTGGAGGCCAAAGGGATGATGGGTCTGACCTCCTACATAGCACAGTGTTCCTCAGCGACTCCCTCCCTGCACCAGGCTCACACTCAGACAGCACATTAAGAGCCATTTCCCATAACAGGGCTTCTCAGCCCCAGTCCCAGTCACATCCAGCACTGCGGCTTGCACTGATCTTGCTGTGATAAAATAGTTTCTGACTCGCTTTGAAGCTTTCAGGCTCCAAGATCAGTCTATGTTTGCTGGCTGCCTCAGTTGGGATGCTTGGGATGCTGTCTCAGGAAAGAGTAGCCATTCACATGCTGTAGCCCTTGGTGAGTGTTAAGGGGGGCATTTCAGCTCCCCTGCCAGGATCTGGGACCCCCACCTCAATGCTGAGCCTCGGCCTAACTCCTGGCTCATTGTTAGATCTGTTTGTGCAAACACTAAATCAGTTCTCTAGTGGCTGGGTGTATTGGAGAGGCCAGACGAGAAGAAGGGCTGGGGGAAAGATGGGGTCACCAGCTGCTGTCGGATAAGCCCACCGAACTTCCCAAACGAGCGCCAAGTGTCACCCCCCTCCCTGACTGCCCTCTGCTCTACCTCATCCTTGTCTTCCTCCTGGTGGGCTCCTTGCCCTGCTCCTGCCCTCCGACCACCCACCCCTTTCCCCGCGTGCCCTTTGGCTTTCTTCAGCTCCCTGCAGTCCAGTCTGCCCTTGACTAACTTAAACAAGTCTATAGGCTCTATGAATTTTTTTCCCCTTACTGCTCATCCTGGTTTCCAGAACATTGCAGACTATGCAGATCATAACAGCTATATTTAAGGTTGCCTGACAGTTTCCATGATATGAGCCATTGTTCGGTTGCTTACAACACTGACGAACTTTAACTCTTTGGGCTGAATAATTTGGGATACCTTCTGCAAGAACAAGTTCCATCCTTTTGAGAAGCAAAATTAGGGAGAAGCACTTGCTTTGCTCCAGTTCTTATCAAGGCTTTGCTGGGAAGCAAAATCAGAGACTTGCAAAATTACTTGCAGAGAGTACTTTGGTCTCAAGGTGTGTGTCTCCACTCTGCATTTCTTGTGAAAAATCCACCCAGTTACATAAGGGCCTGAAAAGCACGTTTTCTCAAGCACCTCTGAAATAGTGCTGTGCCAGGCTGTCCCCTGCAACTGCTGCAACTGCAGTGCACCAAGCCTGCGCCCTCTCTCAGCCCAGATGAACCACGCAATGGGAGCACGCTGCAGCCCCAGCCCCCAGCACTCCCTTCCTGCCCTGGATCCTGAGCCCCTGGGTCAGGATGCCACCTTGACCTTGGCCACCAGGACAGATAACAGGGACCCAGCCTCTCCTGGGCTGTTGGTGCTGTGATGTGACACTGCAACACCTGACACACGTCTCCAAATTCCTCTGCTGTCAGCGAGCTGCTGAGAAGCCAGGAGGGGAAGGTTTTGCTGGTCAGCCCATACTGTGGGTGGCACTCTGCCTGGTGCTCTGGCTCTGTTGAGTTTGGGTGCTGGAGAGAAACTAACTCTGTAGTGACCTTTTGTGCATCACTATGAGGATAGATCTGCTGGTTTTGCTGTCTTTTTAAAAAATGAAATTTCATTTAATTACTAATTTTTTCGCCACTTTTAAATATATTGTATGCTGCAGTGTCTGTGTGATTGCACGTGTAATGTCACCACAGCTTTGCTTTATCTAATCACAGGACCTCAGGGAACAAAGTAATATTGTGCAGTTAATAAAGCTGGTACCTATCAGGACAAAAAAATAATTGTGTCTTCATATAACTAAAACTATCTCACGAAGCATACACACAGGGTACTAAGCTAAACTGCACAGGTGGATTCAAATGACATTTTCTACGTTGCATTTTCATATCATCTCCCTTCATTTTTGTACAAAATCTGGAACGATGCTTGACAGCACAGAACCAGGCAGGAAACCTAGAAGCCCTGTTGTAGGTCTGCATCAGGACAAAGAGGTCTTCCTTCCCTTCCTGCCTCCAGGTTTTGACCCCTGGCTGTGCCTCAGATGATCCAGCTCCTTCAGCCACCTCTTATGAGGGACTTTTGAAAGCCCATGCCAATTATTTTGTCAGCGATCCTTCTTTGCAAGCTCTTTTGGTGTGCTCAGACAACATTAATACAACCTTTGTGCAAACAGTGCCAGGCGCATCCTGTCCTACCACACTATCGCCGATGGCCAGCACACATGTGGATCCTTGATCTCTATGGAATTTGTTACTCACAAACCCTGCACAAGCACCAAAACCCTGTCCTGAATGGGGCCCTAACGTTGTTGCCAATGCCAGTTCTGCCCTGTTCATCTCAGCATAGTTAAAAAATCAAATCCACATCCTGAGACACTAAAACAAGGACTTGGAATGAACATGGGCTGTAACTGATGGGTCCTGCACAAACTGCATGCTTATCCCCTGTGCTATAGAAACTGTCTGGGTTGTTGGGGGCAGGCTATGGCTAAGAGAAATAGTCAGAATTCAAGAGTGGTTTGCATGCAATTCCTTAACCAAAAAGCTGACAGCACTGTTTTTTCCAAATTCCATTCAAGCTTTTTCCTCAGCAATGAATACATCCATGTCAAAGACAAGCAAAAGAGGAGGAAACGCATGAAAGGTCCTGCATCCCTCCAAATTGTCCTTTAAGTTGGTGGATAACTCTCACACATTGCCCACCCACTGGTGAAGGTGACACTTTGTATGACCAACCTCCCATGTGCCACACAGGAGAGTACTATGAACTTCTGTCCCCCAGGTCTCCCTTATAATTCCTTGGAGAGCAAAGAACAAGCACTAACTCTTCCTGTCCTCTTAAAAATAATGTTACACAACCCACTTCTAAAGAATGATAGTCTTTCTTATAGTCATTCTGAAACTTGAATATTTTATAATGGATAAAATGATCGCAGAAAATTCCAAGGACAGCCAAGGAGCTCAAAATGATCTGATCATGTTTCCAACCATGAGACCTTTGGAAAGAGCCCCAGAAAGAGGGGGAAACACATTAATTTTATGTTTTAATATTCAACAAACAGAGCAGACTCTGCAGAGCAGCAGTGTCCAGTTGAAAGTGTCGAGAAGTTTATTTTTCTTCAAACCTGCTATGGAGCTGAGTTTGGGACTCTCTGTTTAGCTTTTCAGCCTGCAGTTACATTGTGTAAACAGTTTATTTAACATCATTTTTGGCACTTCTTCAGTAAACCCACCATAATAATCCTACTGGCAGACCAAACAGATCACAGATTAGAAGACAAAGCTGCTGTAAAACACCAAATTACCCATCCCCTGCTTTCCTGTTTTTGTGAGATGTGAAGTCTTGTACTTAGCCGTGTTTATGCCTTGTTTCATGGCCGCACCACCAGGTCACGGAGTGGCTCCTATTAACGCCCAGCCTCAGCCCCCAGCGGCATTGCAACGTGGAAGCAGGGCGGGGGAAGGATTTTTCAGCCCTTTTAGAAGCTCATAAAACGTGCTGGGGTGCTGGCTGTTGCTTAACAGGGAAGGTATGCTGGCTTGATCCAGATTGGAAAAGACTCGACTAATGCTAAAGTCACCTATTGCTTACATTTCATTTTAATGTGCTTAAGTTCAATAAAAGTTTATCATCTCCATTAAAATGGTGCCTATTGGAACCGATTTAATCTTGTTAGCACAGAAAACCACATGAAAGGAATCAAGTTCATGGACAAGATTGAGCACAGTTACTTTTGGAGCATAAATTACATAAAAGCAATGGATAATCAGCCAGAGCCACAGTTCCTGTCACCTGCATTACTCACATACTTATGCCAATGCACTTTGCTAGGGAAGGTGCTGGGCAGGAGCCATATCGCAGTGGGACTGAGAGCCTGCCAAGCACGGGAGTAATCGGCTGCTTAATGTCACAGCATCAACACTCTCCTAAAGAGTCTATGAATCGTGTTACATTTGAACAAACAAATGTCATGTGCAGGGGTGCCGGTCAAATGTCTACTGGCAAAAGGACAATGCAGCTGTAAATCTTGCCTTCAGTATCACCCTGCTTTCCCTGCCTTTCTCAAGGGAAATGCCAGCTCCACCACCAGCCCAGCTGCCCGGTGAGTGCTCTGGGCACGGGCAATGGGCCAGAAATGCGCCGTTATTGTGTGCACGGGAGCAAGGAGGTGCAGTGATGGGATTTCAGCCGGGCCCTCGTGTAGGAGCATCAGCCCTGGCCTGCTGGGCTCTCTACTGCTGCCTGGGGGTCCCTGCCAGGGTGCCCTGGAGTAAGAAGGGTTGGTGACTTCTCAGGGACTCACCCCAGCTGGGCAGCAGGCACGGCACTATGGAGGCAGAGGTTTTCTTGGGGAGATGCCCTGGGGCTGCAGCCGCAGCTTGTCCTCCTGGCAATGGGGGTCAATGGAGAAGGGCACTCCCGTGAGCCTGCACTCTGCTCTTACTGGCTCCATCCCCTGACAGAGCATCCTGTCTCCATGATGATGGGGGCAGACTGGGGACAAGAATGTGGGAGGGCAGAAAAACAGCTAGGAAAAATATGAAACCTGCCTGTGCTGCCTTCCTCCCCTGAAGTCCTCAGGACAGGCTGCCGCAGCAGTGTCCACCTCTCACAGGACCCCCCAGATCAGGAATTTTGCTGCCAGCAGCCGTCCCCTCCTGTGCACCCACAGCAGCCTGGCCTTGCAGATGGCTGCTCCGCAGGATGGATTCACCATGCTGCTGCCTGCAAAGCTGTGATTTGCTGACAGGAGCTCTCCAAAGAACACCAAATCTCTGGGTGTCTGGCCAATATCAACACCACACACCTCTGTCTCCCAGTTCCACCAGCGCGTAGGCTGAAGGAAGTACTGGGGTGTTCAACTGCTCTCCAGCATCTTGCTGTGTCAACAGCACCTGCCAAGGTATCTGCAGCCCTGTTGTCCCTCTGGACTCCTCACTGCTGCCGACTGCCCAAATGCCATGATGGGCAAAAAATTACCTATTCCTTCTGCCAACAGTCAGATAATTTTTCTCTCATTTTACTGGGAACAGGCCCAGCTTTTGATCTTTCTGGCTGAGACCCTAAGTCTGTGTCTGCACTTGCTTCTGACTGACTCCAGCACCTGGGTGTATGGCACGTCTGTTACACCAAGCTCTCTGTAGCACAAGCCCCACGTGTCCCATGGATTCCTCTCCCCACAGCCTGTCTATGCAGCCGGGTTTTGCTGCAAGAGCTAAATGCCAGGCAGGTGGTAACAGCAGCGGGCACAGGGGCAGGACCAGGGCAGATGAACACCTCTGCTGTGGAGCTCGCTCTTGCAAGCAATGCTGGTTCACTCTTCTGAGCAAAGACTTTACTACATAATTCTTTCACAAACACATGCCCAAAAGCCCATCATGACCGGTACACATGCTTAACACCTGAGTGAATGCACACCCCTCCACACTCCCAGATCCCCTCCCCTGTGCACACTCATGGGGTACGCCCACACCTACGCAGATGCCCAGATCCCGACTTGCTCACTCCACGCTGGCAGCACTTTCTTGAGGCCCAGAGACAAACATGCACAGAAACAGAAATGCAGAGCTGCCACATTGAACCAAACTGTTTGTTCTTCAACAACTTGGGAAAGAAGTGCTAATGGCACGTCAGGAGAAAATACAGGCATGGGATGAGGGAGGATCCTACAGGCTCACTAGGAACAGGAAAGATGCCATGACTGCCATGTGTCTCTGCACTCCAGACATGCTGAGGCTGTAACTCAGCAGGGTGCTGTGAGCCACACGATCTTCTGGGGGTATGTTGAATCTTACTGAGCTCCCTAACATGTTCTGGGTGTGCCAGGGAAGCTCCTTTGTGTACCTCTGTCTTTCTTGGGCCCTGCAGAACAAGTGCAGCTGACATCTGCGGCGGGTTCTGCCCTGCTGCACCCCTGCAGCAGTGCGCTGTAATCATCCTCATCCTCATTGCAGCCAGTGCTGCTGTCTTACTGCCTCAAAGCGAAGGGGCAGGAGTAGGCTCTGGCAGCTCTCCAAATGGCAAACCTGCATATGCACTCAGGGACCTCAAACTCTACATCACCTGCAGCTTGGAGGTGACCCAAAAAGAATGCAAGATCTGAAATCATGAATACAGTGAATATATATATATGCATATGCATATATACGTATGCATATACATACCTACGTGAACGCACCCACTAAAGGGGATATATTCAACCAGGAGGCCCTAGAGCTCACCAGTTACCCCTTGCTATATCACTGTCTCATTTTGGACGTAGCACAAGGCACCAAGCCCCAAAGCCACCTTTCAGCTGGAGGGAAAAGGGTTTTCCTCAAGTGAGCACACAGCTCTGAGCGCAAAGGGCACAGGCAGCCTATCATGTCCTCCAGCGCAGCATGGAGGAAAGCAACACTGGGCAGACTCCATCCTTTAGGTGTGATAACACCCAAAATTGCTGTTTAGGCAACACCAGGAAGAGATGGAGAAATGGGAGACAACTGGGATAAATGGGTCTGATTTGTGAGGAAAGATTTGAATAAGGATTTACAGCCTCTAGGTCGTGGCAAGGACCTTGGTCTTTGCTACATGCTCCTATTTTGGAAAAACTCTTGGCTCAGCCAAGCTGACTGCAGGATTATGTAGTGCACAATGCAGCCATGGAGAGCAGGGCAGATTTCCTTAAATGTTGCCTGGAAAGAGGCAGAAAGCCTGGCTTTCTGAGCCCCAAAAGGAATCTGGGATGGAATAGAATCTCCCTTGCCAGTACATCTGCACTAACCTCTGCAGGGGAAGGAGATATGGTGAATGGCGTTAAATCCAGTTGGCGGCAGGTCTCAAGCGGTGTTCCTCAGGGCTCAGTTTTGGGGCCAGCCTTGTTTAATATCTTTATTGATGATCTGGATGAGGGGATTGAGTGAAGTTTGCAGATGACACCAAATTAAGCAGCAGTGTTGATCTGCTTGAGGGTAGGAAGCAGAGAGACCTGGACAGACTGGATGGATGTCTGAAGCCAACTGCATGAGGTTTAACAAGGCCAAGTGCCGGGTCCTGCACTTGGGTCACAACAACCCCAGGCAACGCTCCAGGCTTGGGGAGGAGTGGCTGGAAAGCTGCCAGGCAGAAAAGGATCTGGGGGTCATGGTGGACAGCTGGCTGAACATGAGCCAGCAGTGCGCCCAGGTAGCCAAGAAGGCCAACAACATCTTGGCCTGTATCAAGAACAGTGTGGCCAGCAGGAGTAGGGAAGTGATGGTGCCCCTGTACTCAGCGCTGGTGAGGCCGCAGCTTGAATACTGTGTTCAGTTTTGGGCACAGTCTAGGAGGGATATTGAGGTGCTGGAGCGTGTCCAGAGAAGGGCAACAAAGCTGGTGAGGGGTCTGGAGAACATGTCTTATGAGGAGCGGCTGAAGGAATTAGGATTGTTTAGTCTGGAGAAGAGAAGGCTGAGGGGAGACCTTATTGCTCTCTACAACTACCTGAAAGGACGTTGTAGTGAGATGGGAGCTGGTCTCTTCTCCCAAGTAACTAGCGATAGGACAAGAGGAAACGGGTACAAGTTGCACCAGGGGAGGTTTAGGCTGGACATTAGGAAAAAAATTTTCATGGCAAGAGTTCTCAAACATTGGAAGAGGCTGCCCAGGGAGGTGGTCGAGTCACCATCCCTAGATGTGTTTAAAAGTCGTGTAGATGTGGTGCTTCGAGACATGGTTTAGTGGCAGAGCTGGTAGAGTAGGGTCAATGGTTGGACTGGATGATCTTAGGTTTTTTCCAACCTAAGGGATTCTATGATTCTTTGATATTCCACTTGCTGAACAAGGGTGACACGAGAACTACAACTTTATATTGACTACAAATGCATTTGTGGTGGATATTAGCAGCTTCTAATCACCACTGGTTCCAATTAGCCTATGGAAACAGTAAGAACAAACCCAAGGGCAGCCCAAGGCCCCAGCTCCCCACACTCAACAGATCATTGCGTCAGACTGGAAACAACCCACGCTCCGGCTGCCTGCAAACCCGCTTGCCTCAATGCCAGGCAATGCTGTGCCCTCTGAGCAGGATCCTCGGCCATCCTGTCTGCTCAGATCACCTGCTCTGTGGCTGCAGAGGGGCACTCACACAGAGGAAGAGGGATGAATCTCATCCTGCTAGCCACCATGAACAAGTGCACCAATGGTCCTGCCAACTGGCAAAGAAAATGATTAATTAGTGTGCGAGCATCCTCCCCAGTCACCACTTACCCATTGGTGCCATATACTGGAGGTCCTGATGTATGAAACCCTGCACCCTGGTGCGACTCAGTATTGGCCAGTGTGGCCCAAACACTGGGCTGCAGCAGTGTGACACTTCTTGGCCAATGCACCTCACAGCCATAGAGCTCATGATGTCCCCAGAGAACCACTGTGACACAGAGCTCACATGTGACTCATGGATGCCATCACAGCACAAGCATCCATGAGGAGATCTATGGTGCCATCTCAATGAGCGGTTCAGGTGCGCATTTACAAAAGCTTTGATGTGCAATGATTGCAAATAACAGGTGCTTATTCAGGAGCTTTCATCTGAAGACATCGAAGCTTCTCACAAGGGCCAGTTAGGCAGAGGAAAACTGTGCACAGGTCTCACTCCATTACTTAATGACAGAAACCAGCTGCAATTTATTTATATGCATGCATCACTTCAGATACGAGCAAAACATTTCAGGTCATTTGGATGTAAGGAGACTGTAGCGACCCCTTGACCTGAGAAACATTTGCAAGAAGTCCTTCTCATCAGCATCCCACAGTCAAAGGGGTCTGAAGCAGGATTTATCCATTATTAAAAATCTTGCTGAATGTAGGAAAGTTTATAGAGGGTTTGAGCAAGATTTTCCCCCTTTCAAGTGACTGCCTGCTTACACCACTTCAGAGGGAATGAACAAGCATGAAATTCAATTATACAGACACCCACTTAAACACTTGAACCAGAACTGCTTCCCTTAATCTTTATGTTGAGGACAGGGTAAGATTGTGAAGCCACTCTCGGTATGACAGCACTTTATTTCATCTGCAGTCCTGGTAAGATACACAATTCACTTAACTGAAGAGCAGGGATTTTGAGCTGTGTGCTCCTAGCTCTTTCTGTAAGCAACACAGAGTAGCAGCACTGCCCATAACTGTCAAACCCCCCCTTACAAAGTCAACTGGCAAATAGTCATGGGCTGACCAAGACAGAGCAAGGCTCCCATAAGCACCAGTGCATCTGGTGATCTTGCAGATACAGGAGCAACAGGGTGATCTGGAGAAAAGGTAAAGCTCTGACCAGCCCATGTTCCTCTGGCTGGGAATGAGGTGAGCAACGCATCTGTGAGATCTTCTACCAACGTGCCTGTATCCAGAGGAAACCTGTTTCCACCCTGTCCCACAAACAGCAAACCACTCTTTACCTGATTTAAGACTTGTTGCTATCTTCTGGACTATGATTTCATTGTACAGCAAAAAGCAGAGCTGTGTCAGCCCAGACTCATGAGAGGCATCAGCTTACTGCCAAAGATCTGCGATGCTGCAGCATTTAAGGAAGCAACTCAGTCTTTCTGGCAGGCCCAGCAAATGTTAGGTGGAGATTGCACTCACTATTTAAGTGGTATTTCTCTGTTTCTGCAAGGATGCAAGTGTAAATCGCTCTGCTGTGATAAACTGGAAATTATGAAACCCTTAAAGATGGCAGACGTGTTTGAAGCTGCTCAAAATGGGTTTCCTGACGTGATTTAACAGGTCACAGCACTTACGGCAGTGAAGCACCCTCAAAACAATGGGTTATCCTTTAGGCTGCTCTGAGCAGCAATGCACAGAGCTCTAATTTGATTAAAATAATACTCTTTTCCTTTCACATCTGCCTCACATTGCAAATCATTGGGGCAGGTCCCAAAGTCTGTGCCAGCACATCGTGGGAGAAATGACGGTGTGGCCAGGCTCCCTTTGGCTATAGCCCTGCCAGCGCAGAGGGTGACCTGCAGTCTGTGCTGACTGGGTAGTATCCTGATCTCATCTGAGCCTATGAGGTCTAACTCCACATCAGTCAGTGGCATTAAATCAGAGTAAAATGGGTATAAGATTAGAGCTGAATCCACTTTGTTACAGTGTTTACAAACCAGAGAAGTATTCTGAAAGTCTTCTGCCCTCTGTAAAACCCCCAAAGCCTCTTTGATGCTGAGTTTCATCCATTTCCTGCTGAAAGCACTCCTTGAATATCGTCTGGGCGCTTCACACAAAGTAATTCAGCCCTGGCTCCTTGAGTAGACCAATAAAGCAGACATGCTGTTGCCTTCCCAAATATGGTTGGCTGTAAGAGCCCACCATTATCAGACAGGAGACCCCAGAAGTCTTAGAGAAGTCACGTGACTGTCTTTCATTTAACAGTATCCTGATGGAGATTCAGCAAATACTGGAACTCTTTTAAGCTGTGATCTCATGAGCAGGCTGGAGTCAAAGCCCTCAGAGGAGGGAGTAAGACTGGGGACTGGATATGGACGCTGAAGTGGAGAAAGGCTCTCAAGAGAGGAGCATCTCTCCCGGGCTGCTGTGCTGAGGTGCTTAGAATCACAGAATCACAGAATAGTTTGTGTTGGAAGAGACTTTAAAGATCACCTAGTTCCAACGCCCCCTGCCGCGGGCAGGGACACCTTCCAGTAGACCAGGTTGCTCAAAGCCCCGTACAGCCTGGCCTTGAACACCTCCAGGGATGGGGCAGCCACAACTTCCCTAGGCAATGTGTGCCAGTGTCTCACCACCCTCAGAGTAAAGAATTTCTTCCTAATATCTAACCTAAATTCACCATCCTTCAGTTTAAAACTGTTACCCCTCATCCTATCACTATAATCCCTGATAAATTGTCCCTCTCCAGCTTTATTGTAGGCCCCCTTTAGGTACTGGAAGGCTGCTATAAAGTCTCCCCAGGGCCTTCTCTTCTCCAAGCGGAACAACCCCAACTCTCTCAGCCTGTCCTCATAAGAGAGGTGCTCCAGCCCTCTGATCATCTTTGTGGCCTTCTGTGGACCTGCTCAAGCAGGTCCATGTCTTTCTTATGCTGGAGGCCCCAGAGCTGAACACAGTACTCCAGTTGGGGTCTCACAAGAACAGAGTTGAGGAACAGAATCAAGTCCCTTGACCTGCTGGCCATGCTGCTTTTGATGAGGATTGAGGATGAGATTGGCTTTTTGGCTGCAAGCTCACACTGCCAGCTCATATTCCGTTTTTCATCCACGAACAGCCCCGAGTCCTGCTCCACAGGGCTGCTCTCAATCCACTCATCACCCAGCTTGTATCCATGTTTGGAATTGCCCCAACCTGCATGCAGGACCTTTCACTTCGCCTTGTGGAACTTCATGAGGTTCACATGGGCTCACATCTCTGGCCTGTCAAGGTCCCCCTGGATGGCATCCCTTTCCTCTGGACTATCAACCACATCACACAGCTTGGTGTCATCCACAAACTTGCTGAGAGTGCACTCAATCCCACTCAATCCAAGACTCCTTCCTGAAGTCTGCCAGAGCTCATGCTCATTGCACACCACAAGCAGCTCAGTTGACTCACCAGCAGCCTGTCCCTGGGGTCAGGTTTGCTTTCTATTTAGTAGTGCTGTAATGATAATTTACTCCTTTAAAAGATGGGAAACCCCATATTTTCTGGGATGCTGGCTGAGGATTGCCAGCCCTATGGCCATGCAGGCTAGTTAAGACCCACACATCTGGCTAAACCCATGAGAAGATCAAGATACTCTCAAATCAGTTTTCTGCAAGGGAGAATTACAGCAGAAACACAGTTTCCTGCACAGAACTGACAGTTCTGTGAGCAGCCAGTACGACTGACCTTACCTCAGGCCCAGCAGCCCCTCAGTGAAGGCCCAGCATGTGTAAAAGAAATATCTCCTAGGCAGAATTTTTTTAAGATGTTTTCCCAACTAGAGAGCATAACGTATTTAAGCCAGAGTTGCAGAGACAGAAGAATTTAGTCGCTCAGGCTTTCTGAACTTGGTTTTGAAGCATCAGAATTTTTTAGAAAGGGCAATAAATGTGTTTCCTCTGTTTGCATTAAACACTGTGCAGATTCCTGTCATGAGGAATGAAAACAGGAGTTGGGTCAGCAAATGATAATGAGCTTCCATATGCCTTTCAGAGGGTCAATGCCAGATCACAGAGCCCAGGCCCGCGCCAAGAATCTGGGGGAGGTTTCCTGGAGCAGCTCAGAGCACGAACAACCTCAACATGCCGGTCCCAGTGCCCCAAACGCGCCCCGAACTACAGATTTGCTGGTAATTTGCAAGTGCCTGCAGCTTCAATGGGCACTAGAGAGAACTGTCACACAGCACTGTTCCCCAGGGCTGGGCAGATATTTCATTCCTTACTGGAGAGTGGTATTTTTGCCAAAGCAGAAATTTTAATGAGAAAAAAACAAACAAAACACCTCATCTTTCTCTCCTTGAACTTTTGGGAGGATTTTCGTGGAAGAAAACCAGGAGAACCTTTCAGAAGTAAACACTTCTCAGTTATTAAAAGCAAATAAATAAACAACCCCTGTTGTATTCCCATGTAAACAGGAACACTTTATTAAAAAGATGAAAACACTATGTTTTGTGAAAGAAAAAATTAATTCCACACTACCTCCCCATAGTCCTGGAGGCTCTTGGCCTTGACTGGATGTGCCTCCATGGTACAGTGCTGGAAACTGTGTGCCACCACGTCCTCCGGAAACATGCAGGGCTCAGAGGTGGCCAGCAGCAATCTACCTGGGCACAGGTTTCATGAAGACCAGGGAGCCTGTTTGCACAAGCAGGGCGTCACCTGCCTGGTGTGCCATGGGCACAGGGTGACCTGGGTCCCCAACTCCTGCCTACTGCACCCTGAGCATTGGCTTTGCTCAGGAGAAACCCTCGCAGGGGATGCGTCCCCCTGCCGTGAGATGGCACGTCACTCTCGATCAGGCACTGCTTGTTTCCTGGTGTAAGAAGGGGGGACAAGTGGCTATGGCTTTGGCAGCAGAGCCTGGTCGCTTCTGGGTGACTGGAGGTGCTGTTCTTGTGCCCCAAGATTTTTAAGATCCAGAATGTAGAGTGTCCTTATCCAATGTCATGGATGTTGGGATGAGGATAGGAACCACCGTGGCAGAAGACCTAACCTCTGCTCCCTGGGGAGAGGATGACTATATCCTTCACTGTGAGGAAATGTCCCAGGAAGGAGACCCTCCATCCTTCTGTCCTCCAGCTGAGGATCCCACAGCCCTCGCACAGAGCTTGGCTGTGGAGGGGGACAGTGCAGATTGGTGGCACCGGGGGCACAAAAGCTTTTCCAGAGCTGTGAGTTGCAGGGTTGCTAACCAAGGCAGACTCAGCAAATCTTCATACCTTGCAGGATAACTGCTGTTCCTAACACTGATGCAAGGTAGCAAAATGCGCAGAAATTATTTTGCCAATTTCCTCTCAGCCAGACTATTCAAACCCTACAGTGTCCAAGGCACTTTCAACATGGCTTGGACCACTTGGGTGACCTGAGAACACTGACCTCTTCCACCACGCTTTGCTTACCCCTGGAGAGGAACACAAGATCATTGCTTGTCCTGCAGGGAAATTCCAGCCAGGCTTGTTGCTGATTTTGTTGTTTAACATTCCCGTAGATTATCCAGCAGTGCCTGAGAAAAATGTGCTTGGAAGCAGTGGAGTATTGTGTCTGTGGGGAGCAGTGGCTGCCCCCGGGGAGCTCTCCTCCTGCAGACCTTTCCTGCCAAGTCTCAGTTCTGACTATATCTTTCCTGCCAACTTCCAAAGCCCTGGAGGCCCCATCTCTGCAGGAGGCTGAGATGGGCATGTCCTCAACCTCCTGGTCCGCACAGTGCTTTGGAGCAGGATGCTGTCCCACCCCCACAGTCCCTGCTGCAGGGGCATGGAAAAGCTGGCTCTGTCACCTTGACCTGTCAGCTTGGGGATTTGGAGGGCACTATTTGGAGTTGGCTGCATTTTGGCTGCAAATTTTTGTCATCTTAAGGCTGTGATTCAGAAGCCAGATAGCCATTGATGCTTGCCAAAGCTCTGGGCTCTGCTCCAGCCTGCAGGCACTAGCCCAGGTTGAGGAAGACATACGAGTCAGCCTCTCGTGGTACAACCAAGGGTTTGATCCTGCTGATATAATCAAACGTGATGTTTGTGGGGGTGAATTTTCCGTGGTAAGGAGCAGACTCAATCAGCAATAGTCCCCCATCACCAGCAGGCCCACACTGCTGCTCTGGACCTCCACCACCATATTCACCACCCCAGCCATACACAACCCTGGCCTTGGCTCCTACAACATCTTGAATTCAGACACGATATGGGCACTTTTCTCTTCTCCTGACAGTACCTACTTACTATTAGAGCCATGATGTGCTTGGCATGTCTCCCTCTACTTGTGGAGGAAGGTGGAAAAAGCTACTGTGATGATTTCTTATTTCCATCCTGGAATTCAGAAGTATTACAAAAAAACATGGAAAACACAAGCTCAGTGATTAACACAGACAGGTAATGACGATCAGTTCTCTGCTGTAAACCTTTCATGCCAAACCCCAGATTTGACTGCCAAGACATATGCTTCCACTCGAAGATTTTGCAAGCACTCAGCTTAAACAGGTCAACGAATCCTCAGAACAGGCTTTGGGGAAAATATTTTGCTTTATCCATAACGAAAAGCTCCCCAAAGCCACCATTCAGAAGTTCAAACCACTTCATTTTGGAGTAAGGGCTCACAACCAGTTATCTTTGGAAAAATTCAGCTACGTTTGATCAAATTATATGTTTCCAAAAGTCTGAATTTACACATCATGTCCCATGGAAAAATAACATCTGTTCATGTAATCCCACATTATATCAGAATGCAGGCTAATGAAATTGCCCAGGCAATCCAAAAAGTTTGGGAATTTATTCACAAAATTTGAATAAAATATTTTGGCATTGGAAAATGCAGATCTGTCAAAAATTAAACCTGCAAGAACATACTGACTTTTTTTTTAATTTTGCTTGTTAAAAAATGGTATAAATTTGAAGATGTTGAAAGAACTCCCGCATATACATCTGTGTAAAACCTTTCCAGGTTTTCCTCTCACAATGACACATTGTTTAAAGTTTCAGATTGCTGCATTTTGGGTTTTTTTAATAAAAAAAAAAAAGACCAAAACTCATATGAAACATTTCAAATTTTCTGAAATATAAAGTTTTCTCTTTTCTGACCTGAGCATTGACTGTTTATTTTGAACACAACAGAATTTTGTAAACATCAGAAGGGGTCACATGCTGGAGAGTCACCTTCCTAGCTCACCATTTAGCCAGGAGAGCTGGATGGTGCTTTTCAGTGCCCAGCTCTGTGATGAGTGCGCGGTGTGGCACCCGAATCACATCCTTCACCCTGCACCCTCTCTGCTCACCTGCCATCCACTGTTCCCACACACAGTCTTGTTGTAATAAGGTTGTGAGCACAGGACAGGCGCTGTGCATGTTCCTGCCTTGCTCCTAACAAAAGAGACAAGGTCCTCTCGGGGTGGCCTGCTCCTGCTGCTTTGCACGTGATTAATAGAAATACTGCAGATATGCCGAGCCGTGTCCCCAGGGCTCACCACAGGGCAGGGGCTGGGGCACCTCACACCGTACCTGCCAGGTCTCAGCTGCAAATGGAATCGCCCTCCCAGCCGCAGGCATGAGACAGGGCTGTCGGGAGCCTGGATAGCTCTTGCTCTGAGAAACAGGAGCGGTGGGGAGGGCAAGAGGGAAACCTGACCAAAGGGCCAAGGACAAGTAGGATGCGCTGCGGTTTGGGAGCACACAGTTCCAGGAGATGTGGCTCTGCCTTGCTTACAGATTTACTGTTCTTTAGGATATTGGTGGGACATGTCTCATCCCTGCCCTTACAGATAACTCCTTACTGCATAAGGGAGGGCTGCGCTGAAGCCCCCATCCACCAGCACAAGCACAGATATCGGGTGAGCGCACACCGACACAGGCGGGACAGAACTGGGTGAGCACGCTCGAATGGGAACACTCACAAGCAGTGTGCAGGGCTGGGCAAGCGCGCCCAAACGAGCCGGTGTTTCAGGGTGGCACACTGGGAAGCTCTGGGAAGGTCTGTCTGAATGGACTCTGTAGACTGGTTTGGCGTGGGTGAGGGAGATGTTTTTGGGGCCCACCAGCCCCCGGCAGCTCTGTACACCGGGAGAAGCCCTGCCTTGGTCACTGCTGGTCTAAATGATGCAAAGCCCTGCTGTGGCAGGGACGCTGTCCCAGTGGAACCTTCGGCCACAGACAGCCTGGAGCCCATTCTTGAGTTGCATCCACCATTGCTCAGATCTCTGTGCTGTTGTCAGCAGGGACAAGGGGAGAGCTCGCAGTCTGGAGGAGCTGCCTGCCTTCCTCCACTCTCTGCCAACTCTAATGCTAGTTCAGGAATTTCCAAACAAACCCACATCTCCCCAACAAACCCAGAGGTGATGAGTGTCCCCTGGACTGCTCACAAAGTGTCACTGCTGCCCCACAGACTCTCACATTGTACAAAGTCAAGGGAAACACTTGGCATTTCTCTTATTTCAAATCCCCAGTGATGCAGTGCTCTCTTCCACCCTCTCCTCCTCTCTGAGTGGCTCAGGGCAGGCCAGCAGCCCAGGACATCATACGGACATCACCATGCCCCTGCCTGCTCAGGCACCAGGCCTGAGGAACATATCTGCAGAGGGTAGGAGCATGCAAGGAAGGGGAGCACAGGATGGCTTGGTGCTCTACACTGTGCAGGTGCAACAGCCAGGGACCTGCCTATGCTCAGCACCTGACGGGGCATGAACAGCACTCTGCAGGATGGGCCCAGATTTCCATGTGTGTCCAAGAGAGACACGTGTCCCCACGCCCGTTCATGTTAACCTCAACCAACCTCTCCAGGCACCCTCTGCTGCCCTGGAAACCTCTTTACATGACCAGCCCCAAGGAAAGCAATGGCTGGCTGCAAGGACACCATGGTTCATCTGTCTTCCTGAGGATCACAGAAGATGGGACATTGCTCCCTTCTGCCACAGTCTCCATGCCCCACTGCGGGGGAGACGCTCTGCAGCAAATGCCACTGACAGCCCAGGGCAGGTGACCAGGACTTGTTCCTGGGCCAGGCAGGAGAAGCAGGAATGAGGGCATTTGATGACTGGCTGCAAAAAACTGGGCTTGTTTACCCCAGCCATGTTTTGTAGGTCTCCATCTATGCAGAAGGCCGCTGCCTTTGCTCATCCCAGCCCAGCCCCTCTGACCAGACCACACTAGACCAGTACTGAAGGACTAACACAGATATCACTCAGGGTGTGTATCTGGCATGCATGACCTAGAGCAGAGCAGAGACTTGACGAAAGTCTCATCATTTTGTTTCCACCAAGTTTTCAGTTCTGCTTAAGCCAGCTTTTACATTAAACACACATGAGGTGATAACTGCCAGCAGTTGTTCACCTCTCCTGTTGCATCCCTGCTGGTGTCACTTTTCTCCCAGAGCTCTTCTGAGCTCTCCCTCCTCCTTATCAGTCAGCACTGACATGTTTTATCCACTGTCTTCATCTGATCACACTGGCTCCCTGCTATGCTTTTCAGGACATAACCTCCTGCTCCATCTCACACAACCCATCACCCTTGTGATCACTCCACTCAGTGCCTCAAAGTCACTTCATTATCTTGCCTGGATTTTTCTGTGAGCCACTACTCTGTATCATGCCTCTGCTGGCAAGAGCAACTTTTTGATTCATCTTCTGCACCACATCCACCACAAGTTCCCAGTCGAACCTCCAATGAAAACAGCAATAGCCACAGCACATCTGTAGGTTACAATGGCTCCATCCATACTATTAAAGTAAAAAAAGCCAGGGGCTAATCCTCAGCCCCATGACTAAATGGCAGAGTCTAAAATCTGTAGGAATGATGACTAAACTCTCCTCATCCCAGAAGAGGCTGGCTGCCTTCAAAGAGAGAAGGATGGCTGGGCTGAGCCAGGCACTGCACAGCACCCTGGTACAGGCACGGGAATGGCTGGTGAGCCCTGGCCAAACTGTGCCTAGGGATGCTGCCTGCCCAAGTCCATGCTCTGGTCCCTTTGCTCACCTGGACACAGCCAGCAGGTCTCAGACACACTGCTACGAACATGTGGAAACTGTATAGTGAAAAAAAGATCTCCACGTGCTGTTACTGCCTTTCATCCCACCCGTACAAAGTGCTTATCTCACTCCCGAAGGGCTGGGATATTAACAGCAGCAGCAACAATATGGCCAATACTTGAGGGGGCAAAGAGTCCCTCCAGGTCCCTACAGCCAACCTGATCTCTCCCTCATCTGAAGTCCTTGCCAAGCCAACTCCTATTTCAAGGTCTGCAAAGAAAATCCTCCCCTTAAGCACTTTGCTGTACCAGTCTGGGATACTCCAGAGAAATGGCAGCGGCAGCTCAGCACAGCTCTGAGCCTGAACCTTCAGGAAACAGTCCTGTCCACAAGCTTAGCAGCAAACCCTGGCTGCCTTGTTCCCATCCTTGTCCAAATTCTCACAGCGTGGGTGGGTGGGAAGCTCCCTGAATTGCTTCCCCACTTGCTGAAATAGGCTGAAATTCAGAGCTGATCACATTTTCCCCTGCGCCTGTCAAAGCCCAAACGGGAAGCCCAGTAACCAACATATAAAGCTACTACTGATAGCAGCACACTTGTTCCAGACAAAAGATCAGGAGACATATGTCATAAAAAGGCAGAGATGTCTTCCAGATGTTTTTGTGTGTTGGGTCTGCACAGATGTTTTCGATGTCTGCCCATAAATGTAAGAAATGTAAAACATTTGTGTCCCACAGATGTAGAGATTAAATTATGCAAGAGATGTGATAAATCTCTGGGTAATGCGAGAAGACCATGAACTATTCACATTCATTGTTTTTAGTAAAATCAGCCCCATTTTCTAGAATGTGGCTGTGAAGGAGACTTTTATTGTTATTAAATGTGACTAAACATTACGTAGGATGTTGAAAAGCAGCACACATGGAACTGTAGGAAACCACATATTGCAAACAGTCTTGCAAGACCTTCAGCGTGGAGCAGCCGGCTGAGCTGCAAGGTGAACGCTGGTGCACCTTGGAGGGGTGACAGTGGGACACAAGGGTGACAGTGTCAGAGCAGCCTCCAGCCAAGCTGAGGCCAGGACAGGCAGCCCACAGCTGCCCATCGGTGCTCTGTGTGCAGGCAGACAGATCCTCTCCTGTCCCCAAGCCACCCATGCTCTCTGCAAGCCAGATGCAGGCTTGAGCAGGTATCTGCAGGTCCGGAGGATGCAGAGCTGTGTGCCTTCCTCCGGGCATGCATCCGCACATGCAAGAGAGCTCAGACAGGCAGCAGGGTGGGAAAAGGCATGTGAATGTGTTTGCAGGTGGGTTTTGGAGGGCAGGAAGAGGCAGCACGCCCCAGTATGGCAGAGCTTGAAATAGCCTACAGTCCACGGCACTGCCAGGACAGAAACTAGTACAAAGATGCAGTTGTTGGCACTTTCTTGTGATACTGAATGCCAGCCTAGCACTTTAAACTAGACACCTGTCTGAACCTTATACCTCCTGAAGGAAGTTCAGGTGCTGAGGGCATTTCATAAAATCCCAGAATCATAGAATGGTTAGAATTGGAAGGGAACTTAAAGATCATCTCGTTCCAACCCCCCCTGCCATGGGCAGGGACACCTCCCACTAGACCAGATTGCTCCAAGCCCCGTCCAGCCTGGCATTGAACACCTCCAGGGATGGGGCAGCCACAGCTTCTCTGGGCAACCTGGGCCAGGGTCTCACCACCCTCAGAGTAAAGAATTTCTTCCTGAGATCTAATCCCAATCTCCCGTCTTCCAGTGTGAAGCCATCACCCCTCATCCTATTGCTACATGCCCTTGTAAAAAGTCCCTCTCCAGCTTTCTTGTAGGCCCCTTTCAGACACTGGAAGGGGCTCTAAGGTCTCCCCGGAGCCTTCTCTTCTCCAGGCTGAACAATCCCAACTCTCTCAGCCTGTCCTCATAGCAGAGGTGTTCTAATCCTCTGGTCATCTTCGTGGCCTCCTCTGGACTCACTCCAACAGGTTCATGTCCTTCTTATTTCCAAACCAAGCTGAGTCCCAGAGTGGATTTTGCAGCAAGTCCCAGGTGTGGGTGCAGCCAGGGGCTGAAAGGTACCACTCCAAAATCCTGTGGCACCCCTCTGCCCCCAAACACACACGCATCCTTTCACACTGACCACCCAGTCCACACTGCAGCCAGGCTTCACTGCACACCCACCACATCACTGCCAGGGACAAGTGACACGTCCCCGAGTAACAAGGCCCCATGTCCCGCAGGCTGTTGTGCTTGTGCATCCCAGCTCTCTCCCCGTTACATCAGAGAAAAGTATGAGTTTTGTGTCTATCTTTGTCAGGCATGTTGAGGTGAAACTGTGCCCAGATTTCACAGCTTCCACAATATGCCTTTCGCCCAGGGAATTTATTGCTGTGGTCCCTGCATGGCAGCCACAGGGGAAAGTTCGTTCCCTATTTTGGGGCTTCAAATTCAGCCTAGCTCAGTCTCAGCCTGCCCCGCACTGACCCCAAGGCCTGTGCTTGCTGAGGGAGCTGTGTGTACGCCTCCCAGGTGCCCCAGGTTGGGCTCTGCGTGCACCCCAGGGAAGCAGGCAGCTCTTACCTGCCCTGCTGCCTCATCTTGGTCCGTACTCCATCACACCTGGGGTGGCCTGGAGCAATGTGCCGCAGGTTGGCAGCATACTGTCACACCAGAGGACAACCAGCTGCTGCCCAGCTTAATGGGGTCTCGACTCTGCTTCGTACCCCTCATCTGTGTGTGGGAAGTATCAATGTTCCCCAAGACATCATGGAACCAGGTAGGAATAAGAAGCACTTAAAGCAGATACCCAGGCCAGATAGATAATTCCCTCGAGCTCTAGCTGGTCTTTTGTCTCATGAATTGAGGGTGGCTGCCCATCGGTGCTCTATGTGCGCAGACAGATCCTCTCCTGTCCCCACAGCCACCCATGCTCTCTGCAAGCCAGATGCAGGCTTGAGCAGGTATCTGCTCAATATCCACACCCCTTTTAATTTTACCGGTGTGGAGGAGAGCAGAACAAGCGTTCCCAAAGCCTCACCCCATCCCTGGGCCAGCCTGGGAGTGCCAGAGGCCCCGACTCTCCTGTCGCTAGGAGGACCTCAGTGTTTCCCCATGCCAGTGTACTAAGTCCTTGCTTGCATCAAAGAGACGTGTCATTTTCTTGAGAATCCTCTCTGCTAAGAATATCCTCTATTTACATATTCACCAATGTGGGGGTGGATGGGAAGCAGGGCAGTGAACTGAATGTACTTGGAAGATGTCTGTGTTCGTTACTATAGAGCTGTGTGGCTGGCTGTGTCTCCGTTTGCAACAATCATGTGTGATTACAGCATTAACGACAGCCTCAGGGGCTGGTTCTGCCCTGACACCCACCACGCAACGGTGCTGGCTGCTCACAGAGCCCCCCAGTGCCACCCGCTGCCTTCCAGGCTGTCAGGAGAGCGCGGACATCAGCACAGGTGGGATGCATGTGTTGTGTGATCACGTGTTGGTGTGAGGGTCTCTGCGGTTTCCCTGGTCTCTTATAACCACCAACACACATACCTGTGTCCAACCAATGCCAGCCCTAGTGCCACTTGTAGGAGCACTGCCATTTGGCATGGCACCAGGAGGTGGTATTTGTCCCAGCAGAAGGCAGCAGCTCACCCCTCCTGGGGAGCCGGTGTCATCTTGAGTACCTTCTTCTCCTTCGTGGACTTGGCAGTGTGAGGTTTATGGTTGGACTTGAAGATCTTAAACGTCTTTTCCAACCTAAATGATTCCTTAATTCTATGATTCCTTTCTGCAAAGCCTGGGCTCTGAGCCGGTCAGTGGCAGTGTGAGCAACCTGATGGCAAGGGGGTGACAGGTCAAGGTGCCCTTCTGCAGAGAGTTATTCATCTCATCTGAAGGCTAGAGTAGGTAAAATGGATCAGTCTGGGGATTAATTCCTCTTTCTACATCAACCTCAGAGGAAAGCTCCTGAGACCAGGTCCTAACTTCTACTTATGAGCTACCCAGCAAATTACTGATTCTGTGTTTTGACCTCACATAACTGTTGCTAGGGAGAGGGGATGGCTCCCGTACACCTAATGGAGAACAGACTGGTAATTAAAACCCTGAGTAGATCCTGTTTGTCCGGAGCAAAAGGTCAGGCAAAACCTTGGCAAGATGAGGTTTTCCAGCTCCCGTGCAGAGGGCTGGGACATGGGCATGTCTACACGCAGTCAAATGAATCATGCACTGGAGAGGTTCATTTCTCTCTGATGGGCTATCTTTGGGATGTTTAAAGACCAAAGTTGGAGGAGAAGATAGAAATTAATTCCCCTCAGGCTGAGAGTCAGGAAGGCAAGGACAGCTTTGAATAGGAGAGGATACAACGGCTGTACTGTGTCAGCCCTATATCTTCCTGTGCCAGTATGCCCTCTCCACTGGTGGCCACTTATGTATGCTGAAGGAGTACATAAGACAGCAAAGATCTCTACTATGATACTTCTCTGTGGGATTCCCAGTGTTTGGATCTGGTGAGCAAGAGGTTATCACTGGACTCTCATGTTTAATAGTCTCAATGAATTTTCTTCCTGAATGTAATTGCTTTTTGAAGCCAGTTATACTTTTGGCCTTACACTGTCCCATGGTAATGAGTTTCATGATGAATTATGAGTTGCGTGAAAAAGTACTTCCTGTCATTTGTTTTGAAACTGCTACCTGACAATTTCATGAAGTGCCTCCTAGTTTCTGCACAGAAAGAAGCCGTGACTGATCATCCCCTAGCCACCCTCACCAGACGGCTCTGGGCTGCTGTACACCGCCCCTATCACCCTGCTCAGATGTCTCCTGTTGAAATGAAAAAGTCCTTGTTTATTTAATGGTTCCTATGGACACCACTAAGTGCCTGTGGTCATGGTGGTTGCCCTTTTCTGGTTTTCTGAACTCTCCTGAGAAGGGAGAAGGAGGAGACAGGAATCGATACACCAGCCAGCTTGGGGCATGGGGATGCTGTGGACTTACCACAGCAGAACTGCATTTTCTGTTTTGTTCCCAGTTCCTCCCTAGTCATTCCGAAAATCTGATTCCCCTTCTTGCCCCTTACTGAGCCAACGTTTTCCATGACCTAGCCCAAGAACCCCAGATTTCTTTCCCCAGCGGTAATTGCTAATTCAGAGCCCAGTGCTCAGTTAGCAGGAGTCCAACCACTACATTTTTTTCATTCTGTTCCAGTTTGGACTCGGATGTGAGTGCAAAAATGGCCCAGGGTCACATGAGGTGTGCACAGCAGAGGGCTTCAGCCGAGGATGGGCACGAGCCCCTGCCACTTGTTCCCCTCTCCTTGGCACCTCTCCCATCCCAGCACAGCTTTTCTTGTGTCCCTTGTCTTCATGTTGCCAAGGAGCCACCATGCTGTGCTCTGCCGTGTCTGGTGCCAGCACTGTGACAGTGGGATTGGGAAGAGGAGCTAAGGGTGTAACGGACATGCAGTGAGATTCACCAGAGGACCATGGTGGGGAATGAGGGGTGATGGGCGCCCAGAGGATTTGCTAGCAACAGCATTCACATTCTCCGCTATGAGAAAAGGGGAATCATACAGTGCCTGGCTGTCCCATGCTGACCAAGCAACAGAGTAAGAGGTCACCAAAGCAAGTGCAGAAAGCTCCCATGCTAGGCAGAGCCAACAGTGGTGTCACAGCTTGCATTGCAATGGTGGCATTAAGTTGGCAAGATGCGCAGGGTGGGGAAGGCTAGGACTTCAGAATCCCTGAGGATGCAAGTGTCTGTGCTGAATGGGACCTCGCTGTGGGACATTGGGTTTCAGGCCAGCCGTCTTTCCAAATGCTCAGGTTCACACTCAAGCGTACTTCCAGGTTTGACATTTCAGTCTGAGAAATAATCATTGATTCTTGCTGTTTCCTTGGTTATGGGATGGGTGTTTGTGTAAAGGATGGGCACAGTGTAGGACGCATCCTTCTCTCTCCCGCTGAGCATCAGTTTAGCTGTTTAGCTCTTGAACTGCAACGTTAACTTTCTTCTGTCTTTTCCTACACCGATTTGAGTTAGGGCCACTTTCTGATGAGCTTCCTACTATTTATGCTTTAAGAAATGTTTTATTATTGTCTTTTATGCTTTTAGCAAGTTTTTCCTAAAAATACTTTTGGCCTGTCCTTATTATGGGTATTACATCTAACAGACATACTTTGTACTCCATTCTATCTTCCTTCTTTGGAAATTATTTCGATTTTGATGAATCTCTCTTTCTTCTTACAACTTCTTTCACTACTAAAGCATGGCAGGGGTTTGGGGTTTTTTTCTGGATATTTTAGCACATTCTAGATCGGTTGTATATATTTATTCTGAGCCTCTAATATTTTGTCTTTAAACAGTTTTTATGCCTTCTGTAAATATTTTACATTTAGCTTTTCTTTTGAATTCCTTTTTAACTACTTTTTGTATTTTCATCTTGTTCCCATTCTTAAAATTAAACTTTGGGATAGATTTCTTCATTCCTTTTCCTTTTCTTTCCTCTTGCAGTTCTAGAAGGATTTGGGTCTTTGGGAGAAGTTGTCTTTGGTCATGGGCCCAGTGAGGTCCAACAGACAGTGACTGCAGAAGCCGTAGAGAGACTCTGTGGTCCAGCCGATTCACCACCATCAGAGATGGAGCCTGAACCTCCCTGCAAAACTTCTCCGAGAAGACCTCAAAGAACATGTGGGAGAGGAAAGGAAACTTATCCGTCTTAGAAACTCTCTACGTTGTATGCTAAGTAAGGAGTAACGTGCTCCAGATTTTTGAGCACCTGCATCTGTGAACCTATGCATCATGCTAAGTAAGTGCTAAAATTACTAACCCCATCACCAGCATGAAGGGAAATGCTGTGCATGCTTACTGGGGAAGCCTTCCTGGCAGATACCCACCCCAGGACCTGGCTTATAAAGGTGCGAGGTGATGTTCAGTCAGACAGGATGCCAGATAACAGAGCTGTGCCTACGAGTTTCAGAGTCCGAAGCCTGGAGTCTCAGGAAGGCTGAGAGGTGCCCAGCAAGAAGCTTGCTGGAGGTCCAGCCTGAGCCAAGCCCCAACAGCATCTCGCACATCAAGGACCATGGCCACGCAACCTGGGAAGAGCACATGTGTAGCCATGAAGTCCTCAGGGACCGCTGGCAGCCCAAGAGGCAGCCTCCCAGCTCATTCCCAGAGTTTGATACAGCAAACCTTAGAACAGACACCATGGAGGGTCCCAGAGAGACAAAACAGGCTTATCCACCCCCTCAGTCATCTCTGCTTAGCTCGGCTCTGAGAAACTTGGAGTGCTGAATCACAGAGCAGCCTTCATGGGAATCAGGAGCAGCACCCTGGCAAGGGGTAAGCCAGGCACAGGGCAATTATTACCACTTGCAATGATTGTAGATAATCCCAGCCATTGCCAGGTCTTGATCCAGGTGCCCATCTGCACACACGCCTGGTGAGGACAGGGCTGGGTACGGCTGGAGAGACCCCTGGAGAGGTGGCTGCTTTTGCTGAATAACATAAACAGTAAATAAAAGTTCATGGGTTGTTCTCTGTCCCTAAGGACAACTGCAGTGACACAATTTGTGTCTATACACCTAAACTCTTTTCCACAAAACACAGAGGCTCTTCTGTCCTGCCCATTGGGAAGTGTCCCTCACCCGTGCTTGCCCCCCAGTCTTCCCAGAAGACCCCTGACTGTCTGTGCCAGAGCCATCCTGGAGGACAGGCATTAACACATGACGGATGGTTGCAGATCACCTGGGCCGTTATCTGACCAGCAGACATCCAGCGCCAAGGCAATCCTAGCAGGGACAGGGAGCCCTGTTCCTCAAGCCCAGCCAGACCTTGCATACACTGGGGCTCACGCAGCAAGACTCAGCTCGGGCGTGTGCTGAGACAGAGGAGGTGGACTGTTGCTCACCATGCAGTGCACAGACTGCAAAGCCAGGATGTCCTACTCTTATCTTTGCTAGAAGCAATATGGCCAAGCTGGCAGCTCCAGTGAGCTTTAACCAGAAGAAGAGAAAACTTCAGGGCTTTCCAGATCTGAATTATGGACACAAGTTTTTGGGAGAGAGCCTGCATCTAGTCCCCTTGGCATATAGACTGGAAAGTCTCAGCTACAAGTGCTTGATCTCCCTGGTGTGTCCCTTCTGCAGAGGTGCGTTTCCTGCTCAGGTATCACTATTGCGCACGACTCTTCTGCAGTGCCATGCCCCTTCTCCTGCCCAGCACCAAGGCCGGGCTGCGGTCCCCTAGGAGGCCTGGGACATTGTTCTACTGCTCCGCACAGGGCAGGGTCTGTGCCCTGCGTGGGAGGGGACACCACAGCTTCCATTCTCTCCCTGCTGGTACAACCTCCAGTGCAGTGTGACAGCCACTGCCATGAGAGCAAAGAACCCAGCTCAATCGTGCCATCGAATGTGGATAGTGTGTGCAGCCATTCTGAAAATGTTTCCATTTTCTTGATATTTCATATTTTTGGAAGAATTTTTGCCCTTTTTTTTCTGGTTGGGTAGTTGTGTTTGGATTTGTTTGTAGCTTTTCCTCATGACTCTTAGGGGGATGATGTTGATGACTTAGTGTTGGAGAACCGGGTGCCACAGGATTTTCAAAACACATCTGGTTAAAAATTATTTCACCTGTGTCAATAATAATAATAATAATAATAATAATAATAATAATAGTAACAACCACTAGCAATATGAAAGCCTAGCAATCATATCTCAATATGAAATACTAGCAAGCACATCTCAGACTGTTTTCTGCTCTGATGCATACTTGCCATTAGTTCTTGTATGCAGAAGGCAAAGCACACTGTTTATGGTTTTACTGTAGCATGTACTTTATATGCTTATTTTTCATAACAAAATTACTTTGTCCATAAATCAGGCTAAGCTCAGAAACAGCTTTGACCTATTACCTCAACCTTTTGCTGTAGATCAGCTGTTCATAAACTGTGTGCCCACATTTGATGTTCAGGGTTGCATTAGGAATAAAATATTTGGGAAACACAATTTGCATCACAGCTCTTTAAGTAAGTATTTGGCTTCCTGGAAATGATGACTCATGGTTTGGATGTGCAGAAATGTACCAATAACATAACGTTTTGATCCTCTAATGCCAGACAGATCCATATAAACCTGGGCTTCGTGCTGCCCAGATGAATGGTACAGCAAGCCATATATATAGTATCACTTTAGACGCGGTCTTCTTGCCATGTGTGGGAAAGATGAAAAAAGGGTCAGAACATGACACTGAGGCCAGTCAGCTCCCAGAGCCATGCTTTATCAGTTCATCTCTGATCAGCTTCTTCCTCTGCCACCCAGATGATTTAATAAGCAACGGTTTCTAGAACAAGTCCTGTGTCCTGGCACATTTTATAGCATCTTTTCAGCGCAGCAGCATGTATTAGGTATAAAGAGCTTTAACAAAGAAACCTTCTGAGTGTGAGTCTAGTCCCTGGCTGGGTGAAGCGGCTGTGCTTTTATTGCTCAGAAATGTTCTATAAAATTGTCATCGAAGAAGCCTCATTTTTCCCAAGCACAGGCGGTTAGCAAGCAAAAGGCTAGTTTTTCCAAACAGCCACCCTGGCAAGTGCATGTTCGCCTGCCAGAAAAGGTTTATGCAGAGCTCTGCCAGCCATTAGGCACAGGTGAGCTCTTCGTGCTCAAACCCACCTTAAACGCTTGGTGGCATGCGCATGTAGAAGTGAACTCTGCTTGGAAGCTGGACGACAAGTACAGAATAAACCAGGCTAAACTCAGCTCCTCTGCTGAGGACAAGTGAGCTCTGATTTCTGCCACAGTGATCTTTTTCCTGCAGGAAAATGCACCTCTACAAAACCAAAATCACAGTTTTCCGAGGGATTTCTTCTTTTATTTCCCAGCAATTCTGTTTGGCATTAACCCTGCATCTGCCTCAGCCGCTGCACTGCCTCCTTGGCATTCCCAGTCTCCCCAGTCAGTTGGGCTCCTTTCCCAGATCTATCCCCTGTGATAAGCTTGAGCCACAGAGCAGATCGGATGAGCCTCGTGGCAATCATGTGGCCACTTGAGCACAGGAGAACCCTCTCGCCAGCGAGCCCCAGGCGGAGGGCAGGGTGGGCATGGGTGCTGAGCTCCGAGGGGCAGACCTGTGTCAGGGCAGGCGCTGTGGAATGCGCAGCCCAGGCAAAAGAATTTTGTCACTTCTGGGATGGCTTTTTTTGTTGTTGTTGTTGTTGAATATTTTGCTCTTTGACATATGACTCAGTTTTCTCAGATTGAGTGAGGACAAAGAAGAAGAGTAAAAGCTTCATTCAAAACAGCAAACTTCTGTTCGGCTCCAGCTGTGACAGGAGAATGTTTCAGTACCACCGTGGTGGAGCAACAGCCTGGTGCTGCTCAGGGGATTTTACAGATAATCCTAGCAATCTTAGTGCCACCCCATCCCACCAGACCCACATGCTAGCCTGCACCCAAATTTGCCTGCACCCGCATTTGCCATGCACGATTTGGGGCAGTGCCCAGCAGAGCTGTTCTGCTGAAGGGGCAGCCAGTAGGAATCACACCTGGAGTCCTCGAAAAAAATGCTACTGTTGTCAGAGAATCCGGGCTCTGTCCCTCGTGGGTACTCAGCACAGCCTCTGCAAACTTTAAAGGAGTTAGCAAAGCCATGGGAAAAACAACCTCCTGAAATTGCCTGTGCTCTCGCACACATTCTGTTTGGCGCTCTCGAGACAGCTGCAGCCCCCAAGTGACGTCCACTCCAAGCGTCTGCCCCAAGCTTTGTCACCATAAACAAAGCCAGCCCAACGCAGCTTAAGAGCTAAAGCACTGAGCGTAGACCAGCCCAATGGAAAGGCACTGTGAGAAGCAAAGTACCACTACATACCATTTTTAGGGAGTCGTCCAGTTGCCAAATGTGGAAAGGCTTTGCACCTCATCCCTGCAGACCCCTGGTGCACCACGCCTCAGAGATAAAACATCTGCCTCTGCCTCAAAGCCGGTGGCATCGAGGGCAGGGGCGCTGGGGGCACAATGAGCCAGTCTGCAGTGCCTGTCCGCCCTGCCGAGCCCAAGGAGGAGGCGAAGGCCCAGCAGGCCATTGTGCCCCTTCTCGTGCAGCTGCTGGGCTTTTACCACCCACTCGCCCCGCTGGGCTGCAGAACGTGAAGGGGATGTTGCTGCTCGCGGTTTTGCCTTGAGCCTCCCTCTGCTCCCACGCACATGCGGGGCTGCAGCTGGCCCACGGTGTGCGCTGCAGATGGATCGCACAGCTGTGGGGATATGGCAAGCAGCTGGCTGCCTCGGCACTTGTCAGCAAGGAGAGCCGAGCGGGGATCTCCTTTGCTCCAAGGAGCTCCAGAGCAGCAGCCTGCCCCAGCACGCTGCGTGCCACAGGCACCCACGGGTCCTCAGCTGGGACAGTCCCTCTGCACCACATGGGAAGACAGGGAAGAGTGAACCTGCCCACGTTTCTGCATTTACAGCACCACACCGGGATTTCACACAGGCTCTGTGCTGCAGCCAGTCCCCTGCTCGCCCTTCCTTATGTAGGAGGGGAGAGGAACACGGCCCTTGGGGGCATATGCACGCAGGATGTTTATTAGGAAGACTGAGCCCATCCAACATCCCTGCCAATGCCAGAGCATGTGTTGGCAGCCACGGACACAAGCCCCAGGTTCTGACAGCCCCAGCTTGCCATGTCTCTGTATTTCTAAGCAGGGCACCTCCAGCACAGCAGAGGCAGGGGTTTCTCCAGGCTACCTCCACGCCTGCCGGCAGTCTCTGCTAAGGAGGGCAGGGGTCTGCGTGCTTGGGCCACATGGCTTCCTCTCGCTTGGCCCAGCTTGTCCCTCCCCCGCAGGCAGAGAGCCAGAGTACCATCACCTCCAGCAGGCAGTTTTACTGGCTGACACTATAAATGTACTGCGCTCTCATGGATTTGATGCTGTTTTTATGAACTTGGAGCTCAGTGTGGCTGTTTAGTTTGAGATGAGCGAGGAGTGTATTAATAGTTGGGTAAAGCACACTCCGAGCTTCTAATCTGACCGAGCTGTTTGCTTTAGGGAAAAAACACTTCACTTTTTCCATTCATTACTATTCCTTGTTAGTGGCTCAAGCTCCCACCCACAGCACACCGGAGACTGTTTTAACCCCTCTCCCACTGCACCCCAGCCACCCACGGTGCCACATGGGGAGGAGAGAGCATTTGGCAGAGAGCATCACAAAGCTTTTTTCCCCCTGGACCACGGTGAAACCCATGGGTGCGAATTCTAACCTGGGCTTGCAGGGGGAGAAGTGACACAGCGCTGAGCTCAGCCAGACACATGGAGCAAAGATGCTGCGTTGCAAATGCACGGCTCCTGGGACTGCACCCATGGGCCCCCAGCGGCAGCTGGGGTCTCACTCACCCAGGCAGGACCCTTCACCTTGGCAGTGCCCACAGCCAGGAAGAGGACACTGGTCTAGCAGCTGTGTCCACCCTGCTGACAGCCAGACTTAGCCGGAGCCTGGGTGTGATAACCTGGCAGCTGCCCTGCTCTCCCATTGACGAAGAGAAAGTGGAGCGCGTTCACCAGTCTCTTTTTAATTAGAGAAGGCGTGTCATATTCCAGGGGCTTGTCCTGCTCCTGCCTGCCTGGTCTGCCTGGAGTGCAGCAATTGATTTACGTTCAGATGAGCATCTCAGCGGCGTCCTGCTAAGTCTCTTATCCAGCATGAACTTTCCATAAGCAAGGCTCTATTTTTAACTCTGCAAGACCTAGGAGAGAGGTTGTCTTGGGGGTTGGGGAGGGCGAGGAAGTCACTCTGCACAGCGAGCTTTGAGCTTGCCAGAGGGACTGGTCCTGGGCACTGCCGTGCCACCCCAAGTGCCAGCACAGTGGGAAAGCAATGGCAAGGTGGCCCGCGGGCTCCGGTTCGGCAGCCTCCTGCTAACACAGAGGGGTCAGTGCAGGAGCAGGGTCTGGAAGAGACTGTTCTAGTAGAGGAATGGAGTGAAACCAGGAGAAGCACAGCATAAACCCCATGCCTGGCAGCCTCAGCACAGCCTGGGGTAGGGATCAGCGGGCTGTCCCTGGGGCAAGGCAGTGTGCAGACACGGGCAGTCCTTCACACGGGTGGTGAAGCATCTTTCCGGGAGAAACGTGCAGGGAGGGTGGGAGCCCAAGAGACTGGGGAGAGAGCTGGCACCAGCATGCCGGTAACATGGAAGACAATTCGAAGGCACAACCCACTGCACCAGCAGACTTCATTGCGCTTGCCCACACTCCACTAGCTACACCTGCTCCCAGACACACATGCACAAGTGGGCTCTGACCCAGCCAGATCTCCAAATCTGTGGGGCAGGAGGATAATGCTGCCAACGGCAAGCCCTAGGGCCACATGCTGCAATGTGCCACGGAAGAAGGTTGGCCCAGAGCTGCAGGTGCCTGGCAGACACTAGAAGACCCTTTGCTTTTTCATGGTGGGGTAGACGTGGGGGCAGGCAGTGGAGTGCTCTCCCGTTGGCCACCATGGAGGGGAGAACCCATGGCGGGACCTTCGTGTCCAGCCCAGAGCTAGCAGGGCAGGACCATGTGGGGTCTCACCCCCATGCCACAGTGTGCCCATCCCCATGTGGGTGAGAGTAATGGGCCCTTCCAGCACTTGGGATACAATGGTTTGAAGCCATCACTGATGACCTAGTGTGTGGGGTACAGAGGTGCGTCCCCCATTACAGAGCCTGCACTGAGCCTGACTTCAGCTGCAAGGACACAGCTTTGCCACTGGTGGAAAGCAGGGGGAAGGTCTCTGCATCTACCAGGTCACCTTCCAGCAAGGGTCGCACGCAACCTGCGCCTCTCCTCCTAGCACCCAGCGTTGCAGCTCCACCAGCGCTTCCCAGCTTGGGTTGTTTATTATGATGTTTTTGAAAGAGAAGTGCAAAGTTTAGCAGAGCTGGGCAGAGTGCTGTAAATCACAGCAGAGGGACTGCACGCTGCCGAGGCTCTTCCAGAGGAGAGCAGCCCAGACACCAGCTGGGGAAGTGGAGCAGCCATCCCTGCTGCGGCAGCACCCACGGGAATGCCACGTGTCCGTCACGGTCCAAGCAGACCTGGGGCAGTGCTGCCTGCAAGGTGATGGTGTGGGGTCAACAAGAGGCCGTGCAGTGGCCACCAGCAGGGGGGAAGGCTGCCAGGGCTGGGATGGGGGCAAACTTTTATTTTCCATGCATGCTAGATTTTCATGCAGTCACAATGCCACAATTAGCCTCTGCAGCATGTTCCCAAGCACTCTGTCCCATCCAATTTTAAGTTACTCCAGCAATAGAGCTGTTGCTCTGTCCCCTGGGAAGCCACTCTGCTCCCATAGATCTTGCTGCCTGGAAGACAGGATTTTGCTGATATCCAGCCCACATTTTCCTCCAGTTGTATTCACTGTGGGGCTCTCAGCTGTACTGCCACAGGCAGTTACATCTCCTCTGCTTCCATGGTTCTTTGAGCATTTGCCTATTTGCAGTGACCTTTCTGGTCAGCTGTTTTTCCCACTTTTAGCTCTTCTGCCCTTTAGGCTTGTCAACATCTCATCATTTTGTTTAGCTTTGCACAAGAGATGGGATCTCAGGAGGGCTGTGCAGAGGAGTCCTACAAATGCTTTCCAAACCCATGTCAGGGTCTACCTTCCCCAGCTTTACAGTGCAAACTGCTGTTTGATTAGGAAGGGCTGGTCCTGAGTGGGACTTGAATGATGATGCCCTCACATCTGTAAAGGAGGTTTGTTCCTCTCAGTCACATAGACAGGCATCTTTCCTCTTCCAGGCTGAGTGTTTATAATTTTCCTTGCCAAATAAACCTTGCTTTATTGTTGATACAGAGAGAAAAGTAAGAGTTAATATGGGGTTTAGCACAAGAGGCATTTGGAAGAGTCACTGGTTTGCATGTGCTATGGTGCACAGGTCTATTCAAAACTTCCCAACACTAATTTACAGTGGGGATTAATGGCTTATACCCTGACAAATCAGAGTACCAGTAAATCAGAGTGCAAGAAGGCAAGCACAAGAACACTGAATTTCCACTCACCAGAAATGTCAACACTGAGAATTTTCTTCTGATTCTCATTAAATTAATGTGTAAAAGTCTGAACATTCACTAGGTCAAAACTTAAAAAGGTAAGTTTCATATTGTCTGATTACTATACCAAAGGTAACAATATAATGCCTAGTATGTAATAACATCTAATGGCATGCTATAAGATCAAAAATAAAATAAAACATAAGAATTTACTTAAGGAAACAATATTTTTGCATTGAAGTGCTTCTAACATTTTAGTTGTGCATATAAAGCATGAACAATTCAGTGATTCATTTAGACATTTTTCTAACAATAATTAGCATGGAAACCAAACCATCTCTATGTGCTCTCCACAGCAGCATCCAAGGGAAAACACTCAACCCAAACCTCCTGCACAAGGAGCCCCGTGAGGAGCCCTGAGACCGAGGACCCCCTGCAGCTGAGCACCCAGCAGTCCTCCCTGGCCACATAGTCCCAGGGCAGAAACCCAGAAATTTTCTGGGGGAAACACATACACCTTGAAGGGGCGAACAAATATAGTGACGTAGAAAATCTCAGCCCGTTTCCTTTAATTGGAAAATTTATTTTTTCACTTCTTTTCTCAGTTTTTTTCCCCAATCACTTTTCTTGTGAACACACAGCCAGGCCTTGGGAAAGATGAGAAAGCCAAGCGCCCCCCCATGGGCACACCATCATTGTGCCTTGGTGTGCTGAGGACCTCACGGGTACCAAGGGCATCACAGGTGCTGAGGGCATCTCAGGTGGTGGGGGTAGGTGCAAGGGCAGGAGCAGGGCAGTGGGCAAGGTGTCAGCATCTCCCTGCTTCCCCTAAGCGATGGATATCAACCCGATAAGCAGCTTGCCAGCACTCTGCCTGTTAGGAAACAGAGAGCCTGGCTGTCAATTGCATTTCTACTGGCACATTTCACCTTTAATTTGGGAAAAAATCTGGCATCCCACCCTCACAGGGCTGCCAAGGGCTGCTCTAGATAATCTCTTTAAATAGAATGATACAAAGTCTCCACTCCACTGATGTCATGGGCAAAATTCCTGCCGGATTCAGCCAGACCCCGGCCCACCCGTGGTCATACCACCATGAAGGGAATGAGCCTGTCCACCCATAGTTGCCTGGCCTGGGGTGGTGTGCCCGCAAGCGTAGGACGGGGACAGTGGTGGCAGGTCTGTTCCCACAGTACCCCAGGCCAGGGCTGTACCCCTGTTTGTGGCCATGGCCATCAGTGCTGGGTGGGATTTCACCCTCGGCGAACCATGTCACATGACTGCGATCATGTCCCCATCTGACAATTTCCCTGTGGCAAATGACATCCTGATCCTGAGAAGCTGCTTTCCATCCTCCCTACGTGCGACAATGACACTGGAGACAACAAACTGTTCCTGCAGTGCTCGTGCTGAGATGTCCCTGTGCCTCAGCCACAGGGAACTGCTGGGGGACCCCAGGAGCAGCCAGCAGCGCCCCTTCCCCATGCAGATGGTGTCATCCCTCCTCACACAGAGCGATGTTCCTTGGGCACATGGTCACTCCCTGGCCAGCCAAGCACTGCCTCCACAGCCCTCTGGCACACTTGTGACTTGGACAGTTCACAAAGAAAAGGGACCAGGGCTGCTCTCAGGTCTACTGCCATTAGGCAGAGCTTCCTGTCCGATAGGACCACCTGGAGAAGGAGGAAGCCTCTTCTGCTCATAACCCTAACCTGAGTTTTGGGATCACAGGCTGGAGGAGACCTCAAAATACATGAAGTAGAGCCCACAGCTGCAGCACACATCAAACAGCCTCTTTTGCAGGCTTATCCTGCTCCATCTGAGCCCTGGTCCCAATCTCAACCTTTTCTGAAACCTCCCATCTTGTCCCTCCTGGTGAGCCAGCTCCCAGCCCCGCCAGTTCCTCCTGCGACACTGCATGAGCCCTGCCCGGCCCTCGGGAATAAACTGAGGTTGCTTAAAACCCTTTTCTTATTTCTCACAGAAAGTTTTGATTACTGGGAAATGATTGAAGACCAAACCCGCTGGCTCCCGTGCTGAGCCTGTCCTTGGCCACGGAGTCTCGCAGGTGAGGCTGGCTGGCAGGAACAGCCCTTGGAGGAGGACAGGGATGGGGACAGGGGAAGTCCAAGAAATTCGGCCCCAGGATATGTGCAATGAGAGGCCAAACTGCAGTTCCAGTCCATTCACTTTGTGACTGAAAATTAGAAAGATTTAATGAAACACTAATTATTTCTGCAAAACATGGGGTTTTTTTACATGCAAGTTTTTTTTTTTTCCTAACATCCCTCAGTTCCCTCCAAAAAGCCACACTCCTGTTTCTCCAGCCTGTTTATGTGGGACACACTCCAGAGGCAGGGCTCAGCATCGCTCAGGCTGTACTGACACTAACTGTATCAGAAACAGCAACTGTCCCTCAGGCTGAGCGGTTCCCAAGGCAGCACCACACCAGTGGTTTCTTGATTTAATGTGATTCATGCAGGAATGAGCTCTACAGGTGCCTCCAGAACTGACAAAATATATTTTCACAAAAATACACACATGCGTACCTGCATACGTGGACATACATGTGCACCAGGCAATTAACCTGGGGATCTCCGTGCTGCAAGATATTGTCACCACTTTGTAGATGGGACTTTATGCTGCTTCTGACCCCTTTTGAGCACTACTACTGAAAATAAAAAGTGGTAGTGCAATAAATTGGTATCTATGCTGCACAGAGACTGGGTAACTACCTGGCAGAGTATCAGGGTATCACAGTGTATTACAGGGATTTCCAGGCCTTTCTCTGAGCTAGTGATGGGGCTCCCATTATGCTAATGAGAAAATTACCCGTAGATCTGGTCTACTGCTTCCAACAAGAAGACAAGTCTCCATCCACTCTGAGCAAAGAGATTTTTTTGCCGAGACCTGAATGCTAGGTGATGGCTAGTGGGTTGTCTCTGCATCAGTAATGCTAGCGACTCCCCAGTAAATGCCTTCCAGGTAAAACCAAGGTGGTCTCCCTGTGGTCACTGGCTGCTGGGAGGTCCCTGTGCTGCCAGGGCAGTGGAGGTGTCCCTTCTGTGGAAAGGCTATAGCACCTGGATCTGATCCTGCCTGGGGCTGAGCACCTCCTTCAGTAATGCCACAAGTGCAGAGTTCCTCCTCTCACCTCTGCAATCCCTGGGTGCCCTGCAATCAGTGGGTGCAGGATTGGGGCTCTCCTGGCTCTCTTCTTGGCTGGTCTGTGCTGAATTTAGGGGAAGAGAGATTGCCCTGTCTCAGGCAGTCTGTTCTGGTCCTGTCCTTCCTTGCAGCAGCCCGGTGCTGGGCTGCCAGCGCTGTGTCGGGTCCACTCTGCTTTCCAGGGAAAGTCGGGCAGGTGAGGGGTTGTCCCTGTGGGCTCGTCTCAGTCTCTTAGCAATGAATGGGTTGCGCCAGCTCTCCAGGAATCACCCCTGTTGCGAAAGGCGGGCTGGGCCAGGGTGCTTTTTGTAGGCAAGGGGGGACCAAGAGCGCAGCCGTAACCAGACGGCATACCAGGATGGGACCTGGTGGACACCAACGGCTGCATGCGGGAGCTGCTCAGTATTTCCCAGGCTGACTCTAGGGGTCATCAGCCTTCAGCTTTTACATACAGGACTTGTCAACTCACTTATTCAAGCCCTCTGAAGGCAGCTGTCTCCAGGGGCCACCAAGAGACCCAGACAGCCAGTGGATAAACAGAGACTGTGTTTTGCTGAAGGCTGCAAGTCCAAAATCCAGCTCTTCCAAGCAGGAAGGGTCCCCACCACAGCTGCATGACGCAGGCTGGGGCAGGCAGCAGGTGCTGAACCTTCCTGGGAGGAAACCACATATAATTTCTGCTCAGTGGACAGAAACCAGCTCTGAAAGGAGCCAGACCTGCCACCATGACAGGCTTTCAGGGCACAGGTCTGCCTCTGCTGTATGCTGACCCAGCCTCGTTAGGTGGAAAGGACTGGCAGTGGTACCTAAATTTTCCCAGAAGAGTTGTTTCTAAGCTGTCTGCAAATGCCTGTTTCAACAGTTACAACAGCTTCAGGGCAGGAGCTGTTTCCTCGATGTGCAAGGGGAAGATGGATAGAGAATATCAACAGTGAAATAACTGGCAGCTCCTCTCATGTGGCAACCAATTAAGGATACCTCCAGGTTTCACCTCAAGGTAAAATACCTCAAGGCAGTGGCTGTAGTTGTTCTCCAGCATCCCAAGAGAAGCAGCTCCTTCTCAGGGTGCCAGTGAGCCCACCTCATGGCAAAGGAAAGGCTTTGACCATGTGCAGCGGACCGTGAGCTAAAAAGCACCTGGAAAGGACTCACATAAGCCAGACCGTCCCTGCTGCTGTTTCCCAGCGGGGTTTCCTCAGAAGTGATTACTGCAGAGGTAAACGAGGATGCAAACAGAGCACACAGCGCCTCAGCATCAGGTGCCCTGCTCTACCCTCGGACTGGGCGCAGGCACATGCTGCTCCCCTCCAACACCTCTGCACTACGGCACGGAGCGGGTGCTGCCGTGCAGAGTCAGACCACACACCGCACTACGGCAGCCTGGTGCCTCTGCCTGCGAGGTGTGGACAGAGCACAACTGCCCAGCAAGAAGCCAAAGCAAAGACCTCCTACCTGCCTGAAACAAAGTGCGTCAGCACTATTACGTCAGTCTCTTCAACTATGGTCCCTCGGGATGTTTAGATTACGCTGTACCAGTGTTTTCTGGCTGGAAAGCCTTTAGGCCAGCCCCTTAGAAGAACTGTCCTTGGTGTGTGGCAGGAGAACATGCCCATGGCCATCCAGAGCAGCAGAGCAGAACTGAGACACAGGAATGGTGCCCAGCCCCTGGCACTGGTGGGCAGGACTGCCAAGCAGTGAGGGGAGGGTGTGCAAAGGGAGAGGAGAAGAAAGGTTGGAGCAGGGGCGACAGTGGCCACAGTACCTTGAGGTACAGATGCAGGGAGGATTCAGATGTAGGAGCAGTTTTACCTCCCATACCCCTTGCACTGTGGCTGCGCTGGGGTTCAGGCACTGGGCTGGAAGCAAAGTGCAGGAGAAGAGAAGGGAATCCAGGGAGATGGGAGCTGGAAAATGTTAGGGAAGGGGGCAGCGCGGAGGGAGATGTCATTATCTGGATGTTAAGATGTTTCTCCAGCGTGGCCAGACACAGTCTGTCCCCCACTCCCGCAGCAGTGACAACACATGGCTCCCAGACAAAAGGGGAGTGTTTGCCACAGGAGCTCCCCAAGGGGAAGCCAAAGCAGGGGTAAGGACACAGTGGGGTGCTTCCTCAAGTACGCAGTGCATGCCACTGACTGGCACCCAGGAGAGAGAGCCAAGATGGGCTGAAGGTGAAAAAGGTGGTTGCGAGTTGTCAACTCTGAGCTCAGGGGACATGGGGACCAGGTGGGATCACAGGGTGGTGCGAGGGGACCCTGGGTGGGATCTATGCATTCAAGGATGGAGGCTACTCGTTGGCACATCACTGTTCTGACAACTTATTCAGCTTCCAGGGCTGTTTCAGGAGGAGGCAGGGAGGGCTTGTTGAGTGCATCAGCACTGACCCATGGTGGGGACATACTATCCACACTGGCCCCCTCACGGCTCTATTCCAGAGGCACAGCAAGTGAGGTGTTCATGCTTGCAACTCGAGCTGGCAAGGTTATAATCCCATTTCAAAGAAAATTCTGCCATTTGGAGATTTGATTTTGTCTCTAATCAGGATGAAAACAACAAATTTTCAGCTGGCCAGTCACATGTAATTTGAAGAATGGCACTAGGGCCAGTTGAAGTAATTTGGTTTGATTTTTTTTTTTCTTTTATTTCTTATTTTTATGAAGTATACTGGAATAATAAAGTCAGTAAGATATAGAAACAAAAAAATCAAAACAAAAAAAATCAGAGCGTTTCACCAGCTAATGTAAAAGCCAAACATCTTGACTTCAGCAGAATGTTTCATTTCAATGGTTTTTCTAAACAAATTTAGTTCCTATGGAAAGTTTCCATTGAGATGAATTGGCAGAAAAGTGTGACCAGCTCTCCTGGCAGGGCACAGGCTGTCTCTGTGGTTATACACATCCTTGTGCATGGAGGAATGGTACATAACCCACCTCTGAGCACAAACAGGCACCCGCATGCCTTCTCCAGTATGTTCCTCAAATTCATCACCTAGAAATCCCTGCATGCCTGTTGTGGAGCTGAACTTGAGCTCTACATCCAGCTATCTGCCTGGTACTTGTTATAATCTGGTGGATATGGAGCCACTGAGCCATAAACCACGTTCAACTGGATCACTTCAAACTGCAACAGGATCTCAGGGGAGGTTATTCATTTGCTGTTGATGTCTACAAGGCCCTGCCCATGGGAAGACATCCCTTCTCTCAGTTTGGGGCACAGAAATGAGCATGTGTGCTTTGTAACTCACTCTCTGCCAAAGCAGTGCTTCCAGTCTGAGCCAGGCAGAAGTTCAGATGGCCTCCCAGGATATGCAACTCCATCCAGCATGGCTGTGGAGTCAGTCAACATGGGACACTGATGGGTGTATTTGTGAGTTTAGATGTACCCCCATTTAGTGGCAGCCTCTGCTCTGCCTGAATAAGAACTATCTTTGCCCCATGGACAGGGGCAAAGAGTCCCTAGACTTCACCCACACAAAGTATTGGAGAAGGCCGCAGCTTCCATAGAGGAGGCAGCAGTGCCTCATGCAGCACAGCTGTATGGCTTTGGTCTTCTGCAGGCTCTCTAATCAAGTGGAAAAAAGCCTGCTGGTCACACAGAATCACAGAATGGTCGGGATTGGAAGGTACCTTTGGAGATCATCTAGTCCAACCCCCCTGCCAAAGCAGGGTCACCTAGAGTAGGTTGGACAGGAACGTGTCCAGGCAGGTTTTGAATATCTCCAGAGAGGGAGACTCCACAGCCTCTCTGGGCAGCCTTTTCCAGTGCTCTGGCACCCTCAAAGTAAAGAAGTTTTTCCTCATGTTGAGATGGAATTTCCTGTGTTCCAGTTTGTGCCCGTTGCCCCTTGGTCAGGACTGCCAAAGCCGTGACCATCCCTCCCCATGGTGCACACTAGGCACCAGGGCAGAGGAAGGCTGTTCTTGCTCCTTGAGCCCTGGTGATCTTTCTGTGGGCATCTGCGTGCCAACTCAGGTGTCCCCATCCACTGTGACTGGCTGCAGCACCTGCCACCCTGACCAGAGCTGACCTCTCAAGCTGTAACCTGGGCTCCCCAGGAGGGGATACGCCTTCCCACTGAGGGTGAGGGATTGCTGCATGTTGTAAACGTCACAGGGCACACAATGCGCTGAGGTCTCTGAGCACCACCAAGCTGCAGCCTCACCATGGCTGCGAAGCTGGCAGCAGTCTGCCTGCAAGTGCAGCACAGAGCTCGCAGCAGGACCTGTGTGAGCAGGAAGAGCATCACCATTCAAAAAAAAACTCTGAAAGCATCAGACAAAACTTCCCATCCCACATCAGGAGCAAACCAAAACCTTTCCATGAAAAACCAAAGACACTCCCAAATGAATTGCCATGGCACGAAACCAGCTGGGGTCTAGGAAGGAGGGCCAAGGTCTTCTCCAGCGCTGGCTGAGGGGGGACTTGGCTGGAAGTCCCCCAGACCCCAGCTAAGCACTCGAATCACCAGCCTAGCGGGTTTGTACAGCCTGTCCTGCTGCAACTTTCCACAGTATAAATAAAGGAATAATCACTTGAACTTGAGCCCAGGTCAGTACCTTAACGAGCAGACTGCAATCCAACTTTCCCTTCGACAATGAATATTAATTAACTGTACACAACTGAGCAGCTCCAACAAGACAGGAAAGGCATGTGCTTGTCCTGGAGTGTAATGAGAGCTGTAGTCTCCTGGGACGTGAGGAACTGGGGTCAAGTCTCTACTTTGCTGTCTACCCCCCTCCCAGCTGTGTCCTGACCAGTAGGTGATTAGCGATTGCAGGGTGGTCTGCCTCTGTCTTAATGAGACATTCCTTCCCAAACTCCAGTGACCTGTTCAGATAAGACTTTAACTCAAACTGGTGCATTCCTGTGCAACATTTTCCTTTTGATCGATCAACTCTTTCATTTTTTGCCCCAACAAAACTCTATTGTGATGGAAAATTCCCAGCTGACACAGAGGTGAAGTTACTGGTCACAAGCAGGCTCAATGCCATGGCTGTAGGCGGCTGTTCTGCTGAATCCCTAGGGTGGGTGGGCACAACAGCCTTGCGTTGCTTTGGCACACATGGAGAGACCTTTATCTCCTGCATCAAGCAAGCTGATTCCCGTTAGAGTGGACACATTAGAAGAGCTTCCTTTTCCTCTGTGAAGCAGGCAGGTGAATCCACAAGGAGGATGTGGCCTAGAGCAGGGCAAGCAACTTCGCATTGGCGGAGCCAGCGTGGTTGTCCCTGCACGCTGCCATAGTCTCCCTTACAGTTGGGAGCAGAATGATGTGCTCAGGCAGGAGCCCATCCGAGGATGTGATGGGGGCTTTGGGGAGTGGGGAAGGGCTGCTTCTCTCGTGTACAACCTCCCAGGAGCATCCATGCCAAGAGTTCATGATGGTCTCCAGATGCTCCCTCTTCTACTTACAAAGGCAGAGATTGACACAATAAAAAAACTATTTGTAAAATTCCTCAGTGAGGGCAAAACCCCCCACATTAAATGGAAACATCGATACCCCCTTAAAGAGTGCAGGAGGGGGGAGCATTCCCAGGACCTGATGTTATACCAATGGGTATAGAAATGGAAACATGCATACAATTGGATTTTCTACCAGGGCAATTCACCAGAGAATATGAAGTTGCCAGTCCAAAGTCCCCAGACAATGTATTGACATGTTCAGCAAAGGGGAAAGCAACGTGTCTGCACGTGGCTCAGCTTGCTAGGGGGGCAATTGTGCAGGAGGGAGCACAGACGCTCCTCACCCATCGCCCCACACCGCTCCTGCCATTGTCAGGGCTGGGCTTCTCCTCCAAGCAGCACCAGGTGCCATGGGCGCATTCACCACCTCATGAGAAGGCTCTGACCGCCCAGTTTGGTGTTAGGTGTTTTTATTTAAAGCCCTGTGTCCTGGAGATTCATAAGTATAGGAGAAGTTTCTTTAAGCCTGAGTTGCTTGCTTTTTGAATTTCAAAGAATGGCTCAAAATCACACTTTTAAAAGCCTTGGGCAAAACAAATGAAACCAGAACCCCAGAATGGATTCTTTTAATCCTCTTTTAAAAGCCAAGGCCTGTTTCAGATTTAAATCAGTATTTCCAAGTTTACATGGAAGAAATTCTGGGCAAGGGACCATGACTCCTTTGTGACATCTGTCCCATGCTTCCCACTGACCTTTCCGTCACCATATAGTGCCACCAGCTTGGGTCTGGCTCCAGGAAACCCTCGCTCCTGGCAGCATCACTATACCCATAAAGTCCCTCAAATAGGACTAATCAAGGAGGATAGTCCAGCTTGTCAGGCGCTGACTTCAAGGGAGAATCTGGCCCAGTCTCCTCAGACGCACAGTACCAGGCTGTTGGGTGTTTGGTAGCATGTCATGGCAATGTGACTGCTGGTCCACTGCAAGTCTGCCAGTGGGGATTGTCTGAAGTCAGAGCAACTAGTGTGACCTGCCCTGTCTGCGACAGACCAGCCCCAGCCCTGTGCTCCTGTTCCTCTGAAACACAGCATCTTCACAGACATAGGGTTCATGGGATATGGCAGATGTCCACCCAAGTCCTGTCCTTGCTATGATGAGCTCTGTGGCATCAGTTTTCTGTTTGTTCCTCATTTCTCATTTTTGGAAGCTTTTCTGGTATCTCCCTGCTTTCATGACTAGAAAACACCTTCTCTTCTTTAAAGTTCATGATGATTAGATTTTCTTGTGACAGCAATGTTCTACAGTTTCAATAGCCCTCTCTCCACCTAGAGTTCATTCCCTTCTGTTTGTATTCTGGAGTCACAACCCCTTACAGCCTTTGCTCTGGATTGTCTGAACAAGCCAAGCCCTTGAGTCCCACCTGGGGTGACAGACTGTCCATCCTTCAGCTCTTGGGAGGTAACTTTCCTCTTGTTCTTCAACTGCATTTTTAGCACAGAATTCTCCAGCATGGTCCCTCTTTTTATGGCAAAACCATTATTTAAAGTAATTTAAAGGTATAAGATCTCAATGCTTCTTTAAAGAATCCTACCAATTACTTCTCTCCAAACTGATACTCCTCTTTTCAACATCATGAATATCCTGTCTCTTCTAGCCAGACCCACTAACCTCTGTCCTGTCTAGGCTCCCTTCATCAGCTGGTAGGGTCAGAAGAAGAGGCAGATTCCAGCACTTCTGCCACAGATTAAGACACAGCTGCAAACTGCTGCCTCACGCCAGTCAGTGATGTTAGAGTTCAGTGTTGCTGTAGAGCATCTCCTATGACCAGCTAGAAAACCACCACTTTTGTTCCCAGGCAAATCAAGCACAATGATGCACAGACCACCAGGAGATCCATCTCCAGCCACCTAGTGTTGGGAGGAGCCCCTTGGAGTGATCCTTTCCTTGTGCTGAGATGGATAGCAGTGTCTTGTCAGCATTACAGAACTGAGCTGTTGCTAACAATAGTCTTCAGCTACAGATTGTTCGGAGTCAGGTCTGCAAACAGCCTCATTGTAAGGGTGACCTATACAGGAACAGGTCCAAGAATGATTCAGAATCAGAGTTTTCATGATCCTGCCCCCGATCCCATAGAGAACCAGTTTTCACACAACTTAGGTGGGCCATTACTGTAACTCACGTCCAGCAGCTGTTCCACTTCTTGTATCAGATAAAGTACCAAAGACTCCTGTCCAGGACTCACTAACAAGCAAAATGTGGAGCATCTGCGAGTGGGAAAGAGGAGAAAGGCTTTGGGTTTGCTGCAAATTCCAGCTGGTTTTGAGGAGGCAGGAAAGGCTTTCCTGAAGTTATTTCTGTCTTTCCATTCATTGCAAGGGGGGAAATGGCATTGTAATTTCTAACCAAGATTTCACTATACTATTGCTTCTTCCTGATTTACCATCCTCAAATCCCAATGGAAGTGCCTTAGCTGGTCTGGGCCAACTTTTACTTTGGCAGTTCAGGAGGAAAAATCACAAATGTCTGTGAAAGTCACCAAAATATTCCCTAAGTTTTCATCACTTGAATGAATAAAAGAATAAAAAGCAGAACAGAGAAGGGGGAGGGCTGGAAGGGGTGCAGAGAGCAAACAAACATCATTTAGAAAAGCATGCTGTTATTCCTGGAAGTTAGTTTGTGGAAACACAATTTACAACGCCTATGAAAAGTTTGGCTATTCATACTATTCCCATTTGGAGCTGGTAACCACAGTGGCAAGCTCTCCTTTTGCATACAATTACATAGTGTGATCTCCAAACCCAACTCGATTTCCATCTACGTTGCTTGGGTAAATGAGCTGTGTTTTACACAATGGGTATAACTTGGCACCATAAATGAGGCCAGTATAGAAAATTGCATTTAACTTTTGTTTCCCCTTCCCCTTTTTTGCAAAAGCAAAATATTTTGTAGTTTGTTTCCAATTTGTTTTATACAAAACATAAAGGAATTCCTGCTGGTGACACAGGGAGATTTGGAGGGAGGAAAATCAAAGAACAATGACTGAGAAATAGGATTTTTGAAAAAAAAAAAAAAGATCTCAAGGAAGGTAGTTTTTAAATTGTATTCATCACCAAAAAAAGTGATATGGGGTAGACATGGGAAATTCCTACTGATTTTTGTGATGAACAACTCGATGATGCTCAGCACAGGGCTACCTTTTCTGTGCCCCAAGGCAGGCAGAAGATCTTGGGCGATGCCCAAACCTCTGTGCATCCTCCAGCTTGCTGGAAGCCTCAGCACTGACACCAGGACTCCTTCTGGCTCGATCCCACTTCCAGCCGAGTGACAAATGGTGCTGTCAAGGTCCAGTCCCTCCTCAAAATGTTTCTCTGGCATGGGATCACACAACCAGCATGGAGAAGCAGATGGACAGTCAACTGTAAGTCTCCAAACTTCAGGGCTGTCTCCCCCTTCCTCTGGCCACATCCTGGTCTCACTCCTTTAGGGGCTGAGAGCTCAGTGGAGATAACAGATCTTCTGCAACTGTCCTGCACTGGGTGCCATGTCCACCTTCATCTGTAACTGCTATCTCTGGAACATCATATTTGATCAGCCCAGCACTTCAAGGGATGCTCTGGTCTCTCAGGAACCAAATCACATTGATTTGGGTGCAAATCAGATACCATCAAAGACCCATTTCTTCAAGCATAATTGAGAGGGAAATTCCCTTGGCTGCCTTCTCTGGGCAAGGAGGGAAGTGGGGTACTACCCCTGAGGCAGCAGAGCCTACAGTCTGTGAAACAAATCAAAAGGGTTTTAAGCTCAAATGTGTCTGTTTCATCCTCTGTGTCCCTTTCCTATTCACCAGCGGAGGAAAAATCTACTTGAATAACCTTTGCTGGATGAACAATGCAGAGAGCCAAGCTCAGCTCCTGCCTCCCCCTGTGGGTGAGGGGAGATGGTCTGGTGGGGAGGGGGTTGCTCTGGGGCTTTCCTCACTCCTTGGGGCACACTGGGAGGGCACACAGTGGGGATTTAGACACCCTGGGAGACCTCACCCCTTGGTGACTGAGCAGACTGAATGAGCAATTGGATTCTCCCAGACTCAACAGGTCTCCAACCCTCGCAGCTCTCAGCCACACTCTTGTCCACGTTAGCCCGTGCCTGGGCACAGAGAGCCGCACTCAGCTCTCCATTGCCCCTGTGCTGTCGCAGGTGACCAGCCTGAGCCAGCTCCAGCCCAGCCTCTTGCGACGATGAGGCCTGGCCACGGCGGGGGAGCAGTGACCCCCGGCCCCACCACAGGAACACGGCACTGCGCACAGAGGGCAGCCGTGGCAGGGGACGTCGCTTGCCGCAGCGCTTGCGAAATCGAGAGCCAGAACATGCATGTTCCTGAACGTGAGCTCATACTATTTAGGGACTCTGTAAAGCAAATAAAATGCCTATTACAAAATAACTATTTAGAGAAAATACTGCAGAAAGATCTAGTGAGAACTATGTGTTTTAACATGGTCTGTTTACAGTGCATCATTGCTGGTCTGTCTAAAACTGTGCTGTAACACAGCAAAAATGTATCTGCGTTCCTTTGGTGCAAAAATACTCATGTACAGACATCACAACAGTATCACAGCTATTTTCCTTTCTCCTTGGATTTTTGTTGTGTTGTTGTTGTTTTGGTTTTCGTTGCTTTTTGGTACTTTCCCAGCTTCTAGAAGATTGACCTAATATATACTTGGCCCAGGCTAGTACTATCAGTCAAATCACTAGTAATTAGCTCTGCTGCTAAAGTGCTCAGGAGGCTGGTAGCTAGGGGAGAGATCATCGATGCCTTCATAGCACTGTAGCCTGGGGATGCTGGCACGGAGGCTTTATGGCGCTGCAAGTAAATAGCAGGCAACGACCCATGTTATTCCTTCTCCAGCACAGCTCACGCTTCCCTGGGGAGGGATTCTGGAGCTGGGACACACTGTGTCCCAGACTCACTGCCGGAGCCCCTTCAACCACTGGCACCAGAATGAGAGAGGGGAAGCAGATAAACTCTGCCCTCGGGGATCTGCTCTGAATAGATGGATGAGGAGAAACACTTGCCGGCAAATGTCAGTTCAGGTATGCCAAGGAATGGAATCAGCCAAACACCTACAACTACAAGAGAGTTTTGTGCTTGGGTCATTTACCAGACTCGATAAAGTAGATGGCGACGGTGGCAGGGAAAGGTTGCTAAAATGACTGGCCTAAGACAGTTTTCCAAACACAGACATCTCCACCTCCACCTCCATCACCATCTCCACAGAGAGATGTGCAGGTGGGCAGGCAGACTGGCTGTCTCCTGATTTTAGCCAGCCTGGGGGCTGCAATGGGAGACCCTGGAGAATCAAAGGCTTCTCATCCTGTTTTCTGGCCATGAAGCTGTTAGGACATGGGGGAGTAAGAAGCAAAGGCAGCAGAGTGCTGTGTTTCCTCAAGCTGCTCCCGTGCTCCCCAGCAGCCCTCAGGGAGACTCTGGTCTCCTTCTGACATCCCTTGCTGCCAAAGTCTGTATGCCAAGGGCCCTGGCTACTTCCAGCAACATCAGAAGCAGTGGCACAAGGCAAAACCCGTTCATCCGATCACCTCTTTCTCGAGCTGGCTACTGCCCGTGCCCTGCTCTCAGTAATCTGCCCTTGGCTCCTGGGTGGGAGTGGAACGCCCGCCAGGGTGGATGTCTGTGCATGTGAACAGAAGCTTGCAGGGAGTTTAGCTTCATCATCCTGTGCTTTCCCACTTCTCGTTTTTCCTGGCTCTATACCCCTGTAAGATCTATGCTATTTTTTTTCCTTCCCTTTTGCTGGTTTATTGCTCCCCAGCCCACTCTGGGTGAGCAGAGCACTTCTGGGACAGATTATTTACTAGAAGGTATTTGGTACATTGCTTTAATAATGCGAACAATTTTTTTTTTTCAAAGCCTTACAAATATGTTTAAAATCTAAATACAATGAGGCGATGCAATATCATTTAATAGTTCCAATAATATGCCAAGCCTGAGAATGACAAAAGCTGCCAGCAGGGTGCTGCAAAGCAGGGTTCAGAACCCCACCGCTTCCCAGCTAAGCAGAAACAGATTTCCAGCAGTAAGACATTTGTTAACCATTTTCAAGGCAGCAGGATGGGGTGCAGAATGAGCCTGGCCGCCTGTGTGTCACTGCATTGCAAAATCCTTGGCACAGGCACACATCAGTGTCCTTGGAATTAAGGCCCTTGTGAAGACTTAAAGGCTTAGTGGGCTAATATACTTAAGATGGATATTTCCAAATATTATTCTAGAGTCATTCAGAGACACCGTGTCCTGGTGCTGCTAAGTGTGAATGAACATAGCTCTAGGAGCAGAGCCGGTGTGTTCCAGCAGCATTTCCTACAGGGCTGCACACAAACAGAAATAAGCTGGGGTAGTGGGACTCAGCCCCCAGGGCTGTAGCAGGAGGCTGGGGCTGTCCGTCAAGTAGAGATGTCAAAGTGTCAGGATCGGGCCCCACAGAGCTGCTGAGGATGCTGACCCAGCCTGCATGCATATCTTGCCTGAGGACGAGTCTGGTAGTGACAGTCCTGACCCGGTGCAACAAGGTGACACAGCCCCAGCAGCTTCGTTACCGTGGGGCTGTGGGTTGGGCACTGCCTCATCAGTCAGGCTCGTTAGCATCAGCCTCTGGGAGGGCACTGGCTGGGGGCACGGGGAGTGCAAACCCATGTCCCTCTGCACCTCCCGGTGCCACCATGCCCTCCACAGCTCCTGCAGCCCAACGCCCTGCCATGCAGCGCTGTAGCCCAATCCTGCTCCCACCGAAGGCAGTGCTAGAGCTGGCAACCCAGCCCGTGAGCGGGGTCCCACCACATGCTGCAGAAACTGAGATCCTGCTCATGAGCAAGGCGCCACTCTTTATTTCCCCAGAGGAACAGGATGAGAAAATAAAAGAGTGACTATTGACAGCAGCATTAGTGAGCCAGTGGAGAGGATGGAGACCTAATGCAGTCTTCAGCAATCAAAACCAGCCACAGTTTGGTATTGGTCTCGCATAGACCAAAAGTCCTAGTAAACTGTTAATGGGAAAAGCAATCATATTTATTACAGGAAAACAAGTTTATGATTACTACAGAGATGACATCATAACCCCCTGTGCCAGTTTAAACAATATTTGGAGAATTCATTTGTTTTGTACTATTTAAAATTACAGTGTGGGAGCCTATTTTAAGTGTGCGGGTGAGCATGTATGTGTGTGTGTGTGTGTTGATGTGTCCATGTTAATGTTTATTTAAATCTTTTATTTATAAAACTGATGTTCCTATGCCTAAAATGGAAATTTTCTGCTCTAAAACATCTCTTAATTATGGAAAATTATTGTATATATTTACATTTTTCCTCACATTCACATCTGTGCGCTTATCACCAGGCACGTGCATGTACACATCTGCACAGTGACACATCTGCCTGGACCTCTCTGCTCAGCAGCCGGTGCTGCCACCCTTGCTAAATCCCCCATAAAATGGCAAACACAAGAAAGTGAGCCGAAAAGCCGCAGCACACCCCCAACTCCAGACACCCACCCTGGTGCTCCTGTATCTGCCAAGCAGCCCAAGGGGCAGGGGACAAGCTGGCTGCAGCAGGGCCTGTCCACTCCGAGCCTGCCACCAGTGGGGTCCTGCATCCCTGCAGCTGCCCCGCGTAGCCCAGCCCCACAGACACTGTTAGCGTAGCGCTGACGTACCACAAGCCATCATCTGTCAGCGGGGTGAGGGTATCTGCTGCTACCAGGACTTTTGGCTCCCACCTCCTCTATGGCAGATGCTTCTGCCACTGCTCCCAGCATCACAGAGCGCCACAGCTGAGCATTCCTGTCCTTTCAAATCAAGCTGCCTTTCTTTCCCTTGCACGTGTTCGCAGAGAGGATGGTGGTCGCTTGTACCCCTTTGCACATGGGGATCCTAGCATTTTTGCCCGCTCCAGCCCTTCCACACCTCTCCCCGACCGCACACACCCAGCCTAGCTCTGCTCCCATGGGGCTGAGCCCCCCAGCCAGGATGGAGCAGCCCCCTGGGGCCGTTCAGAGGCAAGCACCAGGCTCCGTGCAGATCCATTGCCTGGGCCAGGATCCCACTCTGACCCCATGCCTCTGAGAGAGGGAGCTGGTGCCGTTAACCGGGAGTGCATCCCACTGTGCCCCGCAGGCAGCACTGCAGGACGGCCTGACCGCCAACATCCTCCCATGCCCCTGGACAGTGCTGCAGTGTGCTTTTTGGCAAAATTCCCCCCGCTTGGCTGTAAGATGAAGGGCCAGATGGCCAGAGGCAGGCCTCCTGCCTTTCACCAGGATGTACCTGTCCTCCCAGGCAGGTTGGAGCTGGTCTAGACAAGCGGGGCCATAAATCTGCTGGCTGCCACTCTGTACAGCACTCCCACCATCACTGGGATGGGGGGAGGCAACCCCGGCATGGTCTGACAGTGAGCTCAGTGTCAAAAAAGGCTTATGAGCAAACTGTCTGAAAGAGCTGGAAGGATCCTACAGCCTCCCCTCCTGGGCACCTGGGAAGCTTCATCAGCACTACGGAGCACCTTGGAACCTCAGTAGAAGGGCCCACATGCAGCCCAGATGATGTGAGCACCCAGCATACATTTCTCAAAGTTTTCAGAGCACTTCTCTTCCTTTGCAAGTGGGGAAACGGAGGCACAGCCCAGGGTGGTTTCGTCCTCTGGATAATGCAAGACTTTGAGTCTCAGCCTGTTCAAGCCTCCCGCCTTGTGCCAGGGCAGACTCCAGTGTCCTGCCACTGGTAGCTGCCATGGGGCACACTGGAGCAAGGCTCACCTGAGTGCTCAGGACCTGCAGCCACAGCTGTGGGGTTCAAAACAGCACTGTCGCCTCCTGGTCCCCTCTCCCCACCTACCTGGCAGCACCCAGCCTTGCCAGTCTAGACTGGCAAGCAAGAGCAAAGGGATGCATGCAGCACCAAAAAAAGAAGGGCTCAAACGGAGTGAAGATGAGTCTCTGTGGAAAGCCCAGGACAACTTGGTCCGGTGAACCCTGTCCCTGGTGTGTGTGAGTGGTGGGAGAGCCGGACCAAAGTCCCAACAGTCTGATCCAGCTCCAAACCACCGCCATGCCCAATCCTTGTGGGTTTGGCATCTCCCTTGAGGACCCAGACAAAACTAGCTTGGTGGGTAAAGGTCACACACACTGCAGCTGAACGTCTTCCTGGCAGAGGCGTGATTGAAGCATTAAGTAACGTTGAGCAAACTTTGTTTAAAGGAGACAGCTGTGCAACTGGAATGAGCTACAAATGAATGAGATTCCCAGTGACGTGTCTCTGGCTCTGCTGGAGTCTCCCATTACCCATCACGCAGTGCTTGAGGTCTCTGTCCCCAAGGAGCAGGCGTGCAGCAGAAATCTGGTTTGAGGTTTGGCAGAAGGTTTTGGCTCACAATCTCTCCTCTGTTCAGAAAAGACTGCCCAGGGTACAGGTTTGAAATGATATGCGATTACCGATCTCTGCCCCTAGGCTCCCTTGGGATGCCACACCCGTGCAAAAACCACCCCAGAGGGAAGTGTTCTTCCAGCAAGTCAGGGTGGAAGATGGCGTGTACCTGAAACACAAACTACAGCCCACTGGGGACAATCAGACAGCAGAGAGACCTGCAATTCCACCTGAAGCTTTAAACACTAGTAGAAGGCAACTTCCTTTGAAACAGTTCAGAAAACAAGGCAAGACTTTTCCTTTGAGTGCATCCTTTGGCCTTTCAGGTTTCAAAAGTTCCAAGTCTTCCCTAGGGCTTGGAGAACATGCCTGAACCGTGCTCCCACCTCCACCAGCCAGGAAGAGGTGAAGCATCACCTGCGGCAGTCAGAAGGTGACAGACCTGGGCAGCTGGATCAGGAGGGACAGGTGAGCTGGGGACACTGGGCCTGAACATGGTCCATCCCTGAACTGTCCCTGAATGAGATTCACCACTGAAAGATGTGGCTGATACTTCTGAAGAAACAGAGCAATCCCAGGTATTCCCTGGGAGGATACCCGGACATAGCTGTCCTGCAAGGGGTCCAAGGCCAGGAAAAGGATCTTGTGACCACAAAATGCATAAAAAATCACTTGCTAATTTTTCTAAGCCAGGGTAGCAAGGCCAGAGCAGGAGGAGGACAGAAAGGGATGGACTTCTGTATTGTATAAGGACATTCTGTAACTGAAGGGACCAAGGAGCCTGAGAAATGACACCAGGACAAAAGACCTAAAAGATGCAAAAGATGCAAAAACCCTCACTGATGGAGAGAAGCCACATTAAAGCAAATATTGTTTATGGTGAGAGTGACTGAGTGGCTGAGGAGACAATATGGCAGAAAAGTGCACGTATATGGCTGCAAGCAAAGGAAAGAGATTATTGTGCTCTTTAAGAGCATCGAACAGTGAAGGAAATGGGAAAGACCTGGGGTCCCGGGCTGACAGGAGCCCCAGGAGAGGAGCTGCTGCTTCTGCAGCCCTCATGTTACAGCTCAGAGAGGTCACAGGGTCAGCGTCCCATGGTCCTTCACAGCCAGCCAGGCTCATGAGGTTCCTGTGGCTTTGTTGAGCTCCCAGGAAAGGAGACAAGGACATGAGCATGTTGGGGAGAAGAAGAGCCTGGGGGACCATAGTATCTCTGTGTGGGGTGTTTAAATGAGTTCAGCTCAAGAAATTCCTTAGATTGTGACGTTATCTCTCACAGAAAGGGATGGGAACCCAACTCAAACCGGAAGAAGTCCAAGTATCAGGCTCCAGCGAGCAGTGGTGCCTGGGAAAGGGCTAGCCGAGCGCCGAGGGGGAGGGACTCAGCTGGGGTCCTGTGCCCATTCCAGCCTATAAAAGGTTCTTTGCATGTCAGAAACAGAATTGACTTCCACTCCTGACAGCTCCTAAGCTCTAATGTCTCCTAATAAACCCCCTATCTTTATAGGAAGGAGTTGCATACACATCTTGTATACAAGATACGCAGAACGATGAATGCCTTTGTATGCTGGAGGTCTGCTTCAGGAAACTTCTTCCCTCCAATGACAGGAAGCTTGGAAAAGGACAGCCCCTTTGTGGGACCAGTAGTTATCAGGGCATGGCAGGGTGAGAGCAGCAGGCAAGATGGAAATAGCTTGTCGTCTTCAGTGAAGCTCCAGGTGGACATTGAGTGAAGAGGGTCCCTGCAGAGTTGCAGTACAGAGAAGCGACTTAAGGGGAAATGCCCTCAATGGTGGATGGTAGTAGAAAACAGCAGTAACCCCAAAGTGTCATCAACAATGACTGAGCTGGCAAAGAGGCCTGGGCATCCCAGAACAGCTTCTGCAATGCTCAGTCCCTCCTTCCAAAGGACCAAGAGCAGTGCTCAGAGAACTGCTGTCCTCCACAGCATTCCTTTTCCCTAGGCCTGTCACACTTTGCATTTGTGCAGCTTTCCTCTCAATTGTCCCTTCCAGTTTTTTCCCTATCACGACCCCTCTCCTCTGTGGCACAGAAACAGCACTTCTCATGATGGCACAAAAAAAATTAGGCACCATCTCCCCCTACTTTAACTTTCTTTCAAGAATGAAAAGAATTATACTGAAGTATGAAAGCATGAAAGAAAAAGGAAGGATGAATCCTGGACACCTGGGTGCACTTCCAGACAGGCTTCCTATGACTGTGGCCCTTTTTTGTCTAGGTTTTCAGAGTTATAAGAGGGGGCAGTGATATCTGTCTGCGTTGGATGCTTACAGCCAAGGGCAGAGCTGAGCAGTGGAGATAGGTAGGCTAGTGGCATGTCAGGGGGGAACCTGGGTTCGTGCGTGCCCCAGCTGTCTCCATCCTGGACACATACAGGAACAAGACCTCGTGATCACAAGCTTTGCCACAGAGACCACAAACATCACAAGTACTACCAAGCATCAAGAGCCAGTGTGTCTCCCTCCATCAGCTTGTAGTGATCGGTGTAATGAGTTGTTCCTCAGATAAGACCAATGTGGGAAAAATATGCCACTGCAAGGTCATTCAAGGTCAATAATGTCAGAAGGGAAGCCATACACTGAGGAGGGCAACCACAAGGGACAGAGGTGGCAGTATCCCACATATGGCTGATGTGCCAGGAACCACACCATTCCCATCATCTGACAACCCAGTGGGGAATCAGCCCTGCCGTGACTGAGGATGTCGACTGGAGACAGCTCCCAGCCACAGTCCTGTCACTTGAACAGCCCACAAACAGTGACTGATGGAAGAGCCATGCAGCCGTTGCTGGATCCCTTGCTGAACTTAAATATGGTTTGAATATACTGGATAAAATTGTGGGGAGTTTTGTAAAACCTATATAGGGTGAGTTAGGTGACCAAAGGGTTCTGCCCATCATTATTGCTGCATCACATCTCACTGTTTACTGCCACACAGATCCATGAAATACAGAGTATTTTATTTTATACAGAGCACCTGCTTTCTAAAGAGGCACCGAGTCTTCATCGGACCACACCAAGGCAGAGGAGAACCTGTCACTGCTGCAGCCACGGCCCCTCCATGGTCTCTTGCTGCCATGCACTGCTCATCCTCACCCTGGAAATGTGTGCACCTGACTTCACGTCTCCAATTCTCCACCTGCAGTGTCCAGTTGCCAGGCCAGGTTGTGCACCGATCTGTTTAGATGGTGTTAACCCATCATGCAGACACATCTCAAGTCTCCCCTGGATCACCCAACTCCACACAACTCCCTGGGGCAGTTTCTTCAGCCTTGAAGTCAATATGTGACTTCTCCCCCAATTGCAGACACTCTGAGAAGCATTGGCTCAGGTCAGCAAATGACATTTGCTCTACAGGAACATCCTCACAACACTGTGCAGAAAGCATGGCTCCTCCTCAGTGCTCTGATCCCAGTCTAGGCATCAGCCCTTTCTCTGCAGCAAGCCCGCTTACATTGACTTCACCTCCTCACCAAAGTCCCTGCTCCCCTCTGGCTGGCACAACATGCATCCCTGAAGCCACGTGGAGGACAGTTTTCAGCTGCTGGATGATGAATCTTCTCTGGATGAACTCTATCTGCCACACGATGCAGCTCAGCTCCCTACAGCTGCCCTCTCCATACCTCTGCAGGATCTATGGTCCTCTGCAAGTGTTAGCAGGAGAAATACTCCTCCACTACTGGGTCCATGAAGAAGCGCTGGCACCCCAGCTGAGTAGTGACCTGTGCAGACATATCCACAGCACTGCTCTGCACCAGAGTGACCTGCTCTGCTTCAGGATCACTGTTAAAACCACATTATCCGGCTCCTCCTCTTCATCCTGCCCAAACTTCTGCCCCAGGTTTACTAAGCCAAACATCTCCCCACCCCAGGCACAGTCGGTCACTCCATCCTTTTCCCCACACAGGGAGGCAAAGTCCTAAAATGGCACCCAGTGGCCAGGACTGGGTAGCCTGCTGCTGTTCAACACCTCAGTCTCTCCTCTCATCCCCTGGCTGCTCTCGGCCATGTAGGGCCACCGCAGGAGCTGCTGTCAGCCTGAACTGCCACGTGCGGGCTGTGCTAAGGGACTCCTGGAGAGGGTGCCGGGAGCCAGCAGAAACCCACTCGAGTTGCGAGATGTGCTTGCTGGCAGCCAGTAGACAAAATGTCCTTAAATCTGAAGTCCCCTGGGGAGAATAAATGCTTTCCATTTGCTGGGACATCTGGGGTCTGCTGCGCCAATCCACACTGACCTCTGTTCATGGCCTTATCCCAAGGCTTCTTGACACCAAAAGGCAATCAAGAAAATCCAGTGTGGAAGAATAAACACGGTCTGTGATACCCAGTTTGGGCTGTTGGACACTGGGAAGGGCAAAGACACTTTGGGTGGATTTCATAAGCCTTTAGATAATTTATATTGGGACGCTGGGGTTAGTGGCTCTGGGCACTGTCCCAGGTGCCACAGTTAGCCAGCTCCCACTGCTGTCCCAGGCATGGAGGTTAGATAGCTCCTTAGTTTGCCAGTTCAGATGCCAAGTCTGACTTGAGGGGTGATCCAGCATCACAGACCAAAGGTAAGCTGCAAAAAGTCAGGTGTGGAGCAAGAGAGAAGCAAGGAACAGCAGGTGTTCGCTGATACCCAGTGCAGCAGAAAGTCCCCCCCAATTCCTGGAGATGGGGCAAGGGGTGCAGCCCAGCCCCAGATGCCAGATGAACACAACACAAGAAGCTGACGCTCAAAAACTGCTGCACCACAACTCATCAGGCTCCTGGGCCCGCTCCTGGGGAGGAACTGTTGACCTTCACGGGCCCCCAATCCCACCGACACGATGGGAATCCTGGGGCTGGCTCAGCCAAAGGTGGCACACTGGGTGGAGCCCCAATGAGCTCCCCATCCCACCCAGCACCGCCTGCAAAAAACATTCTTTCCGAGCACCCCAAGAGGCCCTTCCAGATAAACCCAACTTATTTAGCTGATAATATATAAACAGTTTATCAGCTTTGCGCATTTGCAGTGCAGCGGGATGGATGTTGTTCTTGGAATTCTGTTTGGTCATAATATTTAGAAGAGGGCTCTGATAGCAAAGATAAGCAGCTCACCCGCAGCAGATGGCTCGCAAGACACTCAGTGGAGCCAACATTCTGCAGGGAATGAATAAACTTGTAATGCAAGTTGTTTGTAAGTGGTTTTAGCTAAATGTCACATGTAAGACTGCACAGACATGCTCTGTCCAAGGTGTTTGAATTTATAGGAGCAAGGATTCAAAATCAGGGGCCAAATTTGCTTTTAAACTTCCTTAAACAAATGTACAGAAGATAAAATACCTCTGGATTTGCTCTTTAAGCAGGGGTGTGAGCAAGATGCATGCAAAGACACAGCCCATCTCTCCCTAGCAGGTCCTTGCCAAGGGGCTGTGCCTGCCACCCTGTCCAGCGCGGGCTGACAGAGCGACGCAGGGCACTGTGACCTCTGCTGAGATCCCCCTGGCCCCCATCCACTTTATGAATGACCTCCATTGTGGCTGGCTCATTCACCTTCCTACATAAGGGAAACAGAGAAACACTCCCTTCCCAGCAAGTACCCTGTGTACTCTTGCTTTATCCCCTCTGACCGCATGGCCCGGCTGTGACTGTATCCCAGGGAAGCTCTGGGCAGCCATGCCCATCAAAGGCATCCTGGACCTGGGCTCCTCCGTGGCAGCCACGTGGGTGTCTCTGGCCCTTGCTGGAGGGGTGCTCAGCAAAGGAGATGCCAAGACACACCAAGCTTGCAGCTCTGCAGAGGGAGGAGGTCGTGGCAGGAACCGTCCAGGCTGTCCTGCATTCGCAAGCCTCACGTGAGTGCTGTGGGCATCCTGCGAGTGGGTTTAGAGCTGCAGAGCAGGGCCAGGGCTTGGGATCTGCATGAAGCCTTGGGACACGCAGTGCCCCACTCCCACTGCACCCCCACCACCAGCACTGTCAGGGCAGGCTGTTCTGCCAGCCCTCTTCTGAGGCTCTCAGTGGGCTTCTCTGCCTGTTTCACCTGCTCTGTCCCTCCCTGCACAGTGCCACTGCAAGAGCCAGCAAAGGGTGCAACACACCCCACTTCTGCTGGTCACTGAGAGCAGTGGTGGCTGTCCAGTGACTGCCCCAAAACAGAGTCTCCCAAAACAGAGCTTTCCACAACGGTGGCCCTGAGTACCCCAGTGTCCAGTGTGTCCGTGCTTAGCACAGCCTTCCCTCACCTTCCCATGTTTCAGGGACAGTGATGCTGTCAAGCTGCAAGACGACATAACTGTGGGAGACCGCATCAAGGAAGATGTCAAACTCCTGCCCCGCAAGTGAGGAGACACCGTGGGCAGTGCTGGCTGTCCACTGGAGAAGGCTATGCAGGGCTGTAGGTACAACCCATACTACCCCCAGGATGGAGCCAAGGAAGCCTGCACTGTGATTGTGCTCCCCTCCCTGGTACCCAGATGTAGGACCAGGTACAACGAGCACTGCAACCAGCGCAGCTGCTGATGCCCCGTGTGCAGCAGACTGTCCCTCACCCACAACACGCTCCTGGAGCCACCAGGTGCAGGAAAATCTACACTGCTTCGTCTCACCTAGCTCTTCCTGGCTGACTCCTCTCCACAGAGGCATGCAGCACACCAGCGCTCCGTTAAACTAAAAAGGCTCTTTTTACTACAGTCTGGAAGGAAAAACACATAAAAGATGGTGTTAATATGTATTTTTTCTAGTGTTTGGTGGATTTTTTTTAAAGTCTTCTGCACAACAGGTGGACAGTCACTCTCTCTCCTGTAGAGCCCGTACAGGCTGAGTCTTGTATCGGAGTATCTGGTGGAAAATCAATCAGCACCAACTACACCAGCTCAGCTGACTGGAGGAGCTCGACTGAGAGACTCCTCTCACAAGTTACCTTGACACCCAGAGGTGACTCCAGGACTGGCTACTCAGGATTCAGACAAGCACTCAAAAAAGGAAAGAGGCTGAAGCCAAGGAACATTTGTCTTGCCCTGCGTTGCATGAGTTAATGGACTTGTTGTTTCCAGCCCACTCCATTCATCCAGCCTTTCCCTTCCGTGTACTAAAGAGTCACACAGGTCACATTGCTCTAGTATGTCCACATACTAGACCTGCAGGGAGCTTTGTTTCCAAAAAGTCAGGCTCCTGCATTGAGCTTAAGCGCATCTCCTAATTGTCTAGATTTATAAGGCCACTACTGAAATGTTGAAGACAGCATTTAGAGTCCCTCAGTTCTTGTTCTTTTTAATTCATTCCCTTTTTCCTCGCGTTGCGATTCCAGCTCAGCATGTGAAGCTCTGCCATTGCCAGCAGGCTCTTTCATTTCTAAAATGAGGCAGATGGAAATCTCTGTGATTCTGTTCCTTCCTCTCTTGTGGTTTCTCTTCACCTTTTTTACAAGTTGTTTCATTGGCAAATTAACTGAGGGCTGGGCACTCTGTTCACCGTGCACACAGCCTGGCACTGGGGATATAAATTCCTCTGGGCAGCAATAGTGACTTTCTTGTTTTCCCAAGGAGGGCATTGCATTTGCAACCTGTATGGGCTTAGTGTTTTCATGCATTCAGAAAACTTCACCTCCTCTGTGAGTTCATCAGTAACATCAGTCCTACAGCTTTATCTCCCCACTGGGCTCTTTCTGAGGGACAGATTCAGGCTGAAGGTCAATAGCTTACTGATTCTGGTCACAGACTTGAACTTCTCTCTCCACTGCCAGAGAAATACCAAAACCAACAAGTTTTGGGTAACCCAAGATTGGCACTTTCACCCTGAGGCATCCTCATGGAGCAGTTTCCCTTGACGTAGACAAATAGATGCGTACACTCAGGATGTAGGTGATCCATGAAAATATTTAATTTTCTCCAGAAGATGTTTAGTTATATTAATAAAAAGGGTTTAACTGAAACAATGTCATCATTTTATCTCTGAACTGAGAACCAATGCAAGATTGTCATGTACCTGATTCCTACTTGTGCTTAATTCTTCTGCACTTTCCCAGACCTTCTGCTGCAGTCCAACTCAGCTAGTGCACACAGATCTGTTCATCCTTCTCTGGTCCTTCAGCACCTCTGCAAATCAGCCACCAAGAAGTACCGTCCCCAGCTGCAGCCAACATGGGTGGCCAGAGGCACAGGCTTTTTTGAGACCAATGAGTGAAGACAACTATGGCATCTAGACTCAGTGCCTCAAGAGGACATTTCCAAGGTCCTCCAGCAGACCATGGACCCCGGCCACACCCGGTGAGCCCTGTCTCTGCTTCTCAAGGAACAGGAATTGTGACCTGGAAACTTCAGAGCAGAAGAACTAGAAGCTGAAACAGCAGCAGAGCAGAGCTCAGCTGCCCCCTCCCCTGCCCCAAGAGGATCCCTCCACAGATGGGGTCCTTCAGAGCTGTGCCAGCAGCTGCTGCTCTCCACTGAGATGCAGCCATTGAACAATCCCTCTCTAATTGGCATTGTTTGCTAAAAATAAACTCCCGCTCAATGAAACACAGCCAGGAAGACACAACTCCCCCAGGGCTTGGGTTTCCATCAGACCAGCTGCCCTCATGCATGGCTGTGATCCTGCTGCAGGAATGCCCAAGCTGCTGGTGGTGGCATGGGCAAGTATAGTTCTTAATTAGCTGGTTGAACTCTTGAAGACTGTGACTGCATGGCCTTCAAGTGCCAGCTCTTCCACAACATGTGGGACAGCTGCCTTGGCAGTAAGTCATGAGTACCCAGTACACAGTTACTCCCTATCTACCCAAGAGGCAGTGTCCCATGGGGTTTGGTCCATCCTGGGTGGTCGTGTACCCCCCCTGCATCCCCAACAGTAAGAGCATGGTCCCAGGCCACCAGCACAGAGACACTCCTATCCAAAAGAGGGGAGGAAGGCAGATAGCAAACTTCATACGATGAATTTTCTAAAACTAACTATAAATGGTAAAAACTCAAAGTATTGCTTTCTCTGGAGGTTTTCATGCAAAATAACCCCGAGAACGGCAGCTTCAACTTTTATTTGGATGAGAAAACATTCTTTTATTTTGACATCATCTTTGTCCATTTTTATCATAGGGATAAAGTATCTTTTATCTGGACATAATGCATCAAGTTGCAGAGTGAGTCATAAAGTGAATCTATACAATTGGGCCAATGCGCCGTGCCTTGGTGAGGACTGGCAAAGTCTAAATGTCACATTCAAGGTACACGGCAATATACAGGCATCTCTGCCCTCCAGGCAAGCAGAGTGTGCTTTGGTTGAAGTGGCAGAAGAAGCTGTCGGTGTCACTTCAGACACTCATGTGAGTGGGCAGGGACCAGATCGCATAAGTGAACCTTTCTCACACCTACTTAATTCAGCAGAGATGCAGAGTTTATTGACCTGCCACAGATTTCATTACACACACTGATGGGTAGGCAAGTGTGGGAGCTGCTGTGGTTTGATGGCTGATGCTCTATCAGCAAGGGCCAAGCAGAGCTTCCATCTGAAGCATACATGGGCTCCCCATGTTTAGTGTCAAACATTCAGCAGATTAGCTCAGGGGCTAGAAGACACTAGGACATAGGTCTGCACTGCTTGTATAGGAAGGCAACCCCACTTTTTCCTTATCCTGGAAATGTTGCTGAGCCAGCTGAGGGTGAAGAGGAAGAGGGTCCCAAAGCATTACAGTGCTTTATGTCCTTGGGGCTCCCTGCACCTATCTTTTGCCACCATGCAGGGTCCATACCAGAGCACAGGCAGGCCAGAGCTGCACGGCGCACCTGCTGCTTCAGGAAAAGTGTCATCACAGCACATGGTCTTCCTTTAGATGAGTCCCCAAAACTCTCATACCAGGTAGAGGAGTAAGAGCAAAGCATTAATCTAACCAGGTTGTGCTCCCCAAGGGCAAGCAGATACATACATGTCATGGGCAAGCTTTCAGACAAGCCCATGGTTGTCTTTGCAAGGCTCAGGACCAACAGAAGCAGCACAGCTTCCCAGAGCAGAGAAGGCTTGGTGCTGGACACCAGCCATCCCTCCAGAAAGCTCAGACCACCATTCCAGGGGACAGTGGTGGGAACAGTCCTCTCTCCTCACCTGGCCAGCCAGACCTCCCGGTGCACCTTGGTGGGGAGAAGGCTGTGAGATGGGCACTGAACTGCCTTGGAGATGGCAGGAGTTTGCTGCTTGTGGTTGACTGCTGACCTGTGGGTGATGTAGAGCTGACACTAGGTGTCCTCCACTCTCCTACTCACCATGTGAAGATCCACCTGCTCTCCTTCCCCTCCTAGACACTATCAGAAAAAGGCACTGGCACCTCTGCAAGGGAAATTCTTCCTGGGATGGGAAATTTCAGCTGTGCTCTGCTTAAGCTTCCCTGCCCAGCTCTTCCCAGAAAACAGGCTGTCCCAGGAGGCACCAGTGGGCAAAAGGTGCCCATCATGGGGAGAGGACACCGCACTGCCTGCCCCAAAAACTGCCAGTTTGGATCTTATGAGACCAGGCCAGGAAGGAAAAAGACCTGTTCTTTGTCCCTGTGTGTTGTTAGTTCCCTGTAAAACCTTGCCATCAGTTAAACAACAGAGGAGGACATGAGAAAGTAAACCGACTTGCTTCTAACTACAAACTGATGCAGCCACCCATACATGGGCTTGGGGGCTCACAGAGGCAGGATTAATTTATTAATGAACAGGTGAGGGCTGAAATGAGCTCTTCTGATCTAAAAGCAGCTTTTTAGGCTGCCTTTCTAGAGATGCCAGTGAACTGCCTTTGGCTGCTAAATGAGAGGAGGATTATGGGAAACACAGGGAGTCAGAGCTGTGGGTCACGCCCAGGGGACTGAGGCCAGGTTAGCAGCTCTGGCTCTGCAAACCAGGACCTGGGCCACAGCTCGGCACTCCCCAGGTGACAGATTTCCTCTAGTCAGGGATGACACAACCTGCTATCTTTCTCTCTTCCAGGGAAGACAGTGTGACTCAGCTTTTACCTACCCTCTCCTTGGAGGGGTCTTTTACTCCCCACAGCCCTCACCCACCCCCTCTCTCAACTCCTACAAAGCCGTTGGATTAAAATTCAAAGGTGAAAGCACAGCAGGAAACGCTTTGATACCAGGAGACGAACCAGCCGAGGAATGTTACAGGATTTTTCCGTGGCTGTTTCTTCTCAAGCATGTACACAAGCAGCACTGGGTTATGCAATTTTGCATCAGTGCCTTATAGCTGCTCCACGCAGGGGAGAGGTGGGCGTTATTTAGAATACACCTCTCCTTAAATCAAACTGAGAAATGCGCACAAGCAGCAGGACTTGCAAAGTGTGCCGATTCCAAGTGTTCCCACCAATTTGTATAACCCAACACCTTTCTAAGAACAAGGGAAACTCTGAAAGCTCACAGCAGTCTGATAACAAGCAGTCCAATGGAAGTATATGTCTTGAGGGTGGGTGGCGAAGTCCTTGTGGATGTGACCTGCTTGGCTGACAGCATAGCCTGTGACCACACGGCAGGGCCTGAAAAGCCACTCTGATAAATGCACCCTTCAGTAGCCTTATAGATTTGGATAAGCTCCCCTTAACCTTCCCACAGATGGTCTCCTTCCACACCTGTGCTTCAGGAACACCCCACTGCTTCCAGCTGCTCCACCATAGTGGACCACCTCAACAGCTGCAGGACACAGTCATGATGCCACGCAAATGGCAGAAGACCTCAGCCTGAGGTTGGAACAAAAGGGCATGGGAAGAAAGACACCACCTCACAGCTTCTTCCCACATACCTGGTGTTCAGGAACTTCAGGAACAGACAAAAGTGTGTCCTTCAGCTTTGAACATCTCAGCTTTACTGTCTGGCCCCGTGATCTCCCTGGGACTGCATTGTGGGAGGGTGGGTGCCACCTAGTTCTGGTGTTGGGGATCTGCACAAGCTGTGTGAGAGCCCCGTTGTTAGTGATAATCTCAGCTGGATGCCCCCCCTTCCAGTTAGGAGGAGAAGGATTCTGTTGAGGGAACCAAACATCTGCACTCTGAAGACTCAGAGACTTTCCGCAGAAAATGCAGCCCAACATGGGTGTTTGGTGGAAGGACTGTGCCTGCAGCACTCCCCATGCTGTTCAGTAGCGCTCACATCTCTCATCCTGGAAATCATCACTAGCAGCTTGGTCTAGAGGGAACATGGGAGCTCTGCTGTCCATGCGCACTGCAGCTCTCACATATTTGGCTTCCCTCCGTCCTGAAGCTCCAGGCAGGAGTGGGACCATGGCTCCCTGTGGTTCCCCATGAGGCAGGATTAACGCGAGCAGCTTCTGCAGGTTACATCAGCTTTGCTCCTGCCAGGCTGCTGCTTTCACACTGACCCAGAGGAAGAGCTCTTCTGACGTTCCTGCACAAGCTGTGCCCTGAGCAGCTGTGCCAAGTATCTGTGCTCTCTTGGCCTTAGGATGACAACACCCAAGTGAGGGAGGAGAGCTGGGCAGCGCAGCGTCCATCTGCTGCTTTGGTCAGTCACCTCCAGCCTTTCCCCAGTATCCTGCAGCTGTCTGCGAGCGGTTTGATGCAAGCATACACAGTACAGCAAAAACACACAGCGTGCTGCATTTCAACCCCCTGCTTCCAGACACAGGGGCTCTGAGGGAATTGACTCAGTGGATGTCTGCAGAGCTCAGCGCCAGACTGGGTGGCAAAACCAAGCCTGGTGCTCCCAGCCAGCCCAGCCTCCTGGGGACTGCATCACGCTGGCTTGGCTTTTATTTTTAGTTCCTCCTTATCACTAAGGAGGCGGCTGCCAGCTGCTCCCTTCGGTGTAGCACAGGAGAAGTAATCAGCTCTGGCAGCGACTGCGCTGGCAGCAGAGCCAGTGGCTGGTGAGCCAGGCGAGCATGGACCTCGCTGCCCTCAGCTCTAGGGAGCAGTGGCACCCTTGAGCACAGGCAGCAGGGATCCCTCCCTCCGGATCCTCATCCTGGCCACACGCAGCATCGGTCCCCCAGGAAAACACAGTGTTCTGTTTGCATGTGCTGGGGGGAGAAACTTGAAAAGCATCCATGTACCTGTGCTCATCACTAGCAAAGGAAAAGTTCCCTGACTGATGGCTGCTGCTGTAGGATTTAGGACGCTTTGCACACACACCTGGGGGATCATGCCCCAGTTTTGTCATGGGTGGAGCTGCCAGGATTTTTTGCCAAACTACAACTGCTGTGACTGCTGTGGCCCTAATTCAGTGCTGCCTCTGGACCACCCGCCTCAGCTGAATCCTTGGAGGAAGGAGTCTAGCACAAGCTGGGGAGAAAAGATGGAGAGGGGTGAACCACCTTTGGGCATGTGGCAGGGACCCCTGGGCTGTGACACACATTCCCTGGAGGGCATGGTTTACCCTAAAAATGCCATAGCAAAATCTTTCCAAGTAAAGGGGTCATCCAGACCACAGCATACCCCCAGCCGTGAGCAAAACTGTCTCCATAGCACACTGATAATTAATGAAGAGAAAGTGTATTTCCACACAGCTGAGGAAAGTACAGCACCAGGCAGGCTGTACAGGAAGATCAGAGATCTCCAGTGGGATCGCGACTGTATGTGTCAAACAAGTGTAAACAGGACTAACTGCTGAGGTCCAGTGGGGCTTTCGGCACAGGACAGACTTGGGAGAGGCAGAGTGAGAAGTCCAGGCTGCAGCTGGTGCAAACTTCACTCTGCCGCCTCCAGGCAGATGAGTGCTGAAGCCTGTTCAGAGAGCAGAGGCAAAAGGTGCTCTGAAAAAATGAGCTACAACCTGGGATGGTTGAGGAAGGAGATACAGCACAGTGATCTGGATCGCAGCTCAGCAAGCAGGTACTGTGCAAAGTCCCAGAACACACCGCAGACAGAGGACTGATGCTCTGTCAGATGCCAAGCAGTACTGGCCATGAGCTTTGAGGAAGGTAGGATGAAAAAAGCATTTCAGAGAGGCTCAGGTAGCTTCTGCATCACCTCCTAGACAAGCCCATGAAAAGCCATCTCCTCTATCGAACGCATCCTGTTCTGGGCCAGCATGAGGGAGGAACAGAGAAAGCTGAAAGCTGACTGAAATCACAGGAGGTCCTTTGTTGTTCCTGGCTCAAGCTGATGCAGATCCATTTCAGCTGAATGCAAGATTATCTTGACAGCTTGAAAGCTATTGTTAAGTGTAGCTCGTGCACAATGCACTATGTAGCTAGGGGAGACACTGTATGTAAATCACCTCTTGGTGGACATAGGATACCAAATAAGTGAAGAGGAGATAAGAGACCATAATATAGGTGTGACTCACTTTGACAAATGTCTTCGAGATGGCAGTTCAAGGCCATTATTGCAGCCACATGAATCAGCAGAAAAGGCTGTAGTACGACAAAGACCTGGATCAATGGATCAGTGGACTCGGACTTGCTACCACATCCTGTGGCACCTCACAATTCCCACCGAGTTAAGGGCTGCTGGGCTGATGGACAAGAGCCACGATGCCAGAATCAGAGAGGCTTCTGGGGCCAAAGTCAATTCATCCTAGAGCAAGAGGTAACAACTCCACCTCCCCAAAACAAGGCAGAAGAGCTCCAGGCAGATTGCGGAGTCTTCCCAACACAACTTCTAGGCAGCAAAGGGAATTCCAGGGTAAACAAGACTCCAAACCTTCCTGATAGTCTGCACTGCCCAAGGTGTCAAACTTACAGCAGCTGAGTGGCAGCCAGCAAGTCCCTGACCCTGTTCCTTGTTTCAGCCTGACCGTTTGTAATAGGCGGCTTTCCCATAACCCTGTGCCTTGGGCAAAAGAAAAATGTTGCTGCTGATGCACGAGAAACTCAACCTCTGCTCTTCAGGAACTGACAAGCAAAGAGAGGAGGAGAAAGCAAACTCCTACACCTCACAGCACATCTGATCCTGCATTCCCTCCTGCTTCTCAGCTCAGCCACCATGCTTTCCTTTCCACCTCTGCAGTGCCAGGCATGAAAGGGGACAGGGCAAGAAAAACACTGGCAAGAAAGCAGAACAGATGCAGCATGCTGATGGAAAACTGCCCAGGATAAGTAATGTGGGGTTGGCAAGCAGCTGGAAACTTGGTATCCTCTGGGAAACAGTGCAAACTCTTTAGCAAGACCCTCATACCCTTGCTCAGGAATCAAGGATGCACCTTGTGTGGGGAGCCCAGATGTATCCAGCCAGCAATTGTCTCCCACCATGCGGTCTATAAACACCCAGAAAACCCAGTGTGATGCTCTCTGGGCTGTGGAGGTAGAAAAGTGTTAGAGTCCTCAAGACTGCTGTTCAGGAGCACCCATGCTATGACCTGCAGACTTTGCTTGTGGGGTATGGATACTCTATCAGGTTTATGTTTTCTTCACATCCCTAAATGCAGCCCTGTCATCAGCAGTGCTTGGACTGGAGACAGCTCTGATGGCCCCGAGCCTGCAACAGGAGCCAGGAAGCAAGCAGCAGTCATTTTCTAGCCTTGGTGGGGCTGGCCTTTCTCAGACACCTCAGCCAGTCCTTTGGACCAGCCCTGCAAACCAGAAAGGGTCTTTAAATGGTGAGTTTTGAACATGCCAACATCTAAATCAACTGCTTCTCTTAATTTTTGCCTTCTTGCCAGTCGTCTTGTTTTACAGACAGGACATATCACTTTCTCTAATTGCTCAAGGACTCTCTGGCCAGGACCCACTACGGGTTTCCGCCATTAATAACAGACGTGAAGCCATATCTTAACCAGTGTCCATCTCCCTTGCTCACAGCTCCCTCCCTTTCAGGTGTGTCTCTGCCAGAAAAGATTTGGGAGCTGTGGCAAACTCCAAGGCTCTCTGAGTGCCTTTGGCCTCCTCCGTTGATCTCCAGCCCCAACAGAGTGACTATTTGCTTTCTCAGTGCAAGTTTATCCTGGAAGCCCTCATCGATAGTCGGCCACATTCGTCACTTGAGTCTCTGCAGACCCTCTGCCAGTTCAGGTGGGGTTTCTTACTTCTCCCTTTCCCCCCAGCTCTGAGCTCTGCTCGGGCCAGATCGGAGAGATGCCTGGCTCTAAGCCACACATCAAGAGCTGGTATCAGATCTGGATGACTGAGTCTCTTTTTTATGGGGATAAGTTTGGCAGCAATTGGTCCACTCAAGCTGATTGCTAAAAGCTCTCCTCTCAGCTGCTTTTCCCAGCCACTCATTGCACCAGGATATTAAACCAAGCCAGAGGCACCTCCTGGGGAGATTTCACTGCAGGTAATGGTCTTTGACCCCATGTGAGAAGAACAGCCCTCCACGTCCTGTACCAGCAGGAGACAGTGTACTGCAAATGCCAGGTCCTGCCCACCTCCACCTCCTCACAGTCTTCCTTGCTGGCACTCATGCAAATGAACTTTCTGCCCCAGTATCTTTTCCACAGGTCTTCTGTGAAAACTTCCAAAGTGATCTTTAACACTCACAGTGAGGTGTTCGCTTCTCCTACAGCTCCTCTCCATTCCTGGGGTATTTTTTGCAAATATCACCATCATCTATCTCATTTTAGTTCACCAAGAATATCAACTCTGAGAGTGTGTTATGCACACACTTAGTCAAGCCCTGGGGTCCTACAGGTTTGCCCTATTAGACAGAAACATTAGCAATTGACTCAGATATTTCTTTTACACAGTCTTGCCTGTTTACCATCAATTGTGCACAAAATGCTGTTTTTCCATAGATGCTGGGCATCAAATCACAGGTGAGACTCACTATGCTCACAATCTCCAGCCTTCCCTGAGTCACTGCTCTTCCCAAAAAGTCCTCTCTTAGGAACTGGTATTTTCTCCCTGCCCAAGAAATGCCAGAGCACACAGTTGCATCTTCATGCCATGGATACTTCAGTGCTCTTAGTTTGTGTCATTATGAACAGTCACAGCAAAAATGACAATTAATCCTAGAAGTCTTTAAAAATACCACCTATTGAAGAAAAGTTATATTACAGAAGGGACAGAGCAGCAGCAGATGAGACAGACAATTGCGCACTGTACACATTCATAAGGACACACCACAGGTTCGGGAGATGCATCTTTTCTGGATATGACAGAGCAAATTAAAATACCACAAGCCTGACCTGGTCAGCTATGTGCAAGCTGCTCTGTTCTGACCCTAAGCAAAGGAGATGAAAGAAATCTGCACATTCACTCTGTTTTTCTAAGTGTAAGCTTGGTACTTATAGCTTCAGAAAGTTAGAACAGCTCACAGAGGTATCCTCGCTGGAGGAACGTTCCCTTCACATTTCTTTTTTAATGTTCCAATAAGATTTTTTTTTTAATTAGTAAAAAAATCAGACAAAAGCCACACTGTGCCGCAGTACTGAAAGTACATCCCAATAATTCACAGTAAACTACCTTTCAAGACAGAAGTACTAAGTCCCCAGCCAGCCATTTGAAGCAAAGGAAATTCCTGCTTAAACTCCTAGGAGCCCCAGGCAATGCTAAGGAGACACACAGTTAACATACCCAGATGAACCTGATGCTACCTTAAAACACTCCTAAAAATTCCTGAGGGGGGAGTAGCAGCCATGGACACCTTTTGGAGTAAGCATTCAAGGGACTAACGGCATCTTTCTGTCCCTTATTCTTTAGAATTCAGATTTTGTTTTCACGTGGCCATAGCATCAGAGTGTTGGTAGGACCGGGCCTCTGGACAGACCTGCTCCAGCCTCCCACCTGGAAGGTGGTCCCCTCTCCCTGCAGGGAAGAAGAAAATGGCGAGGACCAAGCAGTTGGTGGCCTTGCACAGTTACATCCTCAGGCACAGGCAGCAGCAGAAAGCTCATCCCTGTGGGATCCTGGCTGCCGGCAAGAGGGTGGGTGACGTCCCCTGGGCCCCAACGGTATCTCAGAGGACAAAAGCCAGTGGCTTTGCCCGAGGCGTCCCTGTTCTTCTCAAGCACGCCCAAAAGCCTAAAGAGGGAAAGAACCGGGGCATGTCCTGTTCATGCTGGAGGAGGATGAGCAGCTCCACGTTGAGCACATCTCCTGGGGTCATGGCTGTGCACAACCATGGGTCTCGTCTGAGCAGGTGAAAGGCAGTCACAGAATAATCTGTTAAATAGCTCCACAGTGGCCACCAGTCACAAAACTGGGACATCCAGGAGGCCACAGCAGCTGTAGGTGATGGATCTGGGTGTCGCAAAAGACCCTCAGATCAGCCCAGCCTGAAGTGGCCGTGCCTACAGTGGCAGATCAGAGGTGAAGCAGCCCAGCAGCAGGGTTGTAGGGGACTCTTTATGGGTTATTTTCACCTTTTAGTTTGTCTCTTTGGGGTGAGATACCCTGTCCACATGCCTTTACAGACTTGGACAACAGCCACATTTTGGTATGTGTCAGGTTAGAGTCAACCAAGACACAGCCCAGGATTTATGCTCAGAGCAGGCTGGTGGACCTGTACACCACAGTGTCAGCCTCCTCTTCCCAGGTGCTTCTAACAGCTAGAGAGTGACCCGTGGGTCACATCCCTGGCTGCCCCCACGGCGATCGGCCCCAGCCTCTGGCAGCCCTTGGTGGAGCAGCAGGTCTGAGGGTTTCCAGACAGCCCTAGGAAGCAAGAGTGGCTGTCGCAGCCTCCTGCAAGGCGCCTGTGCCTAATTTGAGCTGTCCCCAGGAAGCAAGGGTGGCCTGGGAAGCATGCTTTCTAGCTCCACGCATTGAGCAATGCGTGCTGGCCCCAGTCGGAAGGGCTGGCCTGCATGTGCATCTTGCTTGTTTTTCATCTCCCAAGAGGTCAGGCAGCCCCTGCAGTGCTGTTAAATGCGGACCGTCTTTCAGGCTTACTCCTTGCCAGCAGTCTCTGTGTGAGGCCAGCACAGTTTGCTTGCACAAGACAACAGAAAGTGATTTTTACACTTGACAACAATGAAGTATTCTTCCGTTTAACAAGTATGTGCTCTCTAGACTCGATGCCTTTTGGAAAAGCCCTTAAATCCATCAGTCCCATCCCGCCCTCCCAAGGGGTGCAAATGACAATCTGCCTGTGCTCTGCTTCTGCCTGGGGGGGATGTTCTGGAGCAAGCTGCTCACGTCCCATGGGACAGCAGACACCCCAAACCACAGGGGAAGATGGAGGGTGGGAATGCGAGCCAAGAGCTGTGGCTTCAGCTTGTTGATGGGAAGGAAGGCGAAGAAGGCTGAGAGAAGGAGGGGTGGCCAAGGTGCATGGTGGTGCTGCAGTGTGGCAAGCCCTGGACTCAGCCGAGGCAGACCTCAGGGACCCCCACCCAGGTCAGGATGCAGTGAAGAGCCTCCGGGCTGTTGCCATGGGGCCACGCGCAGCCTGGCATCCTACCACCTCTCACACCAAGAGCACTGCATGGGAACAGGCAGGCAGCCCTGTGTCACAAGAGGGCACCTGGGGAGCAGCAAAACCCTGCGATGTGCGTGTTGATGGGGGTCCTTGTACTGACCTGGGGCTCCCTCGCTGCAGCCACCTTGGGAAGCATCCTAGAGCAGCAGCGTGGACTTGGTCACCACCAATTCCTGGCGTGCTGCTATCCCAAGCCATGCTGCCATGATTAGGGAGTGCAAAGTACATCATGCTGACTTTCAAAGAAAGTTTGGAGCATTGCATTTTCTTTCCACTTTCAGTATGACCACAGAGTTAAGGCCCTTTGAGTGAGGAGCTGGCCATGTTTGCTGTACTTCAAGCCACTCCATGGCACTGGAAACATCACTGGAAAGCCGATTTGGCAGAATTTCATCATGAACTGCCAGTCTGGAAATTGCAAGTATATTTGGCAACATCTTGTATGGCTGTGCATGGTTCCCACCTTCCAGGAACCACACCTCTGGGAACACTGGCAAGAGAGCCAGGCACCACCAGAAATTCATGCAGAACAAAAGCTCAACCCAACCTAAGAGCCATTCTAAATATTTGTCCAAAAAGAAGGAAAAGGAAAAAAAAAAAAAAGAAAAGGAAAAAAGAAACTACACACAGGGAGCTTCAAGGTGAATCAAACTGAACATCATCATTTCTCATTGTCCTTTTAAAAGTCCCTCTCTGTTGATTTTCAACTGAAAAATGCCACTGATAAATGATTTGCATTCAAACAAAGCCACCTGGTTTTGATTCTGATACTTGTATTCACTAAGTCGATCATTTTTTTCTTTTTTTCTGAGAACAGACCTTTTTCTGTGCAAACCATCCATTTCAGTGAAGACCTCTTGTTCAGCAGAAAAGCTCCTGGCCTGAGAAGCAGAGGAGGAGGAGGAGGAGGAGGAGGCTGTGGACCAAGCCCTGCAGCCCAGGAAGAGGGGAACCCATGGCTGGTGCCCTGGCCACCCTGGGGGTATACGCGACACCTGCCTTTTGCAGGACCTACATCCTCCTGCCCACCATTCTCTTCAACGCACCTAGTTCTGGGCTGCGGCCCGTCAGCACAGCCACGCTGTGCCCTCCCAGGGCTGTGCAGAGGGTGGACATGGGGCTGCTGCGGCCCCAGGTGAGGGCTGAGTCCTGGCACCGGGTGCACTGCTGGCACGAGGTTGTGCAGGCTGGCAGGCGTCTCTCCCTGGGCTTATGCCAAGCTCATGGTCATCTCACTCACCCAGGGCAAACGAAATCTGTGGATGACGTCACTGCTGTGCGTCCCTGTGAGCTGAGCAGGGAGGAAGGCTGAGGGGCTTGCAGCAGGGCTTCTCCACTGCTGGGGAAACCATGCTCACTCCTGTCCTGGAGGATGCCACATGCTCCCATGCCGGGGATACCGTCATGTGTGAAACACGGTGGCTTTCCTACTGCTGATATGTGCTGTCATGCCAGCCCCAGCTCTGCCTCGTACCACAGTGATGCCAGGGCTGGTGCCCTGTTGTTGGGGACAGACCCCATCCCATAGACAACCCTCTCCGCCCTCACACTGCAGGGACCTGCTCACCCCGGGCACTGGCCAAAGACACTAAAGCAAATGTATGAGGCTGGTATTTACAACGTGCACTTGGTCAGAAACAAACAGCTGTGGGGCACAGCATGTATTTCAGCTCAGCTCAGCATAACAAGGTATGAGCTCATCATATCTGCCATGGCAACACACGGCATGGTAATCCACAGCCCAGGGTATCACATGGGGTGTGCACATGGGGTATATATTCCCCTTAGAACCGTTTGGCCTATAAATGCCAGAATCTTCCCGCACGGAACTAAAAACATTTATTCTGGAAGAGTCTAGATGCTCATGGCTAAAGGCAATAAATATAGGTTTAATTTCATAGTTAATAACCTGTCCAGGGTAAAATGCTCATTTTTAATATCATTGCCTGCAATCTGACATTACCAACAAGATGTTGCAATACAATATCTGAGTCATTGCGCAGGAGATAATGGTATTTTCCTGAGTTCAGTCTGGAGGAGAGTTGGCCCCATTAATCAGGCTTGAAGTAACGATGCCAGAGAGTCTGCCAGAGAGTCTGTCTGGCCTCCTCTGAGCACAAGTTACGTGACCCAGGGCTGCGGGGAGAGGGGGAGAGCATGAGCAGACTTGGATATCGGGATGGGGGATCTCCCAGGAGCGTGTCTCACGTGCACTGGCCCTTTCTTGGGGTCATCCAAGAGGCTCCTGTGTTTAGAGTATGAGGGAGTCAAGAGTGACCATGTCACTCCAGCTCTGCCTTTGCTTTTATGCTGCCCCAAGAGAGCTGCCATCCCACAGTGTGACCAAGGTGCCTCGGTGCAGCTGGCATTCAGGATCTGGGGAGTCCCAGTGGCATGGAGGAACTGGCCAACATGACAGGGTCCCCTAAGTCTGTTCATCACCAGGACTGAGAGCCCCATTGCTGCTGAGCCCGGGGCCAACAGTGAGGTGCAACAACACTCGGACAGGTCAATAAAATCTCCCAGGTAGGGACATGGGGAAAGGAAACCACAAGGAAATATCCCATCAAAAAAATACTGCCCTTAGAAGCATGTGTCAGTCTTGTAGGTCTCCTCAGGGTAGCAAGCAGAAGAAGAGGATGAGAGCTGGGAGAGAAGCCTGTCTGGGCTGCCATAGGCTCTGGGAGTGTTAATAGAGCTTGAAAGGTCTGGAGAAAACCAGGAGCTCTCCCAGGAATAATGGGCTTTCTTTTCTGCAGGCAAGCAGCAGCCTTTCCAGTTATCCAGCAACACCAGCGTGGGAGGGAGACCTCTCTGGCAGAGTGCTCCTTAATCTGGCAGGCAAAACCCAGGATCTACATAGAAATATGCAATGTACTTTTAACACTGAGCACTATTGGCCCATTGGACCAACTTGGCTAGGGATGCAGCAGATCTGCTTTCAGCAAGAAGGCTTTAATTCAAGACTGGGTACCTCATTGTAAAAGAAATGTGTTTCCTTGACTAGTCATTGTAGACAGGATGCAAGAATCAGCGGATGAAAGTCCCCAGCCTGCTATGCAGAGCAAATGATTCCTTCTGTCCTTGAAAGCCAGTAAATGGTCCTGCAGACACTTAACGTGTGAATGAAAAAGTGACTCATGAGACTAAGACACGTTAACTCTTGTAATCTTACCTCCAGAGGCAGTGTGTCATGTCTGGGCAGAGCCAAGGCTGTAAGACAGAGCTGAGCTTACTCTCAGGTCTAAGCCAGAGGAGGGGTGAGGGAAAGCACAGTGTTCATGAAGGCTCCATACAATCAAAACGTAAGGAGGGTGCACAGACAGGGATTGTACTGAGACCTCCTCACCTGGTCATCTGGAAATCTCCTGTGGGTCAGCAGAGACCCAACCCCACAGCTTGAGTGGCCGGTCCACTCTCCTGCTCCCCTTGGTTTTCTGTGGGTTTCAGGCAGGGAAGTGCCTGTAGTGGCCTGTCCAGCTGTATCCATGGCCACGTACCTTCTCCTGCCTTCTCCTCATAAAGCAGCCTGGTCACACAGCAACTGGCCATAGGCTGAAACCACTTTGGACTTGCCCTCTTCCCTATGTGCTCCATCTGACACGCAAAGCTGGCAGCAACCCCGGGGAAAGTGCAGAGGGAGGTCTGGTATCTTCTCCCCAGCTGGTCTTCACTCACTTCCCACAGGAATGCATGAGCTCTCCACCACACACAGCGTGGTTTGGCTGCTGGACCAGCACATATGCTGCCCAAGAGTATTTCCCCAACTTCTGCAGATGAAAAAACCAGTCACCCACTGCACCATTACTCTGGACTGAGAGTGAATAATGGGACCCGTTTCTGGGACAGAGAAGTCCTGCCATGAGCTGGGCAGCTCATGAGAGACCTTCCAGCTGTAGGCCTCCTCCACAGAACGAGTCACAACTACTTGCTCAAATGTTTTGTCAATGAAATGTGGTATTTTGGACATCAAATTCACAATTTCAAAAGGAAATGTATATTTCCTACATTTCCTACAAAAAAAAAAAAAAAAAAAAAAAAAAAAAAAAAGGAAGGAAATTGGGTTTCCAGTGAAATATGAACAACCCCAAAGTAATTACAGAGTTTCTCATTTTAGCTGCCAAACTCAAAATGTTGGGGAAATTTGGAAAATCAAAAAAGTTTTGGACTAAGTGTCTTAATCTTCAGTTGCCAAAAGAGGGACAACGCCATCTTCATGCTGCTAGATTTTAGACACACCTAATTTTATTCAAATTAATATATATTTTGACAAAAAACATTTCATGAAAACAACTTTTCTTAGGAACAATTTCCATTTCCGAGTTCCGTGACCCTAAAATGTATGCCAAATGTCTCTAAGAGTCAGTGTTTTATTTTATTTAACTGAAAAATAAAATGACAATAAAGTGAATATTTAAAGTGAAACTCTGTTCTGAAAATATATCTACTTAATGCTGAAAAGATTCAGTTTCACAGAGCTGAAAACAATTATGAACCGAATCAATTGGGAGAAGGAATTTAATCAGAAAAATGTGAATGCTAAGTGGGAATTGTTGAAAAACATTTTACACGTTGCCCCAAAACCACAATCCCAAAATTGAGAAAGAAGGCAGCATTGGTTAAAAAGAAAGATGACTCTGGCTTGAGAGGGAAGTGAAGACAACTGTGAAAAATAAGAAAACCATATATTACCTACGAAAGTGGAAACTGATAATAATGAATGAGAAGGGAGAAACTGTAAAAAACTGAGAAGGGAAGACAAAAGCTGAGGACAATGTATGGGCTGCAAACCTGAGGCTAACGAGAAGCAATTTCTCTCAATATAAAAGGAATAAATATAGCTCTTCTGAAGTTGTTAGGTGTCTCTGGATGGATGCGCTAGAGCAATCAACAGCAACAGAAGAAAGCTGACGTTTGCCAACGTTTATAGAAGTATTTGGCCAGACCAGATACTGATAGGACTGTCAGCCTGGCATCAGCTCTGGGCGGTCATCTCCAAAGGCTGCTATGGCATGCAACAGACAGAGATGTAAGTAAAAGAAATATGATTAATGCTAATACACATACACTTACGGAAAATAAAATATGTCAAACTTTTTCCTGAAATTACAAGTTTGATTGATAAAAATAATATTGGTGGTGTAATATACTTAGACTTCTGCAAGGCAATTGACTTGGTACTGTATGACATTTTGATTAAGAAACTAGAACAATACACGATCAACATGGCACATATTAAATAGATTAAAAGCTGGCTGGGTGACGTGTCTCAGATGCAGCTGTAAATGGGAACTCCTCACCCAGCAGGGGTGGATTTAGCGGAGTTCCCCAGGGGTCGGTTCTTGGCCCTATGCTATTCAACATTTTTATCAATGATCTGAAAATCATTGTGGTAAAGTTTGCTGATGACACTGAGATTGCGAGACCGGCAAATAGAGAATGCTGCAGAATGGCCTGCGTTGCTGGTTAAACTGAGCACAAGCAGATAGTTAATATAGACAAATATAGTCATACAATACAATATAGAGAACATACAATTCAATATACATACAATTCAATATAGGGAACAAGAATGCAGATTACCAGCCATATATACAAGGCAGGGTGCTCTGTCCTGGGAAGTGGTGACTATGAGACCCTGAGTCGTCTGGTAGAGCTCGTACCCTGGCTGCACCCTCCTCACACATGAAGGTGGCCAAAAAGCCACCACACTCCCTGGACAGCAGCCTCCAGAAGCAGTAGAGAAATTATACTACCCTGCATTTGGGTGGCTGTGTCCACTCAGCACCTGGTTCTGGTGCTCATCATTCACCAGGATGTTGAGTGATTAGGGGAAAAGCTGTGAAGATGATTAAAGAGAATCAACCCTGCAGTGAGAGACCTCCAGAGATCAATCTACTCTACGTGCCAAAAACCAGGTGCTGAGGTATCTAGATCACATATATTTCCGCACAGAAGACTCTTCAGCCTCACAGATAGAGCTTTACTATGATCCAATGTCCAGAAGCTGAAGCTAGGCAAACTGAAACCAGTAATGTGGCATAATGCTTACTGGCATACCAGCAAGGGTAATTAACCACGTAAGAATTTATTAAGGCAGTGTGGGAATCTCCATCATTAGCAAATGTTACATCACACTTGGTTGCTTGCTCTGATTCAAGAAGGAATAAATCTGGGCTCAGATTATACCTGGTAGCCAGACAAGATAATCACAAAGGTATCTGAAGGCCTTTTGGTCCAAACAACGACGGAAAGGAGCTCTGAAAATGAAACCATCACTACTCTTGCTGATTCTGCTCATACTTACAGGCAGGGACTGAGTCCCACTCTTCCCTTTCAGTCATGCCTCACTGAGAGCAAAAGCTTGAACACAGGCATTTTTCCTGGTGATAAGTTTTTTCCAAAAAAATGCTATGTACATTCCTTAGACCTGCAGGGATTTTATGGAGCGAAAGCAAAAGCAACCTCTCCTCCTTCCAAGACCTTTAGGACCTCCTTGTCCCAGCTGGCTGCGAGCCAAGGGTGTTTTGAACTCAGTGAGACACATGGTCCCGTGGTGGGACTGTATCACTGGCTGGACCCAGGGTTGTTGAACAGGCCTCCAACATGAAGGGTCCATTGTGGTCAATTTTAGAAGGGACAAACAGTCTGAAAGGTGACATGCCGTGAATTTGGGAAGGGATGGGCAGCTAGGCAGGTGCACCTTTCACTGAGCATTGGGCAGCCCCTTCTGATATGTCACATCAGGGCATTTGTGGCCTCCACCTTACCTTGCCTTTTATAGCTCTAATCCTTCTGGTTTTTCTTTCATGACTCCCCATTTCCATCCTCCTCCAAAGTAAGCTTTTACTAATTACTTTCTGCAAAAATAAGGCTTTTATTCTTGACAAGATTTCTTTTCAAATTCTTAGGGTTTTTTAATCCCAATTTAACTGAAAACTGGGCTTCCTAATTAAAAGTTGCTTCTGTGTACTCCTGCCTGAGCTCTAACTTCCCCTAATCCTACATCTCAAGCAGTCTGCCTTATTGCCTTATTCCAAGCAGAAACACACCTGACTCATGGTGGCCAAAACCCAGCTATTAACTTGCCGACATCCTCTCCCATCTACTTCCTCCCTCCCTCTCTCCCTCCCTCCATCCATTTAGCACTGCCACCTTCCCAGATGCTCACACATCACCTTTGGTTCTTCAGCTGGACCCAACCTAGCTGCTCCTACCTCATCACGTACTGAAGACTGATCAGGCCGTGAAGCCTTTTCTTGGACCCCGAGCATGGCAAGAGCTGCTGTCATTCATATTTCATGACATGGCAGGAACCGTTCAGCAAAACAGTTTTCCGGAAACTCTGATCTCTCACAACTGACAAGGATGGGAGTCATCCTCTTCTGAGGTCAGACCGCTTTGTCACTCTCCACACCTGGGTGAGCAGGTGCAGCTTTTATAATCAGTGGTGTTTAGGAAGAAATTAATCTTGCACTAAGTAAATGTCTAAAATAAGGCAGATGATCCACTACCTAGAAATGCCAATTTCTGTGCAGGGAAACAGTGTCCGGGGACTCCTGGGTTCCCTGCACATCTCTGTCTGATAAACCCTGAAGTGTTTTCAGTGCCTTGGAGCCAGGAGGACTGCCCAGCAATTGGAAATCTCTGCGTGCTGCTCACAGTGTAGACAGCTCCAGGAGGTGTGTAACGACTGCAGAGCCAGAGCCTACGCTTTGTGCAGACCAAAGCATGGAGGTGGTCACAGAAAGAAGCACAACCACGGCTACAGATAGCCAAGGGCTTCTTGATCCATTTCATCAGGGCATCCATTTCTTCATGAACCCTCATGAGCTGCTGGAAGAAGGCGGCTTGCAGAAAAGTCAGCCTGTGGAGGGGTCAATATCCACACTGTTGCAAGAAGGCAGAGGATGAGGGGAGGAGAACCGGCTCCAGGAGCCCTGCACACAGCCGTTTGGCCCTTGTCTGGCTTGCACAAGTCCCCTCTTCCTGCTGCCCGCGTGCTTGCAGCCACAGGGAAGAGGCAGGAAGGAGATGAGCAGGGCACTTCTTGCCTTATCAGGGCAGAGGCCAGTCTAAACTGCCGCTATGATTGCCGTCATTCCCAAGTGGAAAGAGTGGCTTCGGTTTGCTCCAGCTGATGTGCCAACATCAAGCATATTTTACAACTGACCTGCAAGGAATGTGTGTCACTGAAGAGGATATGTAGCCCTGGAGAGCGTAAAACACAGCTGCATTGTTTAATAGTATCTCATCCACCAGATCGGAATAACAGGAGAAGATGATCTCAGGGAGATAATTCTACCGAGTGTGTTAGCAGGAACAACTCTGCTACCTTCGCCAGTGGAAGATTCTTATAAATTCACTCTTCCTGCCATCCTTTTGCAAAGGGTCAGAAGATGTACTGACAATAGCAGCATGCAAATACTTCAGAACTTGGCCACACGCTGAGCAAACACTCTGGATAGCTTCACAAGTAGATTAAAATGCCAGATCAGCGAGCAGTGGTGCACTTTAAATATGCTCACTAATTTATTAAGTTTATTCTTAGCAAGCTTGCAGACTTCAGAAAGTTAAATTTCTCAGTGACAAATGGCTGGGGAGTTGGGCAACCAGAGCATGCATGCTGCAGTCTGATGGCCCCAGCAAAGACAATGCAGGGGAGCAGATACCACCAAGTACACTGCACGGGTGAAAATCCCCAACGGAAGAGCCTGCGCAGGTTTATTTTCAAGGCTGCTGTACAGCTACAGAATACAAAACCAGGGCTCTTGGCACATCCTACTCTACTCCAAAGAGCTGCTGCCTCCCACACCAGGCTTAGACATCCCTTATCTCTTTCTCTAGGCCTGGCTGCGTGCTGTGAGTTAACCGTTCTGAGCATCAGTCCTCTGTGCACTCTTTATGTCCCAGCTTTAATAAGAGTCCCTTGTGTTCTAGTAACAGCAACACTCCACTAGCAGCAGCAGGTCACCTCCCGCACCCAGAGCTGAGCCAAATGCTTCTCCCCTCTGAGGAAACCACCTGCCACGGTCCCAAATGACAACCCTGTCCCTTTTCCCAGGTGCCCTGGTCATGCTGTGCCCAGGACATCTCCACCCTTCAACCCTGTCTGCTCCCTGTGCTCAGCACACATGAGCCAGAGGCTTGGAGACTACCAATGCCTCATCCAAGTCAAGACTGGTGGGAGGTGTCTCAGGTGGGGCACAGCAGCTACTAGAAACACCTTCAGGCAGCAGTCATGGGCCACCGCTGCCGCTCAGCCCTCTGCCTCTGCTGTTCTCCACAGCTCTCCAAATCTGGAGTACCAGAATTTCCTCAGGAGGAAACCAAGAATGGCACTGCTGCTTGACACATATATATTTTTGGTATCCTTCTTGTTCAAATTGAACTAAGGAGTGTGTTTAGAAACCCTTCTGAAAGGCCATGTGTCCACATTTCACTATTGCACATCCCTGAAGATGAAGTGTGACAGCAGGACAGAGCTCTGGGATGATACGTAGATTCCCATACAGCAACATTATCCAGCCTCTAGGACTCTGGTGGCCCCACAGCACTGTGTTACATATGGACATGAGACAGTCCCTTCCAGGAGGGCCCTGAAACTGCTGTGCTGATGCAGGTAAAGAAGCTATACACCTTCTTCATGTCTGGTTTGATCGCACTGCTAAAAAGAGGTGGTGAGCACCACCATAGGAAAGTACCACAGCGGGATGCAGATGCATGCAGCCATGGGACCCCAGCTGCTCTGCTAGACTTGATGTCGGAGCCTGGTGGGACACAGGCCTGGAGCCACCTTACAGAAAAACCCCAGAGATACAGAGAGAGCATGGAGCAGTGGCACGGCGATGCCCAAGCAAGGGCACAAAGGATTTCACAAGCTCAAACAGCACCTAAAGGATCACTTCTGTCATTTGAACTCAACTCGGCGGTGAAGCTGGAGGGAGCAGCAGGTCTGGCAGTGCTGACAGCAGCTCTGCACTCCACAAGCTATTTGCAATCAATTCTGCCCTTCCCCGGGCCACCACAGGAACATCAGGTGAGGGGAAACCCATGCAGCACAGGGACACGCATTCTTATGCAGCAGAGAGAGGCAATCCCTGGGGACGGAGCAGTTTGTCAGCCTTGAGCCTGGGGACTCTATACAGCATGCCGGGGCAGCTCCTCGGGGTGGTGATGACAGCTGCTGGTGGAGATGCCTACGTGCTGTTTGTTGAGCAGAAATAAGACCCTGCAAGTTTTCCAGGGACAGAACACAGCAGGGTCCTTTGAGCTGGAGCTTGCAGCTATGTGAGGCTGTTTCGCAGCATTTGCCACACCTCTGGGGAGTTATTATTCATTGTCCCACTTCAGAAAGGAGTCAAGCCTCTTCTCCTAACACTGGGAGGGAAAAAACTTTCCCAGGAACATTTCCTGAGCTGAGAGCAAATCCCACATGGCATTGCAACCCTCTGTCGACTGCAAATGCACGTTATTGTTACTTGCACTGCAAAACAAGCTGTTGGACCCAAGGCAATACGTGCTGCTGCTTGTAGTTAAACAAACTCCATATGCCCCGTCCAGCAGCTGGCTGGCCGATGTCAAAGCCCTGCGAAATGACCTGCTCTGACAAGCCTTCTCCTAGTGATCCGCTTTGATTTATTGCATTAGCCTGCAGTGCAGATAGGGAACATCACGTACAGACATGTGCTGGATCTGGATCCACACCCAATTGGGTCCATGTGCTCTCTTCAGCTCTTTCATCCCCAGGTCCCTCTGCATTTCACCAAGTTCTTGTAGGAATATCTTGAAACCGGCTCCTACGGCAGGATGTGCAGCTCAATTTCCTGATCGTTTGCCCTACCTCAGCAGCAATTTAGCTTCTAGAAATTCAGGGAAGTTGCAAAACTCAGTTTGGGAGTAACACACTGTAGTGCGCTGTGGGAAAAGCATCACCCTGTTGCTCACAAACTCATCCTAAGAACAGAGAACCTCCGGACTGCCATGGTCAATAGGCCATAGCCACTTTGTTCTCTTCCCCTCTGCTGGCTACAGCACTATGTGGGGATGAATTGGCCTTGGAAGGTCTGAAAAATAACCTAGAGTAAAACCAGCTCTGCAGTTAATGGGATTGGGGTCCTATAAGGAAAGAAGAAAGCCCTGGGGACTAGTCCAGGGACACACAGAAACTAGGTGTGAGCTGCTGCACTTGGGTGACAGCTCTGAGGGCTCAGGGACAACTTTGCTGCAGGACAGCCCCCTTAGCAGTGTGGCTGGCACTGTAGGCACTCCACTAGGGAAGGTGGGAGGACAAAACCAGAGCCAGCCCCAGTGAAACATTACAGATTTCTGCAGGTCCTGCCTTTCCCCAGCCTCCCCTGGGGCAGAGCCACAGCAGCTTTCCTCCAGGGAAGCCCCAGTACCCACTGCACGCAGGGCTGGGACAAAGTTGGGCAGTGGCACAGAGGAGACAGGGATTCCTGAGCCCACACAGATGCTGACGGAGAGAACAGCAATGGCTTTGCACAAGCTCTAACAGTACAAGAGGGATGTTACAAAGAGAACACTACAGGGTGCCAGAAGCCTGACAGACAAGTGTACAGTGAGCTCATAGGTGTGTTCCAGATATTTACTGGGAACGGAGAACATCAGGCAGACTGGACACCGTTCATACTACTAACATGCAAAAAGACACAGGCAGGCTTCCGCATTACAGGTCAGAGCCTGCCTGTGGGCTGGATGATGCTCACTGAGATACAAATGCCAACATGAGGTCCTCTCTCCCTCCTGAGCAGAGCCCTTGGGGACAGATGATGAGAAACCTCCCTGGGCACATGCTCAGTACTGGCAACACCAGTGAGAGTCCAAATGGGGTCAGTGCAGAGCTGTCACAGGTCCCACATCTGCCTTGTGGCTCCCAAAGAGCAGCTTTTGGCACCCCAGGGTCTATTGCTGCCTCTACATTGGGCAATGTTGGGACAGACTCAGAGAAGAGCACGAGCCAGTGGGGGCCGGGGTGCACCCAGCTGGGCTAGTCCCTGGCCAGCATGAGGGATGGGTGGCAAAGCCTGCTCATTTTAGCCTGGATTTTATTTTAGTTCATTTAACTCACTCCTGGTATGAGGACAGGCTGAGAGAGTTGGGGTTGTTCAGCCTGGAGAAGAGAAGGCTCCAGGGAGACCTTACAGCCCCTTCCAGTATCTGAAAGGGGCCTACAAGAAAGCTGGGGAGGGACTTTTTACAAGGGCTTGTAGTGATAGGACAAGGGATAATGGCTTCAAACTGGAAGAGGGGAGATTTAGATTAGATCTCAGGAAAAAACCTTTCACTCTGAGGGTGGTGAGACACTGGCCCAGGCTGCCCAGAGAAGCTGTGGCTGCCCCATCCCTGGAGGTGTTCAAGGCCAGGTTGGACGTGGCTTTGAGCAACCAGGTCTAGTGGGAGGTGTCCCTGCCCATGGCAGGGGGTTGGAACTAGATGATTTTTAAGGTCCCTTCCAACCTAAACCATTCTATGATTCTGCAAACTCCTTCCCAGCTCTGAAAAGGTATCTATTGGTCTTTCATCACACATCTACAAGCCCATTGGGGATGCCCCACCGACTGACATCAGGAATCATGTTGCACAGTGTGCGGGTAGATGGGCAAACATCCCAGCCAAAACAAGCTGCCTGGGAGGTTGCCCACTCTCCATTAGGCAGAGGGGAGAAACTTTACCCACAACATGCAGCACGCTCCACTGCCAGCCTTGCAGGAGAGGCAGCAGACCCCACACCCTGAAGCTCAAAGAGCAGGCATGGCCCCATTCCTGAGGGTGCTCGTGGCTATCACACCCTCACAATGAGGTCCGGAGCCAGGAAGACCCTGGGGACAGCTGATAAGCCCTCTGCATGTGTTCCAACAGTGCCCATGCTAGCAGGGTGTATTTTTAGCTTGAGGTTGGGACATAAATCAACATGAGTCACAAAATGCAGCTACAGGCAGATGCATGTCCCCTGCCCTGGTGCCTTCTCCAGGACAATGCTGCCAGCACCGAGCTGGTGGCTGCTGTGTGCCTGGGACACATTGCACAATGGACATAGGCAGGTCCTATGTGCAGCAGCCAAAGGACCGTGAAGGTCACTGCACTGGGTATTCTGGCTTCAGGATCAAGTGTCAAGCACCAATGTGTGGAAAAAGACAATCCTGAGAGCAGAATTCCCCATGCGCTCCATGAAACCAAGGAGAAGAGTGTACTGGTTGGGAAGCCATGTGCACCACACACAGAGCACAGCCTGGAAGATCCAGACAGATCTTCCAGGTCCCACCTGAGTTTCTCAGAAATTACCTCGTAGCTCAAACTAAATCATTAACACCTGATGAGCAGCACCAGCTGGCAGGACAGCAGATAACCACAGTAGGTCATGGTGAGGCCACATGTATAAACATCGTAAGATTCCATCTTGCGGCCATGCAGACACCAACACGTAGCTAGAAAGTCCCAAAGGAGTATCCTCTGATGGCTAGATGAACCACTCCCATACATGATGCCCCATGTCCACAGCTACCCCTGCAAGCCAGAAGCCCCCATCTCCTGGCAGGTGGTTGTAGGTGCAGAGCAGGCAGGGTCTGCACTGCCAGACTGTTCTCCCACCCATGTATCAGTGCTTAGACATGGCCACAACCTCTCCCCTTTGCCTCCCCTGACTGCATTCCTTCCACCATTGTCTCTGGGACTGAAAACCAGCTAGGGGCTAGCTCAGAAGGAAGGACAAGTATGGAGGGTCCTTCTCCCTGCCTGTCCCATGAAACTAGCACTCCTGGCTGCAGAATGTCGCTGCTTCAAGGCATGCAGCAGATGAAACAGGAATCACTACCCCCTGCAGTCAAGTGAATGAATGATGGGCCATCACAGAGATGGCAACGGCTCTACCTCTAGACTGCAAGGCTGGCAGCAGACACCTGGAGCCACAATGACCTAGAAGGAGTATTTAGGATCACACTCCTGAACATCAGTGCCTATACCACATTTGGGCTCATGCACCATTTGGGCAATCTCAAAATGGAGGTGCTTCTACAAGAGACACAAAGTATGGATAAAGGCTCAGGCTGCCCCTGGATCACCTCAGCCAAAGAAATCATGCATTTGCCTCCTGTCACCTTCCAGAAAGGTGCTTCCCATAACTCACCACAACAGTGCTATTGCAAGTCTCCCGAACAGCAAGGAGCTGGACACCATGACCTGATGTGCCCTTCTCCCTGTTTCCCAGCTATCAGCTCACTGCTCCTTTCCAGATGTCCCACGCAGGGGCTCAAGGTTGGACCATATCCAATGCCTGAATCCGAGGTACCTGCTGGCTCCCAGTCCCGAGGGTGGGCACGGGTCCTTGAGGAGAGCCTGGGAATGAGGCTGGCAGGAGAGGTAGGCTCTAAACAACAATCTTATCTATGCAGTGTCTACCCTCTGGGAACCAGGCAAGTGCAGTGAAACACAAGGGCTGACTACTTTTGTGGGGCACACAGCTGGGGCTGGAGGAGGCCAAGCGGCTTCGTGGAGGAGCAGGGGAAAGAGGCAGGCAGAAGAGCTGATTGCTCAGCACTGGTGCCTCTTACTTCCGCTCCGCTGGGTGCAAAGGTCTGTGCTGTGCCTCTGAACCCCCATCCAGCAGAGCTGTGCTGGTAGGCCCACAGGCAAGGGAAGCCTTGAGCTGCCACCATGAGCGATGTCCCCAGCCATGCACTCTGGGACATCATTGAGCTTCTCCAGGAGCAAGGGACCATCTGCAAACCGTCTGCACTCAACAGCCAGCCTGTCCTGGAGGACACACACAACCAGCCTGCCAGGAGCTCAAAGGCAGGTGGGAAGGTGACTTATAACCCTGTCACAAATGTGTCACATCTGGCCGAACAACATCCTGGCAGGTCCTTGTCCTTCAGCACAGGGAGCTCTGTCCTCTGTTTGCATCCCTGGTCCAAGGTGCCCCTAACTCATGAGGTGCGTGCATACCCCAAACCCAAGTGCAGGGGCTGGATCCCTTTGCCATCTAATACCCAGTACATTAACTTAGCTTCTCTCTAATAACAGGCAAGAAGGCCAAGAAATAAAGCAGGTACATTCCGGGAATACTGCGGCAGCAAACACTGCATGAATCATGTCAGGCAGTGTCTTCTTCCCAAAAGATGTGCTTGTCCACTCGAGGCGCACAGCCCACCTTTGGAGCTCTGCTTTTCAAGCAGGAGACAGGTCCTCCACACCAGGGGTGGGGAAGGAGCAGGATAACCAGCCAGGCAGAGGGAGGATTTGCTTCATCCACAACACATGGAAGAACCTCATAGTGTCCCCTGGCCCATTCCTGTGGCTGCATCCCACCTCCATCAGAAACCTCAGCTGCTCACTGGCATCAAACCAGCTCCACCAGCTCTTCTTTGGCCATGTGACCCCACCCCTGTCAAGTGCTCCTTTCCAAAACCACCCCTGCCTTTATCCCACAAGGGCCTCAAAATCTCCTTTGTGCTCTTGGCCCAGGGGACTGCTCCTGCCACAACCCACAAACCTTCTCTGTTCTTCTGAAATGTCCCGACCTGAATGCCAACGGGGTTTAAGAGGGCCACATGCCAAACATAGGGACCCTAGAGAAAAGCAGCAATGTGACAAGGTTGCAGGAAAGGGCACAGTGAAAACTGTTTGAGTAGGAGGTCTGGACATGGGACTGTGGCTTGGAGAGAAAATATAGCACAGAGAAAGACATCCAGAGTTAGGGAGATCATTACTGGTCGTGCCTACACAACAGGAGGGATCAACAAGTTTGCTGATGACACAAAACTGGGAGGGGTGGCTGACACACCAGAAGGCTGTGCTGTCATTCAGCGTGACCTGGACAGGCTGGAGAGTAGGGCAGAGAGAAACCTCATGAAGTTCAACAAAGGCAAGTGTAGGGTCCTGCACCTGGGGAGGAACAACCCCATGCGCCAGTACAGGCGAGGGGCTGACCTGCTGGAAAGCAGCTCTGTGGAAAGGGACCTGGGAGTCCTGGTGGGCAACAGGATGACCATGAGCCAGCAGTGTGCCCTTGTGGCCAAGAAGGCCGATGGCATCCTGGGGGGCATCAAGAGGTGTGTGGCAAGCAGGTCGAGGGAGGTTATCCTCCCCCTTTACTCTGCCCTGCTGAGGCTGCATCTATGTCCAGTTCTGGGTTCCCCAGTTCAAGAACAGGGAACTGCTGGAGAGGGTACAGCAAAGGGCTACAAAGATGATCAGGAGACGGGAACATCTTTCCTATGAGGAAAGGCTGAGGGACTTGGATCTTTTTAGTCTGCTTATAAATACTTCAAGGGAGGGTGCTGGGAGGATGGCACCAGTCTTTTTGCAGTGGTGCCCAGTGACAGGACAAGAGGTAATTGGCACAAACTTGGACATAGGAAGTTCCATCTAAACATGAGGAGGAACTTCTTTACTTGGAGGGTGGCAGAGCACTGGAAGAGGCTGCCCAGAGAGGTGGTGGAGTCTCTGACTCTGGAGACAATTCCAAATGTGCCTGGACGCCATGCTGTGCAACCTGCTCTAGGCGACCCTACTCTGGCAGGGGAGGTTGAACTAGATGATCTCCAGAGGTCCCTTCCAACCCCTGTGATTCTGTGATTCTGTGATTCTGTAAGGGATGCTGGAAAACGGGAACGGGTTCAGAGAAGAGCTACAAGCATGATTTGCAGCCTGGAAAACTGCAGTACCACGGAAGGTAGAAGAAGCCCAACCTCTTTTCCTGATGTTGGCCAAAGCTAAAACAAGATTTGGTCCCACTCAGCAAGCACCTGATGGGAAGCTCTCTAGCCCAAATCATAATGAGCTCCAGCTGAGCCTGGGCACTTCTAAATGAGAGAGCAAAGTGCCTGTTGCAAACGATGTGGTTGCTTACTCATCCAAACCAGCTTTGACATGGAGAGAGGGGCTTTCTCAGCTGGGGTCACCTGGATCTGCTCTGCCCACGGCTGCAAGGCAAGGAAGCACAAGTGGGAGTGTTACCCAAGGAGCAGGCTGGCTTCCATAGACATAAAGGATGGGACTGAGCTCCTGCCCCCCTGACCCTTCTGGGTGCCATTATCACAGTGCCGCAGCCAGCCAGAGGACACTGGCGTGGCAGCAGTGGGGAGGCGCCAACTTTATTTGTAGATGGGGGTGGGCGCGGGAGAACCCATCTTTTTCTTCTCCAGAGGGACCATGCCAGCCCAGTGATGTCTCTGCTGGTTTCCTCTTGGCTGTCAGGCTGCGAGCGTGTTGCAGCAGCCACGCCAGGCTTTTAACACGAGCACAGGGCTTGCACAGCAGAACCAGGCTGGCTTGGCTGGCCTCCAGCCCTGGCTGCCATAAAATGGGAAATAAGGAAATTGGAGTGAGACCACAGCGACCACCAACCAGCTGCCACTGGCAGCACTGGGGCACTCTCCCCCCTGCCAGGCACAAGCAGGCAGCAGCACATCAACCCGTGCCCACCAAGCCCAAATGTGCTGGCAGCTGGTGGTGCAGCTGGAGTATACACGGAGGAGGCCGAGGATGGGGAGGAGGCCATGTGCCTCGCCCTCCTCAGATGCTCCTGGGGAGCAGGGTAGCCAGGAGCCCTGGGATGCTGCGCCCAGCAGACAGTGAAGCCCCGCTCACAGAACAGTATGGAGTTTTCTGCTAGTTACATGTTTTATGAAAAGTTGCTGGCAAAAATGTGCATTTTCTTTGGCTGCGTTTTGCATGGATCTGGCAAAAATGTAACATTAGCGTCTCCCCTTGAGAAAACTTTATTGAGTGGAACAAAGTTGGATATTTTTAGCTACCCATTGTTAGCTGAAGAACAAAGCCATAACTAAGATATTTTGTCTCTTACACTGAAACGGGACTATCAGACAAATCCATGTACAGTCATATGTGGCTGCCCATTCAGATGGAGTACGAGAGGGAAACTATTTTTAGCCTGTACACTCTACACAACAACCACATTTCCCTTCCCCTGCATGCTGGACCACCAAAACACACGGACAGCACCAGAGAGAGCAGCATTGGAGAGGGGACATGGGGTCACTGACTTCTGCTGTCCCTCAGGCCATCTGATAAATAACATTTACAAGAGAGATCGGGTCACAAAATCCTAAAAGAAACCTTTAATTTTTCTGCCTTTTGGGTTTTTTTTCCACTCAGAGCTGAAATGATGCATGTTTCATCAATAGGCAACAGGGAAGAGTCAACCAGGACCAAGATGGATCTTAGCAAAGCAGCGATTGTTACACACAGCACTAAAACCTGAACCCTCATCCCTTTTCCAAAAAAACATGTATACGCCCTGAGGGCCACTCAGATGAGGAAAGAGGTCGCCCATGGGCAGCACTAGGTCACGCAGCCTGAGAGGAAAGGGAACCAGCACAGCCCCCTCCTGGCGTCGCTGCTGCCTGACCCACTCCCATACAGTCAAACCCTGCTGGAAACGTAACCGTTTCGCAGCCGCCGAGGCGATGCTTCTGAAAGCATTAACCCTGGCACACCAGAAAGCCCTGCGCGAGGCTGACAGAACCTCCCCTGAGCACTTTAGTGCTCAACAAATGACATCAGTAGTTTATGACTGGCAACATTTTGCGGTGCATTCATTTAAAAGAAACAAAGCGGTCCATAAATGCCCTGGATTTCTGAGCATGAGTGAAGCTGGGAGCTTTTTCTAAACATTTTTTGTGGGTTGCATTGGTGAGTCACGGAGAAGTTGCATTAAAGAGCTGAGCATTTGGTGCAACCAGAATGACCCTCCACAGTTAACAGAGCCTTGACACAGTCCTTCTGTCAAAGCAGGAGCAAGAGGAACAAAAGCAGGGTGCTATCACACAGCCCGACCCACTGGGAGGGATACCCTCTGCACCGGCTGGGGTGGAGGGATTAGAGCAACCATCAGAGCAGCCTCCAAGTGGCTGTAGCAAAGCAAGAGCCTTCGAGAACCTCACACGGCCCTCCACCATCATTGTCCCTGTGCAAAGCCAGTTGCTGTATCTCCTCCACATTTCCCTGCTGGCCTCTCCAGGAAGGCCAGCTCCTGATTTGCTAAATGTGCCTTGTGCCTGTTCCCGAACAAGTGCCACGCTCCACGTAGGTCTGCACATAGTCCAAGACCTGCCAGGTGCAAGTGGCCACTAAGGCCCCACCAATAACCCCAAAGAAGTAGCAGGGAGCAGCGACGGCTGACTGTGCTCTGTCTCCCTAGAGATGCCGCAGCACGTAGGTGCCGTGTGTCAACATAATCAAACACGCATGTGAGAAAGCAGCCAGAAGAACAGAAAGACGTTAAGTAGGAAATGTAAATTACCTGCAAACTTTTCGGCTGAGCTAGAATGTCCTTGGAGGAGATGCTGCTTTTGTGACTCCTTGCTTTCTTCGTGGATTAGGGTTGCTTTTATCAGGGAGCAGTGATTGTTTTTATAAACTTGAAGCACAGTAAGAACTGGTTTAAAATAGAGTGAAAGGAGCTGGTGCGAGTGGAATTAGACAAACTCTGAGAGCTGCTTTTCCAAAAATAAATTAACTTCTTGCAGCCCGTGCAGCGGAGGCCGGGGGGCCGGGGGCTGGCTGGGCAGGCGGCCGGGGGGTGGCGGCGGGGTGCGGCCGGGGGCTGCCGGGGGAGCTCTCACCTCGCCCGGTTCCGGCCCCAGGTGAGGGGTGGGCAGAGCATCCCGGCGGGCGGGCGGCGAGCGGAGCCGGGGCGCGGGCTGGCCCCGCCTCCTGCCCCCGCGGAGCGGAGCCCGGGGGGCCGCCCGGCGCCCGTTCCGCCCCTCCCTCGCCGGCCCGGCCCGGGGCTTGCTGGGCGCCTCCGGCTGCAGCCCGGGACCGCGGGCTCCGCTGCGGCCCCCGCAAGAGTTAAGGAAGAGGAGGAGCCTCCGCTGCCCGGGCTCAGATACCGGCGGCAGCGGCAGCCTTCCCCGCGGGCGCGGGGGTCTGCTCTGCCGCCTCCCGCCGCCTCCTGCACCCGCGTCCGCAGCCGGCCGCTCTCCTGCCCCGCCTTTCGGCAGGAAAGCCCTGGGGCTCACCGGGCGTCCTTCCCGAAGGAGCCGCCCGAGCGCACCGGCGGCCCGGCCGGGAGGGGGACTCGCACCCCGCCGGGAGCTGCGCCGCGGCGCGGAGCGCGGGGCCGGCCGCCGCCCCCGCCGTGTGCCCGGCTCCTGCCGCCTCCTGCCCGGGTCGCGGCTCCCCGGCCCCCGCTTCCGTATCTCTGCGCCCCTTCAAGTATCTCCGTATCGGGGAGCCGGGACAGCTGGAAAAGCCCTTCCCCAGCGGTGAGGAGCTGGACAGGGATCCCAACCGGGAGATACGCAAGTTACACGGCAGTCCCTGCCAGATTCGGTGCCTTGCATCCCTGTCCCCTGGGCATCCCCGTTTGCCCAGGGAGGCCAGGCTGGATGAACAGAGAAACAGGTCTCCTTGGCACTCCGAACTGCCCAGGTTTTGATGAACTGGGGCTTGCTGCAGCTCATGTCCAAAGTCACAGCGCCCGAGTTGCCCAGGGCACCACCCAGAGGTCTAATCTCCAGGTAACTGGGCACTAGAGGGATTTATTGAGTTCAGCTTGGCATTTCCAGAGGTCTGTCACCTTGCGCCAGAGCGGTCTCTGTCCACAGGCTGATAACCGAGCCGGCGTGGCACATAGCCACTGTGAAACCCAGGGCACAAGTGGTAGAAAGGCATGGCTGTGCACCAAGAGGTCTACTGGCAGACAGGTCCTCTGCACTGAACACCCCTCTTTACTTTCTCTCAGGGTATGAGAGATGGGGTATACAGCCGCAAAAGCCCCCACCCTACAGACCCTCATGCTCATGGAAGCACCAGGCCGTGGTCAAAGGGTACCAAAGGCAGTTTTGAGGAGCACCACTGGTTGGGGAAGGAGATGCTACAGACTCCATTCCCCTGTGTCCTGGGGGCATAGCCTCACCTCAGGAATGGAGCTGCCCTTTATTATGTTCAGTGCATCAGCAGGTCCCAAAAGACTTGATTTCTCCAGACTTGGTCCTTGGGATTGAAGAATGAACTGCTGCCAAATGCCCTCTGACTTCATCCATGCATCAAAGCCCTAAAAACACCACCTTCCCACCTACAAAACCCCTTTTTGGGGCTCAGGCTAGCCTAGGCCATCCTGCACCGCTGAGCTGGGCTGAGATGGGCTAAGCTGTGCCAGTGCAGTCTATTATCATGGAATCACGGAATCATGAAATTTTCAAAGTTGGAAGGGACCTCTAGAGATCCTCTAGTCCAACTCCCCTGCTGACGCAGGAATGCCTGGAGCACATCACTCAGGACTGCGTCCAGGCGGGTCTTGAAAATCTCCAGAGAAGGGGACTCCACAACCTCCCTGGGCAGCCTGTTGCAGTGCTCTGGCACCCTCACCGGAAAGAAGTTTTTTCTTGTGTTTGAATGGAACTTCCCATGTTCCAACTTGTGCCCGTTGCCCCTTGTCCTGTCACTGGGAAGCCCTGAGAAGAGTCTGGCTCCATCCTCCTGCAACCCACCCTTTAGATAAGGTCTCGCTTCAGCCTTCTCTTCTCCAGGCTAAAGAGTCCCAGCTCTCTCAGCCTTTCCTCCTAAGGGAGGTGCTCCAGTCCCCCAGTCATCTTTGTTGCCCTACGCTGGACTCTCTCCAGTAGTTCCCTGTCCCGCTTGAGCTGAGGAGCCCAGAACTGGACACACTATTCCAGTTGTGGCCTCACCAGTGCCAAGTAGGGGGGGAGGATGACCTCTCTTGACCTACTGGCCACACTCTTCCCTGTGCAGCCCAGGATTCCATTGGCCTTCCTGGCGACAAGGGCACATTGCTGGCTCACGGATAATTTACTCTCTACCAGGACCCCCAGATCCTTCTCCTCAGAACTGCTTTCCAGCAGGTCCACCCCTAAGCTATACTGGTGCCCAGTGTTCTTCCTCCCCAGGTGCAGGACCCTACACTTGCTCTTGTTGAACCTCATGAGGTTCTTCTCCGCCCAGCACTCCAGCCTGTCCAGGTCACGCTGGATGGCAGCGCGGCCCTCTGGAGTGTCAACCACCCGTCCCAGTTTGGTATCATCAGCGAACTTGCTGAGGGTACACTCTGTCCCCTCATCAGCCCTTACATCAACTCTTTCTCTTTTGATCTCAGTGCCTGGCTGAAGCCTGGAAGTTTGCAGGCTCTTGCTGTTGGGAAGGGAACCTGGATGGAGAGAGGGTCTTCCCAGGTGCAGTCCTCATCACTTGGGCTAACTAGTGTTTTCTGAACACAGGAGCAGTCCAAGAGGCAGTGTCTCTGCTCAGGCTGTACCTCTTTTCCCCGTTAACACCAAGCCCCAAAGGCTCCCTGCCCATGCACTTCACACCTCTTCTGCCTCTGCCCTACACATCCTCTCCCTGGTGCTTTCTCCTAACTGATGTCCACCCACCCATGCCCCATGAGTGCCACTGCTGGGCTGTGCACTGGGGACAGTGCTGGCAGAAGCTTTCCTTCCACCCACCCCAAACTTTCACCCTAAAAAAAAAAAAAGAAAAATCACTGTAGGTTTTTTTGACAGCAGCAGGTAGCCCCGTTGAAGAAAACCCCTCTTCTGACCAGTATTGAGCCCAAAGGCAGCCTTCCCTGGGCGGACAGGGTGCTGCTCCCCTGTGCAGGGAAAGTCCTTTTTCTTCTGTTTATTTATATCTGTCTTGCTGTAAACTCACCCGCTGGCGAACCTGCTGTTCATACTAACAAACACGTCTCTTTGGTCTGTGCAGAAGCCGCTGGCCAGGCAGACATACGTAGCGGGGCGATCTCCCCCAGCCCTTCCCCAGCTCTTCCATAAATCCTCGGCTCCCACCAGGTATGTTTACATGGCAGCTTGTAAGCGGAGCCCTTTTGGCAAAGCAGCTCCTGATCTAGGAGAGACCTAAGCCAGAGACCCAACAGGGCCTGCACCAGTAACCTAACAGGCACGATGGTTCCTGTGAAGTTAATTTCATACCGCATCTAGACACTCTGCCCAGTAGAGGTCTGCTTGCACTATGTTTGGACAAGACAAAGCTACAGTCCAGACAGTGTCCTTTAGGACAGGGACGCGAGGGGAAACAGCCACATTTCTGAGGTGGCGAGGTGTTTCTGTACTCTGTATAGTACTGGTATTGTTATTTAAGCTGTGGTCGTTAGTGTTCAGCGTCCACACCAGGCAGTGGAAAAACTCATCCTTCTCTGAGCTTTCTCCAAGCCATCTGCCGTCTATGCTGCCGCTGCTGATGGGGGACATTTGAGCTTTCACCCGAGGTCTTCACACTGGAAGATCCTCACGACAGTTCTGCCACAAGAGCTCAGGTGGGGCAGGACCACTCTGCAGCAACACCAGGGCTGTGGTCCGGTGCTGGCAGCCAGGCCAGGGTGAGGGGAGGAGAGGGGGTTCCGGACGGTGACAGGGGGGGCTTTTGGAGGAAGACCTGCACGCCAGCTGTGCGGCAGGGTCAGCTGCCTGGCAGGGGGCTGGATAACACCACAGAGCAGAGGATGAATTTCTTCCCTGCCAGCTCCACACAAGGTGAGTTTATCTCATCGGTGCTGTGAGCTGACAGCACCCCACAGCAGCTCAGCCCCGGCATCCAGGCCATGCAACCAAGGGTGACGGGCAGGTTGATGGCATGGAGCAATCAACGGGTGGCATGGAGGTGGCGTGGCCATGCTCCCAGATGACAGCTTGGGTTGTCTCCACTGGCAATCCCACAGGAGCATGCGAGCAGCTGACGCAGGTGCTCAGGGACATTCGCTGCCTGTGCTATGTACCGCTCTTTCCATTTGTCCATGGGCACCACAATCCTTCACGGGTTGCGGCAGCGTGGCGGTGGCGTGGCAGTGCTGCCCTGCACACTCACGGGTGCTTGGGCTTTGCTCAGGACAGGGAGACCAAAGGTGTTGCAGGGGTTTGCTGGGAGGGATGTGGGATGCAGAGGTCGGATCTGGTGGCACCCCAGATCCAGGCAGGTGCTGAGGATGTGACCTGCGGTGTCTGGCACTGCACGTGCATCACTGGGTTTCCATCCAGCTTCAGCCTCCCAGCACCATGCCAGCTGTGTGTCAGACAGTTTACTTTAGCCATTGAGGCGGGGAAGGGGAGGGCAGAGGCTGGAGGATCAGGGGCTGAGGCTGTGTGGGCGGGAGAGGGGCTGTCCGCCCTTGCCTCCAGTGTGTGTGACACGCGTTTGGTGTCACCCGAGTGGGAGAGCTGCAAGCTGGGTGAAATATGAGCTGTGGGTTCCCAGCCGCAGCTGGAGGAGTTCATCCTGCAGCCTGGCCCTGTTCCCTCTCCAGGGCAGGAGGGGCAGGTCAGCAGGAGCCGGTGCAGATCCCAGCGCCGGCTGCGGGCGGCCACATTGCCCCGAACACAAGCCAGCCGGACCTCAGCCAGCTGAGATGACCCTGTGGCCGTGGGGCTCAGCCCTGGCCATGCTCAGCACTGGGGTGGCTGTGTGGGAAACCCCACCCTTGCGGGGTGCATGCTCTCAGCCTGGCTCTGGGATGTGGCCAGCAACCATGCAGGGTGATTTTTCCTCACAGCCCTTACGTCTCAGTTGCTCCTGAGGTGCTGGAAGGGTTAAATGTCCCTTGCCCAGCATCCAGCCTGATGCTGTGCCCCATGCACAGGCAGATGCATGCCACATGCATCCCTGTTTATTGATCATCTCAGCACATCATCTCATGCACATCCGCAGCCCAGCCCAGCAGCCAGGGAGCTCACAGTGGTCAAGATCCCACAAAGGGCTCGTGGCCTGTGGTGCTGCCCCACTGACAAAGTGCAGTGCACTGCTGCAGGGGAATTACCTAAAACCAGGACATGGATACTAGTGCAAGGTGGTCAGACAACCACCAGGATGCTTCGAGCATGGTACAGTATGGCTCGGCTTCAGAGCAGGCAGCCCTGGGTTCTTATGCATTTATTTCAGCTGTGCATGTGTGCAAGGAGGGAGGTCTCGGGATGATGCTGCCTGCGTGACACCACACCAGGTGATGGATTGATTTTCATCAAATCCTGCATTGCGTGTATGTGTGTGCGTGGGTGGGAGTATGTAGGCACTCCCATGAGGCCGGCAACGCAGGGCAGTGTGAGCTCTGCAGTGGGATGCTCTGCCAGCGGCACACCACAGCACACGCCACCCAAAGACCACAGTCCCTGCTTCAACCTATAACCACCCCCCAGAGCATCACCTGGCACAGGGGGGCTGGATGAAGCAGCCAGCCAGAAGTTTGTCCTGGGGCTGCTCCTCCTGCGCTGCTGCACCAAGCCCCAGGCCCCCAAGAAGGCTCCTTCCCTGCCTGTGATCTGAGGGGATGGGGGAGGACAGGCTGCAAGCCTATCCTCAAGATACTCTGAACAAGAAGAAAAAAAAAAATTAAGCATAAAGGAATAAAAATGAGCTTTCAGTGTCTGTGGAGCCCCAAGCCACCAATCCAAGGGAAGACACAGGAGCCCTGGGTCCCTGCTGTGGGCAGCCTTAGCAGTGCCGGCCACCGAGATGCAAAACCCAAGGGCTCTGGTATTGGGTATACATGTGAAGCAGAGACAGGAATCCCAGTCCTGCGGGGGGTCAGTGGCAGGGATGCAGCAGTCATGGCCTAACACATGTAGTAGGTTCTTTACCCCGCATCCTCCCTTTTCTGGAGTGTACAAATACTTCCCTTAGACACCCGGCCAGCCCTAGGGGACACGGGGATCCTCTCCTGCACCAGGATGCTCTGCCCAAAGGCTAACTCTATCACTTGGCAATGGGAGTTGGGCACCTCCCACACTGATGGCACCTGCCCATGTGTGAACAGCAGGCTGGGGCAGCACTTGTCCGAGGGACACCCTGGAACCAGTGCAACGACTCCTCTGCGACGAGACAGGGCAGTCAGCAGCCGGAGGGACCCCGCTACCTCCCGGCCTCACTGCAGACCGCGCAGGGCTGGGGACTGGGGGCGCGGGGCACCACGGAGGCAGCCGGCAATGCACTCCACACACTATTCTTAGGAAGGGTAAAGTTTATACAAGAAATTTAAGCTTTAAACCCAGGCACCATAAATAGTCTATTTTTCAAGGGCTCCAAGTCAGTTGTAGGCTCAGAGCCAGAGCCAAAATTTGGCAGCTGTCTTTGTTTAATGATTAATTAAAATGAGGTAACAAAACGAGACATATCTATTAACGAGGGTATTTGCAGCGTCAGGAGAGGATTCCAAATGGCTGATTTTTTCCCCTTTTAATCTTCAAACTTCTCGTTAGGAAAACAAGCTCTTCCTCCATCCGCAGCCAGGCTGGGTGGGAAGGGCTATGCTGCGGCCCCTCGCCCTGGTAGCAGGAGGGGAGCAGTGGGCAGGCAGGGCTTTATCTTTATAGTCCTCTTCCTTTAAACAAAGCAAACTCTCCGCATAAAGATTTTTTCAGTTTGGAAATTTTATTAGACCTTTAAGTAAACTTCAATGGAGAGACCCTTGGCTGTGTCAGAGGCAGGAGGGGGGAAGGTCTGCACGCCGCTTCAGCACTGTGCCAGCCTTTCCCCAGTGGGTGCCACACAGTAAGGGCTAAAAAGAGAGCGATGGAGGCAAAGGGGCATTTTCCAGGCTCTTTTTCACGTGGGCCAAACCCACGTCCACACCCTGCCTTAGGGCAGCAGCACACAGTTTTCTGGGCACCTTGGGGAGGTGTGACCAGACAAGGTGACAAGGAGAATGGTGCGGATGGAGCCTGGGAGGCTTGTTCCCATCCACTGTGCTCTTAGCTCATCCCCTGACACTGGATACATTTTCTAGCTCAGAAAACCAAGCAGAGCATGAACCTGCCTCGCGTGGGACGTGCCCATGGTCACAGGAGGGTTAAAGTGTGTGGAGAGGTCCAGAGGCAGCTCTCGGGGGTGTGCAAAACAGGTTCACCCTCCCCAAGGCTCCACTTAGCCACATGGGAAAGCACCCAAGTATGAGGAAAAGGGAAAAACATCCCAAAATAGTTTAGTCTTGTTTTCTGCACTGAGACGCCCAGACAGGGTGGGAGTTCTGGTTGTGTCTGAGCTAAAAATGACAGTAAATAGAGAAGTGGCTGCAAAGCCCCATGTTCTGGATAATAAGGACGTGCAAACGCCTTCCATCAGGGCGAAGACATGCCGGGGATGAAGGCCCATAAATAAACGAGGAGGGGGATGGAGTTAAACAAGCTCTGTGTTGAGGGGTGCACCATCAACCGCCTGCTCAAGTGTGTCTTCTCCCCAGCGCATTTCACGGGGTGACAGGGATTGAGGGGAAGTGGCCTCATGTGTAGCGACCGCTCTGAGTAGAGGTGGGATCCTGGTGTCCCCCTCCACACACAGGTCCAGGACCACTGAGCCCAGCTGGGAGCAAAGGGGGGCTGGTTCTGCCCCGCTGGCTGGAGAAAAGAGCAGTCAGGATGGACATACTCCGGGCTGTCCCACCCTCTGCACTGCTCTCTGGGCACATTTCAGCTGCCAGTGAAATCCCAGCATAAATGCTGAGGCCTGATCTTTGGAGGAGGTGGTGGGGGTGATGGGTGGGTTGTCCCTATAATGACTAGAGAGTTCCTGAGCATTTGCTGCTGTGGGGATTTCCTCCTGCAGCACACAACCCCTGCGAGTGGGCAGGATGGGCAGCAGGGGCTGGAGCGAGGCAGACTCTGAGTGGAGGAAGGCCCACTGCTCCTCCTGGGGGGGATCAGTCCCCCAGGGACGGGAAGGGGGATGCTTTCCACAGATCGCCCTGTTTACCTGTTCAGGGATCGCCCGTGCCAAGCACCAGCTTAAGGTCCCGTAGAGGATCCTGGGGTTGGCAAAGTGGCAAGAACCCAGCAGCACCTCGGGGTCCTGGGCTGCCTAAGCTGGGGCTGGAGCTGAGCTGGCCCAGGAGTGAGGGTGGGAAGTGGAGCTGGTTTTGGGTGTCGTGCCATCCTTGGCGAGCCAGGGTCGCATCTCCTGGACCTCTGGACTTCAGTGTAACAACGACATTGGAGGGGGCCTGCTCTGGGAAAGGCAACAGGACACCCCCCTTGGGGCACAGGTCCTGCCGTGTGGCTGCTGGAGCCAGGTCTGCTCCCCTGGGCAGGGGCCCCTCTGGGAGCCTGGCCCTGCATGAGGATCTGCGCTAGGGGTGCCGGAGGTGGCACCCAGGCAGCAGCAGAGAGGGGAGGCGACGGGGCAGCTGGAGGGTGAGCGTGGTGCCGTGGGCTGGGATGGAGTGGATGGGGTCTCCGGCCGGGGCTGAGCCTGTAGCGGCTGCAAGTGCTGGGCAGGGACATGGGGCGGCCCCGGGCGGGAGCAGGGCAGCAAGGAGGGGGGCAGCAAGGATGGAAGCAGGGCAGCACAGGGCAGCGTGAGGGGCAGCCGGGCAGCACAGAGGGCAGCAGGACAGCATGGGGGGACCAGGGCGGCACGGAATGCGTGCGGAGGACGCGGTGGGGCTCGGGTAGCTGCGGGGACTCGCAGGGGCTGTCCCGTCCTCGGCCCCCTCCGCGCCCCTGCCGGGCATCTTCCCACCCCTCCCCGGCGGGAGGCGGTGGCAGCGGCGCGGCGGTGCCTGCGGGAGCGCGCTGCCATCTAGGGCCGAGCCCGGGCTGCTGCAGGGACCGGCCGCAGCACGGTCGGGTGCGGCTGCGGGGCCGGTCCCGGGGCAGCGGGGCTGGGCAGGACCGTGCCTTGGCACCGCACCGCCATCCGCATCAGTCCTCTCCGCGCTGAACGCGAGGGCTCAGCGAGCACCGGGACTTCGTCGCTCCCCGGGGGCATGGGGCGAGCAGCCAGCGGAGCAGCCGAGGGCTCTCCCCGGCCGGGGATCTTCTCCCCCGGGGGCTGCGGGAGGTGACGGGCTTCTGGCCGTGGTGAGCCGCCGCAGGCAGTGCTCCTGCTCCGGGGAGGCAGCCAGGGCCGGGGGCTGCAAAGCAATCCACGGCTGGTGGTGCGGGCGCGGCAGAGGCGGGCTAGTGCAGCCCCTCGGGCAGGGCTCGTGGGGGCACCCGACGGACGCAGCAGTCCGGGACTCTTTCCCGAGCCTTGTGACCAGTGCTATGCTTGGCGGAGACCTGCATGCCAGGACGCTGCTGTTGTGCGTCCCCCCACTGCAGCACTGGTAGCTCTGGGCCGGTCCTGTCAGTCTCCCCAAGCCATGCACAGTCAAGGAAGGGAGGGAAGGCTGGACTGGGGGTATGGTCTGTAGGAGGAGATGGAGGCCACCTCCTCACAGCACGTCCCCACAGGACTAGTCCTTGGTGGGCGATGGGGCAGCAGGTGGAGAGGTCCCAGTGCTCAAAGTTTGTCCTGGCCCTTGCAACGCGGATCTTGTGGAAAGCTTTGGGATCACCTCTGGGGCTTTCTTGACTCTTTGCATTTAAGCTAAGGGCACATATGTCAGGTCTTAAGTCAGTCTCCCAAAACTGCATGTAGCCTGTTTCCCAGAAGCACACTGGTGATGGTGATAGTGCTGTGAGTGGACATCAGTCTGGTCTACAACGCCTTGCTGTGCTGTGAAGCCTTCTGCCTGTCCTTGGGCGGATCAGGCAGTCTCCCTGCCCACGCAGGTGTGAGGTTTCTCCACGCTGCCTCTAGCTCTCCTTTGATCTCGGAAGCAGACTGAGCCTTACCCATTATTTGAAACTTGGCCCTGAAGTACCCCTCGGATTGGCTTCAGTTTGGTGAGGCTTGGTCATGGGGCTGGAAGTTAGTCACATAGGCACAGTGCTGGCTCTGCACAGTGTTATCGGAACCAGATCAGTCCTCTGGTGGGACAATACCAACCTCCTGGGTCATACAGTAGTAAGTACAGAAGTGTCTTCAGAAGAGAAAAGCAGAGCACAGCAATAAATCCTCCTAAATCGGAGACATGGGCTGTTTCCTGTATTCTTGCAATTTGCCATATCCTGCAGTTGTCAAGGGGAAAGCTAATGAAGGAAAGGCTGGACCTGGGCACATGGAGCCCAAGGGCAGCCCAAGAGTGATGGACTGGACAGCAAGGGGCTGGGGAAGATCCTGTGAGGCTGAAGCTGAGGCTGCCTGCATGCCGGGCCTACATGTTGTTGTATTTCCAGCTGTTTGGATTTCCTTAGCATTGATTCTACAGCAAACTTCCTGCTTTCAACCCAGTTTCTACTATCTGGCCCTCTAAAGGCTTCCCGTCTACGCTGCAGTCTACGGTGTTCCCTTCAGTCCCAGTTTAATGAAGTGTTGACCTGGAAAAGCAGAGAGCACAGGGCATTTTCCAGTGCACATCCTCAGGTTAACGGACGCGACTGTGATATACAACGCTCCTTGACAGAGTTGTTTTTCCAATGCTGCACGTTGTCCCCCTCTCCCAGGTCCCAAGCCATGCAGTCTGCAGTTCATGGCAGCCTGAATTTACACATTTCAACTGCCCTGTCTCCCACTGTGGAAGGGAAAGCTGTTTGTACTCCTGCTCACTTAACTCACTTAAAACCAGTGACAAATTCAGCTATATGATGCTGGCTGGGTTTTCTTGTGCCGTGGATGGAGGACAAAGAGTAAATTACAGTGAGAAGGACCCTGTTCTTCTTGAAACAACAGGAATTGATTTAATTTATACTTTGACAGCCAGAATTGAAAACAATCAAGAGCCCCTGCAGCTGGGCATGGAGTATTTGCCTTCCTTTTATTGAAAGAGCAGAAAGTAATATCCCCCTCACAGGGGTGACTGGGAGAGAGAGATTTGCCTCTGCAGGGGGTCAGGCATATCCATACATCTGCTGGCCTGGCAGAAACAGGACCAGGGGGTGAGATTACAGATAAGAAATGTAAACCCTTTTTTAATGAAGGTCCCTGGGCTATACCTTGCTGTACGCGCTCTGAAATCATTCTAAATTCAAGTATTTCTGTGGCCGAAGGAATTTGTTTCTCTTTCCCCATTAGCTGCCTGTATTTTTGCCTATTTATTTTCTGTCTCTTTGAAGGTTTTACTAGCTAAGGCAGTCCTTGTGATGCCCAGTGCAATCTTATGAGATTTTCCCCACTGTTCTGTCAAATATTCATTATTTGCTGATGAGAAACAAGGCTTTTTCAGCAAAATGCCACTAATCTGAGTGATAAACCTCCTGCAAGTTCATCTCCTGGGGTAATCCTATCAATTACCTCAATTCAAATAGCATATTTATGGCAAAATCAGCATTGTCAAATTGACTTCTCCTTCTGGATTCCTTGGATGTCTGTTCTTGATTACTTGATGTCATTGATAACTGCATTACTATATCCCTCAGAAACAACAGGTTTGCTGGTAAAATCCACCACTGTGGTTCTGCAGAGCCAAACTGAGCAGGATTTAAGAGAAATCCTTCGAGCTTTTGATCCTGCATGTTGCAATGTCGAGCAGGAGGGGACCTTCTGTGAGACCCTGCTGTCCCATTGCCAGGCTCACCAAGAGGCACTTGGTGATCTGGGGATTTTTACACTTGTTACTTGGAAGGGAGTCTGAGCAGTCTTATGGGGAGCAAGGTTCACTTAGGAACCTTTGCTCACATGTAGCTCCCTGTCAAGGGATGTTAGAGAAGTTTTGGGGATAATTAAATAATATCAGCCCCTTCTGGGAGCTATATAAAATTGTGTGGGCAGACAGCTTGCTCCGAGGATGGTGTTTGTGACTCTGGCTCTAGTGTCATCCCTCTTTTGTTCACTGTCACATAGAAAGTCTCTTCTCTTCATGGTGCATTGGCTCTTTCTCAGGACACAGGTGTTTCTGTGGGGAGGCTCCAGCCTTGCCCGTAGCGCGTGGTACCAGGGATAACCAGGGTGAGTTTCCCTGCGGAAAGCAAACACATGGCAGGCTGCTGCTGCCACTCAGATTAACTGCATGGGTTGTAAGCTGCAGCAAGAGTATGTGTCTTGGTCTGTGTCCTTTCTCTGTGGATTTATTTCCCTTTTGCAAATACTTCTGTAGTCCACTGGTTATAGCCCAGGCAGAGTTTGTTATTGGCTGAAGAGCCCTACTGAGCATCACCATAACATCAGAAAACTAATACCCTGCAGTGCAGTACTGCTTCTCCCCCAGAGAGGCTGGGGGAAGAGCTAAATTGAGCTCAGGCTCCATGTATCCCTGTGTTGGCTCAGTCAGAGAGCACAGCTAGTGCCCACACAATGGCTTGTTTCCCTGTATCCCCTATGCTCCAGGTTTTATTTGTAATCACTAGGACAGAAGCAGCCAAATGCTCCTGCTCTCTGCTGTGTCATGGCTAATGCTACTTGCACCACAGTAAAAGGCCCATTAGCACTTGGGCTTTTCTCTCTTTGAAGATGCACATGTGAATAATGAAGTTCCTTCTTGATCTTAATTTTGATAAGACCTGGATGATGCATGCTGGCCTTTCTGCTTTGTCTCTGTATATGCAAGATGTGAACAGTGCATACAGATTGGTAGCACAGACGAGGGAACACCGAGGATGCTTCTGCTTTGCAGCTGCCTGTGATGGCGAGGGCAAGGGAGTGGTAAAAGCACAGAGGATAAGGAACCTTGTATCCACACTTTTGCTAGCAGCGGCATGAACATGGAAGAGCCCAGGGGAATGACCTTAGTGCTTTGAATGCCCCTCCAAGGTGCACACTGGGGACTGGAGGATGGACACCAGCTAGTAGAGAGGAGATTGGTTACAGGATCACCTATCTGGAGGACAGACCCTGAGAAGTAAGACACCAAACAAGGATCCCCAGGCCTGATAACTGTCTCATCAGATACAAGCATGGATGTTGCAACAGCAGGAAAGGCTTAGGGACATTCACAAGAGTTCCCAGAGCATTGCCAGTTTTCTCCATTGCTCTCCCACCAGCATCATCCACCCACCAATGCTCATGACACCAGGCAAGACATGGTCCCAGCCCTGGCGTGGCAGGAAGCCTCCCATCCCTTGGCACAGCTGACCCTGCTGGGTGCCGGGCATGCACCATGCTCACCGCAGCCCTGCGTTCTGGCTCACTCACCAATGTCGAGCCATAGGCTTCTGCAGTTTCTGGCTCAAGCACTCCGTTTTACTGGCCAGTGTCACTGCAGCCTTGACAGGCAGCTGGCGAACTCCTCGTCCTTGTATGTTACAGGCTGCTATGTCCTGGCTTTCTCTGCTGAAAAAGGAGAACTCCTATATCTGCTGGTAACTAATGTGTGAGGACAAATAGGAGGTAAAACCTCAGGCTCACCTTTGGCTAGCTAAGGCTATTCTAGGGGAAAATCACATCCTTTTAAAGAAGTGATAGTAATTTCATGATCCAAACTGGCATGAAGGTGAATGCCACTATGGACTCCCTTGCTCTGTCCCTCTAGACTAGGAAATTATGCCATTTTTGTAAGACATTATGATGTCCTACATGTTCCAAGGACATGCTACACTGGTGTGAAAACAAGTTGCTGAACAGCTCCAGTGAAGCAGGAGGCTTAACGCAGAGGTGTGGGTGACTGATGGCTGAACAGTTTATGTAGTGATGGAGGAGGGAAGGAGAATGGGATGAAGTAATACTATATCCAAGAGAGCTTGGAGTACTGGCCAGCCAAACCAACGTTTGTGTGCACCCCCTGCCTGCACTGGTAACACTGCTTTTTTGCACATCATCTACTCCACTGCCCAGTAGGGCTGGGTTCACCATAGCCATGCATTTGCAGCTCAAAGGGATGGTGCACAGGGCTGTGGGGTCAGTCAAGGAGCAGCAGGAGCAGAACAAGCTCTGGATGCCTTTCGCTGAGTCTCCTGCTCATCTGAACCTGACTCCACAGAGAAAGATGAAAACAGCCACCTCAGGAGTGTCAGACCCACTCTGACCTGCACTGACCATGGCAGAAAGCACTGGAGCATCACTGGTGAAAAAGGCTCCATCTGCAACTCAGAATGGCCTCATCTCTTGGCCCTGACCCTACATCCTGCCAAGGAGATCCTACCCCAGTCTATACCAGCTCTTCACTGTGTCAGACCCACCTCAGCTGTGGAGCAGATTGCCTCTGCTATGCCTTCAGCTTGGGCAGGGTGTTCCAGACAGTAGTCCATTTGGGATTCAATTTTGTGCAGTTTACATGAGCTGAACTTGCCTCTGAGGTGCTGGCGGGGTGTGCAGGAGTGTGCCTGGCCCAAAGGGCAGTGGGAAAGGGTGTCTGGGACATCCTCATCCTGGAATACCAAAGCCCCAAGGTGCCCTACAGGCAAGTCCAGCAGGCTGCTGCTGTGATGCTCCTGACCATTGTTTTCACTCCTGAGCAGCAGAGTCCTCTCCTGTGCTGGACCAGGCCTTGAAGCACCTTAAGGGCAAAGGCTGGGACCTGAATATGCTCTGCAGCACTACACCAGTTCAGTACAGATGGCACATGCACTGCGCCCCGGCTACAAACTCTTCCAGCTGCATGCCCAACAGCACCCCTCATCTCCCAGTGCCTCCTGTCACAGGGTGACATCTCCATCTCTGGGGAGCCATAAGCAGTCTCTTGCAGTGTCACAGCTTCATGATGCAGGACAGACTTGTCCCTCAGAGTGCCCTCTCCTGCTCCCTGGTATCTCTGGGAGAATCCCTTTGCCCGAGACCAGTATATTGTGGTTATTGCTTTGCCCTCAAGGTCTTCTATTTCCCACTAATCTTGCTTTTTATCTTGGCCAGACTGGTTATCTTTACAAGTAACAAATTTCACAAGAAGCCCAAGTGGGCCGCTGACCCACCTAAACTCTTCATATTGTCCTGTGCCATCTTTTATCTAGATGTAAACCTGCTCTTCTAATAAAACTCCAGACTATAGGGGATAATGGATACTCAGTATAATACACAGCCTCTGCTAGCAAACAAGTTGAAGCATCAGTGTCATCTTGGGAAAGCCTCAGAGATAAACATCCTCCCTTGTCTGTTCATGGTATCTGTCGGGATATTACTTTTAAATCTCTCTTGTGGCATGGCTGATGTTATCTCTTCAGCTGAGTTAGTTAACCAAACTCTGCTTTACTGGGTGTTATTTAAGTATTAATGGGCCAGATGGGGTGCATTTCCTCACAACCCTGAGGCATCGCTGATTTTATAATGACTCTCTAAGCTGGGGCTGATTACTGCATGTGATCTTAGCAAGCTGGAAAGACGACGCATTCAAGGGAAATTAGACTGTAATTTAGCATTTATTATCAAAGGGTCAGGAGACCTGTTCCAGGAGACCCACTTGCTCCCTGAGCAATACTCGGCTTCCCACCCCTCCCTGGCCTGGCAGGAGTTCAGACTGACCATGGCTCCCCAGATCACTGACAGTCACTTGCAGGCAGCCTATATCAGCACCGGCACCACAGGCAGGAGAAGGGGGCTGAGGACAACACTGGGACAGGCCACGCGCCTCATACAGAGTACACGGGCACGAGAAGCCCTGGAAGAACACACAGACAGGAGGCCATCGTGGTTTGGCCTCAGCAGGCAACAAAGAACCACGCGGCCGCTTGCTCAACCCCCTAAAGCACTGGGGGAGAATCAGAAGAAAAAGGCAAAACTCATGGGTTGAGATAAAGGCAGTTTAACAGAACAGCAAAGGAAAGAGGAAAACAACAACAGTAACGCTCATGGAGGAATGTACAAATGCGGTTACTGCACCAGCACTCACCGACCGGACCCCGGGAAGACCTAGCCCACTCCCAAGCCGAGACTTCCTCCCCCGGCCAGCTCCCCGCTATAGACTGGGCATGGCTCACATGGTATGGAATACCTGTGTCCCGAGCCAGAAAATTAACTTTATCCCCGCCGGAACTGGGACAGAGGCTACAAACCAACTTGGGCTTTCCTCAGTCATGAAAAAGGTTTTGATCTCTGTAGCCTCAGTTAGGCCAGAGAGCAAGCCTTTGGCCCATTATTGGGCACTTCTGATGGATGCTGCTCATTGCTACACCGATGTCAAACAGCAGCGTACTGTTGATGAGCTCCTGACACCCTCCACAGCCACCGCACACAGGCACTGTCAGACAGCCTGCCTTGCATGGACCCAAGCTCTGTTTCAGAACGGGCCCTCCTGCATGCAAAGGGCATGAGCCATTTTAAGTCAGTTCCTGTAGCACTACATAAGTGATTTTGAGAAATACAGAGATGTTGTCTGCAGTATTCATGTCTCTGGGTGATTCCTGGTCCTCGTCACAACCAAGGGAAAGCTCACTGCCTCTGTGCACCCAAAATGTGCACCAACAGACCACAACTGTTACTTCAGATAACTCTGAGAAGCAAAGGATGGCTTTAACATCCAGAATTTCTGACAGAGAGAACTATTCTAAACTTTTACAAGGTCATACTGAAAATTTGAAACCAAGATCTTTCCCACCTTAATCAAGTACCCTATCTATAAGACAAAAGATAGTTTTCCAAGATAATCTGAATCACAGCAAGAATTAAGTTGGCAAAACATGTGAGTCATTCACTTTATAAGTACTACAGGGACTAAACTCTGGGATGTCCCTACTTCTCCGCCAACAAACCTGTTAGGCTAGAACCACTCTTATCCAAAACAAGGACCAAAACTGTAAAATATAAGACATTTCCTCCTGAACCATGAACCAGTCTCTGAAATTTGTGCCCAATATGTGAGTTGCCCAGACAACACTGCAGCTGAAACGGCAAAGGACAGTCGTGTGCTTTCGTTAGCATGAAACTCAGATCAGATTCAGAGTTCTTTATTTACTTCCTGTGAAATCTTCATAAGACTGGTGAGATATTACAGGCAATTTTGTCACTCTACAGAATTTTAGTGAAGTCACAGCTCTAAATACCAGCCTGTGCACACAAAAGCAAGCCAGCAAGGTTTGACAAAATTGCCAGGGCTCATTTGATGAAAAATACCACACACCATCTTAGTTATTTCACTAAAGAAACATTGCCTGGAAATCCCATGCCAGCTGGTCAGAGCCCTAAAAAAGCTTTTGTGCTCCCAAAGGTGTAAAAAAATGCATTAAGCACAAAATAGGGCATTTTCATACTTCCTAATTATTCACCTGAGCAGAAAATCATTGACACAGGGAGGAGATGATGCAGCCGTGGGGCAGGAATGCACAGGTAGAGCAGTCACCTTTAGGAAACTTCAATTTTTATTGGGAAGCAATTTAAGATCTAAACTGATGTTTCTCTTCCTATGTGGGAGCAGAGCCAAGTGGGGCTACAGGAAGCAGAGCCAGGTGCTGCGAGAGAGCTTTAAGCTGCAGGACTGTAACATGTAAAACGTGTGTGAACAAAGAGTTTGCCGTTCAAAGGAACAAACCTTTTATTTCATCCAGAAGTGGGGAAAACCAGGAAAAAATACCATGCTAATTTGAGCTATTGTGTGAAGAGATGGAAGTCAGATGAAGGAGAAACAGTAAGTGAATTTTAGATTTGAAGAAAGACTGACAGGACAGATGTAAAGAGCCATGGCAAGATCTGGAGATCTGGACAGGTCCCCACTCAAAGCACTTGCTTGGATCTCTGGAAAAGAAAGGGAAGTGCATTGGCACTGAGAATAAAGGGAGACAGTGTTTGGAAAGCAAAGCACTGAGAAAGATAAGGTTTGCCTTTGGAAGTAAGGAAGAAAAGGGACATTGATGATTAGGATTGTTTATGTTGGGGTACTCTGGTTACAGTAAAATTTAGTGGGTTTTTTTGAACCAAACAGAAAGCCCAAGAGAACTCGGAGTGCGTTTAGAGAGCTCAAAAATAAACAGAGCTGTGGCCTGGATTATCTAGTATTTGTAAACAGGCCCTGAACAAAGCTCATATGGAAGAGGAACTTGTGAGCAGCGGGGAAACAGTAAAGAGGAGACTGGAGTAATTTGGGTTTTGGAGGGACCTTGGGAGGTCCAACCTCCTGCTCAGAGCTGGGTCAGCTCGAGGTCAAACCAGGGTCCTCGGGGCTTTACCCTGCCTGGTCCTGACAACCTCCAAGGAGCAGGGCTGCGCAGCTTTGCTGGGTTCCTGACCCAGCACCTCATCATCCTCACCGGGGAGAGGCTTTCCGTCCACCCGGCGGCTTCCATCCACCCGGCGGCACCTACTGCATTTTAACTTGCTGCTTCTCCTCATCCTGACACGCTGCGACGAGCCTGCCTCGGGCTCCTCGATGGCCGCCTTATCGCAGGTACTGCAAAGCCACCAGGCCTCACCAGGCTCCACCAGGCCTCACCAGCTCGCGGTGCGAGCTGCAGCGGGTTCAGGCCAAGCCCCGGCACCGCCCTGCGGGCGCGTCACAGCCCTGGGGCTGCAGCGGCACGGCGAGAGGGCCCGGGCCAGGCCGGGGTGAAGGGCGTTGCTAGGCACGGTGGTTGCCAGGCTCCCGCGTTCTGAGCTCCCGCGAGGCGCCGCTGAGCCCCACCCCTAGCGTAAGGGCAAGCAGAGAAGTTCCGATTGGGTAAGCCCAGTCACGTGAAAGCGGAGGGTGGGCGGGCCGGACCCAAGAGCGGCGCCTCAGGGGCGGATCTGTTGGAGCAGTTTCTCTCTTCTCATTGGTTCGTCCGCATCACATGGTGAGGAGGGCCGCGGAAGCCGCTGCGCGCCTATTGGCGGCGGGCAGCGCGCGGCGGGGGGACGGGCGCGGATGTGGGCCCTGGCGCGGGCGCTGTTGCCGGTCCTCGGCCTCGCGCGGCGGCGGCGGGTGGCGGCGGGTTGGGCCATGGCCGAGAGCTCCGCGGCGGCGCGGCCGGCGCGGCGGCCCAAGGACGTGCCGCGGCACGTGTGGGCCCGCGAGCGGCGGCGGAGCGCGGGGACGGGCCTGGCGGGGCCCAACACCGTCTACGTGCAGGTGGTCGCGGCCGGGAGCCGCGACGCGGGCGCCGCCGTCTACGTCTTCTCCGAGTTCAACCGGTGAGTGAGAGGCCACGGGGACGCCCCGTCTGGGCTGGGCCCGGGGCGCCCCATCCAGGCCTGCCCTGACTCCCCCTTCCTCTCAGGTATCTCTTCAACTGCGGCGAGGGCACACAGCGGGCCATGCAGGAGCATAAGTAAGTGGGGGTAACCGGGGAGGCCGGCCCGGTTCTCCTCCTCGGGGCTGCGTTGGTGAGCAGGGACTCACCCGTGCCCACCCTCCCGTTTCGCCCTTCAGGCTGAAGATCTCCCACTTGGACAGCATCTTCCTCAGCCGGGTGGCCTGGGCCAACGTCGGGGGGCTGCCAGGTGAGTGGAGGGGCGGACTGGCTGGGTGCCCCTGTGGCAGCCTGACATTGGTTCACCTCGCAGGGTCTGGCCATAGGCAGCAGTTGTCTAGGCCACACGTGTTGATTTGCAAGTTGCCTGATGGGTGGTGGGGTGCATGGGGTCTTTTATGTAGCGGTGGAGGAGGAAAAGCGCTGTCAGAGCGGCTGGGTTGCACATGGGGCTCTGCGGTGCTTCCATCTGCAGTGTGGGCTCCGCAACAGTGCTTGCGGACACGTGGTGGAAGAGACACTGCCTCCCCAGCATGCACGGTTTTATCTTCCCAAAATCTTCTAGAGTAGAAGGTATTAACAGTGTTGCGTTGCCAACAGGGAGCTGTTCTTGAGTCAAACTAATTTGAGTTCAAAGGAACCTACAAAGGTTTCTGGCCCACCCCTGCCCTCAAAGCAGGGTGAGATTAGAACAGATCACTTAGAATCTTGTCCATTAAAAGTCTGGAAATCTTCAAGAAAGGAGAAGATTAACAATCTCTTCAGGTAACATATTCCAAGTTGGAGATATTTTCTTTACTGGCGGAGATAAGTGACTTGTTGAAACTGCCAGAAAGCTGAGGCAAAATTGAATTTAGATCCAAGTTCAGTTCTGGCCTTCATGGTGCTCTTGGGCCCTGAGAGGGATCTTTCTCGCATGATCCACTAGCCATTAGTGGGGCTGTGATAAAGCTGTTTCTCTGCTTTCTTTTAGGTATGATTCTCACGTTAAAGGCTATGGGGCTTCAAAGATGTGTTTTCCTAGGGCCACCAAAGCTAGTAAGTAGGGGAAGCTTGCAGAAGGGAGAGTGAATCCTTCAAATGTTAAAGCTTCAAGTGTTACCTTGGAATTGGGGGAGCTGGTATCAAAGGAGTAAATCATTGTACAGGTGTAAAATGCTGGTATGAGTTAGTGCCAGCCCAAGGGTTCTGCCAGAAGGGCTGGGTTTAAAAAGCAAATCTCTTCACTTACACACAAGACAGGTTCTGACTTCTGCTCCTTAAAACTGTCTTGTTGGTTAATACTTTGGTAAATCATGTTTTGGGAAAACGGCATCCTTTGTTCTCCTGTCTGCTCCCTCCCTATTTTTTTTTTAATAGAAACTTGGTCTCTGATGTGCTTAATGCAATGCTTGCTAGCCTAATGCCATGACTAGGCTGAAAATTTCCAGTCCTCAGCATTGTTCTATTTCCTTGCAATATCTGCAGTATTGATGGAATGGATCAGGAGAGTGGTTCTTTATTTTCCTTTCTCTTTCTAAATGACTAATGCCCACTGGAGGTGGGACATCTGCCCAGTGCTTTCTGGCTGTGTGCTGCCCAGTTTTTGTCTGACTGGGTGTTGAGCCTTTGAGTTCACTGAAAGTAACTGCAGCTCCTGAAAATGATGCTTGTGATTGCGTTGCTTGGATGTGACCTCGTGATACACTGTCTTTTTTCCAGCAAAACTACTTGAAAGCAATTCGACTCTTTCCTGGACCCCTAAAGAGGATGGATTTAGGTATGTAGGTCAGTGATGTGTAGCTAATATAAACTTGTAACTTCTTTTTGTTTCAGCTGTATACAAAAGTTGCAATGAACAGTAACAACTTCAGAATAAATGCCTCTGGCTTAGAGACGCTCAAAGAAAGTTTTAAACACTTTTCTTGCACTGATACAGTGTTCAAAGCCATCACAAGAACTGCCCGGAAGAAAAACAGTGTTTCCAGCTGTGTTTCTGGTAGGCAGCTGCCAATCTGACTAGTAGACATCACTCTGTTTTGAAGCACTGTAAGGGCAATTTGCTTCCAGAGACTACCAGTGAGCGTGCTTACTGTGGTGTCATGGACTATTTTTTGTGAACAGGGGGGTTTTAAGAGCTTCAGTTATTCATTGATCTTCACAGTCGGGCAGAGAAAGGGAAGGGAGGCATTCAGCGCGTTTTGTCTAAAAAAGGAAAAAGGTATTTTCCCAATTTAAATACTTGTAGAGTATGAATCTCTTCTTATGAACTTGTTAATGCTGGTTTCTGATCTCTTTTTCAGCTGTGCAATTACACACACAGCCTGAGTATAAGGATGAGACGATGACAGTCTACCAAATACCTCTTACAGGTGAGTATGTGATGCTGTAGTCAGAGAGCAGAAGCACTTGTTCAGTAATCATGCTTAAGGTGATTAAAGGAGTGGCTTCTGTTTGCAAGCCTGAGTAAGGAGAGGTTTATGAATTTACATATTTTTGTCAGGAGAAGGATCTATTTCAAAGAAACAAGGCATGCTGAGTCAGGGCCTTGGTTTCTTCCTTTAGGTGTGGGTGTATAAAACGACATGTGAAACATCACTGGATTCAGCTTTCTTAGCCAACTGAGGTGGTTTTACTGCTGGAAACTGCAATACTTAGAGTACAGACATAGCTTTGACAGACTTTAGCAGTTTTGAGAGAATTTGAAGGACTTGGATGACAGATGGCTCCTGAAATAAGTGGCCAGAGTATGGAGGTGCAAGTCAGACTGGGAAGAGCTCTCTGTTTTGGTGCAGCTTAAACGTGACTGTCATGGAAGACGGAATGCAAGTGATGCCTTTTGACTGAGTGATCTTTGTCTGGTTTTATTGGATTTGGGACAGAAAAATCACTAGCTGCTGAAAGTCCGTTGCCTCAGAGTCCTGGAACATCAACCCAAGGTGGAAGTAGCCCTAAAGGGAACACAGGGCCTGGATCCCCAAGAGCTGCACTGCAAACCTTGGAGGAGGGCAAGGAAAAAGAAAGCTCCAAGAAAACAGGTGAAAAAAATGGAATGATCTTTTTAACTTTAATGAAATAAAGCCAAATTAAGGACATGCATTTGTCCTCCGAGCCATTTGCTCTTTGGAAGTGAGGTCTGTAGAGAAGCTCAGCTGAAGGATTGCATGGAGCACAATGACTTCTGGTACTTCAAAAGTTGATGCAGAACTAATAAGACTTAGAAATTGGACGTGACTCCTACTTGGGGTGTGAGTTGTCCCCGTAGCAGTTTGCCCCTGGCTGGAGCGAGTGCTCCAGCCTTTGTAATTTAATTATGAGTGAATGTTGGGGCTGATTATTTTTCAGTCTTGGGCTTTATTTTGGTTTCTTGTAGCTGAAACAGTGGGCTGTCTGACCTTAGGTGCTTGTAATATTTGGCTTCTGGGCTCCAAATGGGCTGGATGCTGTTGTTCCTGTTAATGCTTCAGCAAACATTGACATGTTTTGGCTTTAAGAGAAGTGATAGTGATGATTCTGAGTAGTTTTGCTTTCTGTTACAGATGACCAACAGAAGCGTGCCAGCAGGCATCCCGATCTGGTGATGGCTTTCCTTTGTAAAGTAAGCTTGAACATAAAGATCTCTAAATCAATATAAAATAGAATAGAATATTTCAGTTGGAAGGGACCTTCAACGATCATCTAGTCCAACTGCCTGACCACTTCAGGGCTGACCAAAAGTTAAAACATATTATTAAGGGCATTTTCCAAACCCCTCTTAAACACTGACAGGCTTGGAGCATCGACACCTTTCTAGGAAGTCTGTTCCAGCGTTTGGCCACCCCTTCTTTCAGGAAGAAATGCTTCCTGATGTCATTAGGACATTTCATCTTGCTAAACAGATTTAATTCAAGATAGCATTTTCAAGCAGCACTTTGAAGTTATTTTGTGATTCTACACTCCAAAGGTCAGACTAATTGTAATATGAGTAGGAATGTGTGAAAATCAGACATTTTTTTAGAAGCGTTTTTTATAAAGCAGCCAATTAAGAGTATACAGGTTCCATTCTTGCTTAATGTGGGGAAGTCTGTCGTGCTTACTTGGCTAAAGAAGGGAACAAGAAGCAGCACTGTGATCTTGGAAACCAGAAAGTCTAATAACAGCTTTTTTGGAGTAAGTAAGACTAGTGGCTGTGGAACTCAAAAGGAGAAAAAAAAAAAAAAAATCTCTTGGCTTGTGGGGAAACGCTTAAACCGGAATTACATGGATCTTGTTTCCTGGCCCTTATTATTTGGCTGATAATTCTGTTTTATTTAACTCTTTTCAGATTCACCCAAAGAAGGGAAAATTCCTAGCAGCTAAAGCACAGGAGATGGGCCTGCCAGTGTGAGTACAAGATCCCAGCCTGGGGGATGGGGCAACAGCAGGCATGTTGATGTTGGCAAGCTAAATATTTCTATGGCCTTGTTTTCAGGGGAACTCCAGCTATTCTTCCTATAATTACAGCTCTCAAAAACGGGGAGAGCATCACTTTTGAAGGCAGAGAGGTAAGATGTATCTGTGCTTTCTGCTATGGCTCTGCCATCATCCCCCCTTCACTGGGCTCCCAGGATGACAATCTTTTTGTGCAGAATGTTTTGGCTATCAATAGGCATTGCAACAGGTTTGGTGGTCGTTGTGGGTTTTTTTTAACACCCCTTCTTGAGGTAAGGGCAGGTGATAGTTCTCTGCCTATTCCCTCTCATCCTTGCTAAGAGGCTGGCATGGGTCTTGCTGTTTCTGAGCTTTGAGTGGCTACTTTTGGTTAGTGACTGGTCCCTGTTCCAGCCCCAAGTTGTTGCTGAATATGGCTCCCATGGGGAGCACATCTGGGTCTGTTGCTGTCTGGGTATGATTAAGAAAGTATGCTCTGAAATGAATTTGTATGTGAGTATGGCTGAATGTCTGCTGTTTGTCAGACCTTCTTCATCTTCCCTTCCCAAAGCTGATTCAGGTCTAGAAGTGAACTAGTGGAGTTAATCCCTGCATGTTTTAAATCTGGGGTTTGAATGCCTGTGTAGCTATCACTCCTTCCTTACTCTCTCTACACCTCTTAGACCAAAAGAAGTTCAATAGTTCCTGTGTGCAAGGTCTTAGGGTTTAGATCAGATATTAGGAAAAATTCCTTCACCAAAAGGGTTATCAAGCATTGCAACAGGCTGCCGAGAGAACTGGTGGAGTCACCATCCCTGGAGGTATTTAAAAGACGGGTAGACATGGTGCTGAGGCACATGGTTTAGTGGTGGTTTTGACAATGTTAGGTTGATGGTTGGACTCGACGATCTTAATGGTCCCTTTCAACCTAGACAATTCCATGATTCTATGATTTTAATCTCTCAAACAGTAGTCTGAAGTGAGAGGCAGAGCCAGCTCTGGCCATGTCCCAGATGATCTGTAAGTGAAGATCCTAACCTGGGGGATAGGATTGGCACATCTTTGTGTCATAAGAATTTCACAAAGCCTTTTTTTCTGAAGGAAGCTTTTACTACTATCTGAATCTGCTGTGGGAACACAGAAGCTGCTAAAATTCCTTCTGTACATAAGGCTGTGGTTTGCCCTGTGAGCAGGGTTGATGCGTGGAAACAAACCCTACAACTCAGAGTTATAAAGCAGATACGTTTCTTACAGCGCCGGGTGCAAGGGGGATCTCTCCTCCAAACTTGCACACCGAATTTCAGCCAAGCATTTATTTATTGTATAGAAGCATACATATTCATTAGCATAGGCTGGGTTATTACAAACAGTTCTGGGGTAGGTGTAACTATTATAATTTTTTCCGGGAACTCATTATCATAGGTCTCCTCCTCTTGCCGCATGCACACTTCTACCCAGTGGTCGTGGGCTGGGGTCTTCTGGAGGAAGGCTCATAGTCTTCTTCACTATGTACTTTCACCTTTGTCTCAGAATGCTGAGTTGATTGAGCTCCAAACTGCAAGACCAGTCTTAACCAGATGGTTGCTTCTTGCAGACAATAATGTTCCTGCTAGCACCTCCTGTTATCTATACAATTTGCTTATAACAAGGTCTGGTTGTTCCCGTTATCTACACAAGCTTACGACAGAGCACAATATTTTGACAGGCTATCGCTCATGCTAACAATGTTTAATTTCTAGGGCCTAGTTTCTTGTATCAGGGTTGGGATTTGTTGTTACGCAGCAAAATGTGAACTTGTGTGATGAGAGCAGAACGGGAACAAGAACTGCACTGGCTGGATTTGCTGAGCATTGAGAGCGCCTGCTTGGAGCCGCCTGCTGGGGGCCGACTGGCAGAACAGCTGCTGAAAGAGTCAGACATAATGATGCAAGAAGGGCTGTGTGTTTAGCTTGACTGTGGTGTAATCTTTGTGTACCTGCCTGCAGCTCTTTCCTGAAGAACTGTGCACCCCTACTGATCCTGGCCCGGTGTTCATTGTGCTGGAGTGTCCTCATGAGGGCTTTGTGGATGCCGTCTGTGAAAACAAGACCTTCCGAAGGTAGCGGGGCTGGAGTGTTTGGGGGAAGACATCTTTTCTGAGCCTTGCCAAAGAGAAGTTCTTGTTCTGTTCTAGATGTGTCTGTTCCTGTGGCTGATGTCTGAGCTATTTGGCACTGTTAAGGAGCTAGAGATGCAAGAAATGACTGGTGCTGCATTTTGAGCCTTCTCAGAGAGGCAGGCCTGTGCAGTACCCGTGGAGTTCTGTAACTGTGACAGGCCTATCTTCCCTCAGGGGCCCCCAGAGAAGAAAACGTACACTGGTGTCTTGTTGGGGAGCAATGTAGAGAGTGCCACTTCCGTGCGCAGTGGAAGACTGGACTGGATGTAATGTCTCTGTAGGGCTTGTGCAGAAGCATGTTAGGCTTCTGAAAGGCTCTGCAGATGTTGCTCTTGGAAGAGAGGAACTTCCCTGGGTGGGAGAGTGGAGGTTTCAGGAAATGGCAGGCTTGAGCCTTGCGGAGCCGTGTGCTCACCATGATGTGGAGCCGACAGCTCCTGGGCCGTGCTCTTAGGATCTGTGTTCTGCCCACTTTGAGGCAGGGCATCTCTGGTAGTATCAAGACAGGAGTGGGGAGGGTGTGCCAAGGTGATGGAGGACTGAAGCTCAGGTATTCTTTCAGGTACCAGGAAGGACTTCCAGAGAACCGGGTGGCCTTGGTTATTCATATGACTCCAGAGTCAGTGCTTCGAGACAGCCGCTACCAGCAATGGCTGGAAAGGTATGTGATCTTCTGATTACTTGGTTTCATGTTACTGTTGGGCAGCAGGGTGTTCTTACCGTGCAAGTGTTTTTCCCAGAGTAGAAATAGCTGTTGGGTGGCAGCAGGGCTCTGCTGGATCAGATGAGATTTTAGCTTATGGCTCAGGTGTGCACATATGCCCAACTCTAACATGGCACTGAAGCTGTTGTGTGTTTTATTGTCCTCTAATAGATTTGGACCTGGAACTCAGCACTTGGTGCTCAATGAGAACTCCTCTGCGGTGCACAACCCACGCAGCTACAAGATCCAAACCCAGCTGAACCTCATCCACCCCGAGATCTTCCCTCTGCTCACCACCTACCAGAGCAAGGTAAGCAAGGCCCTCTTGCGTGTGTACCTCATGCCCCTGAGCAAGGAATGTGTTTAATGTCACTCTTCTCTGTAGGAAGAAGAGGCTGTGTGTAGCATGCCCATTGTGCGAGGAGAGTGCCTTTTGAAATACCACTTCAGACCCCAACAGGAGTGGCAGAGGTCAGTGGGAATCTTTGGCTTCCCAGTTTTTGGGTGTTGACTTGAAACAGCTTTTCAGTGTGAGTTTGTGCTGAGGGAGGACGGTGTGTAGGCATCTTTTGCAGATTCTTACTGGTGGCCGTGCTGGGGTAGCTGCCAAGCTATCAACTGTGTCTCGAGGGGTGTGTCCCTGTCCTTTGAAGTCTTGGACAAGGTGTAGGACACAAATGAGTGAACCACTGAAAACACCACCTGGACAACAGTTTGGAGTGTTGCTTCTGTCCATCACTCTTGTAGCTTCATTTGCTCCTTTGTCCTTTGCTTTGACCTCATATGCTGTGCACCCAACCGTGGCTGTGGCAGAGTAGATGATGGCAGGGAAAGGCCTTTTGGGGAGCCTCGTGAAAGTCTCATCAGGATTTCTGGGTCTTCAGATGGTATCAGATCTGGAAGCCCCAGGTGGTTAAGCAGTTGCAGACTTCTCCACTGGTGATTGCTTTCTGGGCAAGTAGGTGAAGCTGCTCAATGAGGATCTTAAGGGCAGAGGACCACACGATACAAGGGGATACCGGCTGCCATGGCTCAAATTTCTGGCTCTGTTGCGCAGAACAGGAGGACCCAGATGCCCACAAGGGTTTAAGTTTCTCTGCTTAAGGTGTCTGAAGGCCTGTAATACTGCACATGCTGTGATGCAGGAGCAGGACACAGGTCCCTTTTGCTTTTGAGTGGTGCCTGGAGCCCCTCTGGGTGGTTGGTGCTTCTTCCAGGAGCCTCTGTGCTGCCTTGCAGTGCCCTCTAGTGTCTTGCAGCTCTCTGGATCTGGACAGCACAGGGTAGCATAGTGCTTTTCCAGGAGCTTCTCCAGTTTGGGGGAATGATTATTTCTGTGGCGTGGCTCAGCTCAGCCAGGCCTTTCTGGGACACACTGCACTTGTGGATGAATCTTCCCACACACCTCAAAATGGAACTTGAAATGCACATTTCGCCCTTTGTTGTAAGGCTGTTTTGGCACAGTAATTTGGCACTTTGCTCTGAAAAGTGCTGTCTTTTTAATTCCTACTCTGCCCCATTCTGATACACAGCCTGTTCTTTCAGAGATGCTGTGACTGTCTGCGATCACGACGCATTTGTAAGTGAAGCCCTGGATCTCCCTGACTTCCAGGCTCGTGTGAAGGAGTGCAAAGAGAGCCTGTCTACTGTACCAGGTAAGGATCAGCAACTTGTCTTGGATCAGTGTAATGGGAAGTATGAGGTCTTGGTGATCCACTGCGTTAGCGCCCAGACAAAACTGTGAACATGCGGTTTTCCTGCTGCCTGAGAGGTGCTCTTAAGTCTTCCTGGAGCTGTGCAGAGAACAGGCTTAGCGCAAACTGAGTTAGCGCGTTTCAATTAGATTTACGCAGTGTTGTACTTCTGGTTTTCTATAGCTGCTAGGTTTGGGGATTGAGTGCTCTTGGGGGTAATTAGAGGCAAAGCACCCATGTGTTATTTCTCTGAAGTGACTAGAGCTCTGTTTGTGTTGAATGTGCTGTCATAGTAGCTACAGGGTGAGTCCCTGTGTCTGGGAGGAGTCTTGCTCTAGAGCCATCTCCCTGCGGGGCTCTCCTCTGAATTTCAGTTGTTCTGTCGGCAGTGAGGCTTTCATGGTACGACACAGCACCACTCATTCACTGTCTGGATCCTGATTCTGGGGAGAGTCAGGGCACTGTAGAACAGGAGTCAGGTCCCTCTTGGAACTACCAGCACTGTCGTGGGCAATGAGCAGAGTCCTTGTTTGCCTGCCTTTGGATCTGCAGTTATGCATTGTGGTGTTTTCTTGGTGGTGCTTGCTCTGTCTTCCCTTGTAAACCTCGCTGCTATAGGAAAGCCAGAGGCAAAACTGAATGTGCTGGACATGTGGCCTCTGGAGTTATTAGGCTGTTGAACTAAATGGTGTCTGACTGGCCAGTATGTAGATAACATTTACCTACAAATCCTTGTTGTCTGTTTTCTCCAGGAAATGTGAGTGCTTACCCTGAAATTGTGTTCTTGGGAACAGGATCTGCAATTCCAATGAAAATCCGAAATGTCAGTTCCACGCTGGTAAATACCAGGTAAATCCTAATGTCGTGCATTCTGCTTGGAGAGGCCCAGTGTCTCAAGAGGGTGTTGCTCAAGGTCTGTTTTGATCAGTGTGCTGATGATGCAGAGGGAGTGCCCCTATTGTGGAGTCTGTAGGACTTCGGTTTCAGGCACCCACCATGTCAAGTGGGGAAGACTTGTAAGCCACCTGTAAAGCCAGACACTTAATGTATTCATTAATTTTACCGTCTGCCCCAAGGGTGTGTTCAGCATCAACACAAGACCAGAATGAGCTATGCAGACAGAACAGTCTTTCTAAAGCCTTGGCTAGTAGGACTGGAGTAGCATTTAGAGGCATAGAGCAGCGAGAGCTCTCTGCCTTCCAACCCAAAAGATCCCGCTCACTGAATGGGCCCTGGTCAGAGCTCATACAGTGGCTGCTAAATGTCTTTTGTCTTTTGCCTTGCCAGCCCTACGCGATCCCTGCTCTTGGACTGTGGAGAAGGAACATTTGGACAGCTCTGTCGCCACTATGGAGAGCAAGTTGACCAAGTGCTGTGTAACATAGTAGCTGTGTTTGTGTCTCACATGCATACCGATCATCATTCGGTAGGTTGAGTGTGTTGGAAGGAGAAAGGGGTGTTCTGTACAGGCATGCTCTGCTTTTTGGGATTCAGATGTAGCTGCAGCTGATTAATGTAGGCTGCCCTGCTGTTAGGGCTGCAATTCCCCTCTGCGTTTCCCAGGCACTACCGAATCTGTCTGTTTCTAATCCACTCTCCCTTCCTGTTAGGGTTCCCTGCAGACTTGCGGGATAATCCAGAGTTGTAATTTTTTAGCTATGTCTAACCCAGCTTCCTTCAGTGCTTTGCAATAAATAGTCACAGAAGGACCAGTTGATCGCATGTAGATTGGGCCTGATCAGGGCAGGCTGTTTGCTGGTCTGCTGTCTTGTGTCTGGAGACTGCACTGTCTGAGATGTTGGGTAGAGACTTTCTGCTCTCTACCCTGCTTCTGGGAACAGACACAGCAGCACTGGGAAGGGCTGAGGGGCTTGTGTTGTGGACTGCTGGCCACCAGTTTGGGGGAATGAGCAGCAACAGTGGCAGAGCATCTCAGGAAGTTGCAGTTACTGGAAAAGCAGTAATCATATATTTCTGACTACAGGTTTTCCAAAAACTGCAGCTTGCTGAGCTGTGGTAGCACCATTGCCACTTATGCCCCAGATATTTGACTACAGCTTGCTGTCTTGTTTATTCCCTTTGCAGGGGTTGTTGAACATCCTGATGGAGAGGCGGAGAGCTTTTGTAAGTAGTACTGTTGCTTCACTGCTCCTGAACTTGCCTTGGAGTGAGGGGAGGGGAACTTCTGAGTAGCGGAAAAGCACCATTATTTCCCAAAGTATTTCTTTTCTCTGATTTTGTGTGTACCTAGTACTGATTTTTTTCCCTCTCCCCCGCCTTTGCTTTTCCAGGCAGCCCTTGGTCAGGCTTTCAGCCCTCTGTTTCTGGTAGCACCTGAACAGATCATGCCTTGGCTACATGAGTACCACAACCACTGTGAAGAGATTCTCGAAGACATCAAGTGAGTGTTCTGTGTGGTATGTGGAGAAATGTCCTTGTTGGGTCCTTATTTGAGGCAAACTACTGTCATCCATTCCCCCCCACCCCTTCGTTGAAGGCAATTCTGACTCCTTCCACTGTGTGTAGAATTAGGATGTGCAGTTTGCAAAGGGAAGGATAGGGTTTGTTACTCAGTTGTGCTACTGAATAGAGGCTTACATGCATCCTTAGGAAAGGGGAGTTCGGCAAGTGAAAAAAACGATTCTTGGAAGAGAGAGTATTTGACAGTGGGGAAGAAGTGGTTGGATGAGCTACTGGGACACTGGATAGTGAAAGCAAGGGGAAAAACACATGGGTGCACAAAAATGTCTAGTTTGTAAGGTGCTGATCTGAGAAGGAGAAATAGGCTGCTTAAAGATAAGATCAGGTTTTACTTTGTACCTGTCCTTAGTTCTCTTTTCTCCCCTCCCTCACAGAATGATTACTTCGCAGTCTCTTGTGAAAGGCTGTGAGAATGTCAACCCTAAAGCCAAATGGTTTGTCAGTTCTCTGTTGGAGAACTATGACTTGGCTGAGGTAAGCTCATGAGCTGGCAGGGTCTGTTGCTGTGAGGGGCAAGAGGGGATCTGAGGTCTAACACTTATATCCTTGTTCAGTTTCAGACTTGTGAAGTCCAGCACTGTAAAAATGCTTTTGCATGCTCAATGATCCACAAATCTGGCTGGAAAGTGGTCTATTCTGGTGACACAATGCCCTGCACGGCCTTAGTACAAATGGGTAGGTGACACAAACTCTCTGCTTGAAGAATCTCTTGGTGAAAGGTCTTGAACTGATAGTATCTGAAGCGGGCAGCCCCAAACCCTTGGTGCTATGTCTGCAACACAATAAGGGGCTAAGTGAGGGAAATGAGAGTTCCTGTAGGTGGTTGAACTAGTCTATATTCAACTGAAGGCTGAATATGTGCTTATTTACACAGGGAAAAATGCTACCCTGCTGATCCATGAAGCAACGCTGGAAGATGGCATGGAAAAAGAAGCAATAGAGAAGACACACAGGTGGGGTTTGCTGTCTATCACTATTAGGAAGGTGAAGATGCAGAACTGGGCTTTGTTCTTGGAGCTGGTGGTGAAGGACCCAAGTCCTGTAGGTGGTTCTGGTGTGTGTAGAGCTCTTCAGCACTAGAAATTGTGTGTTGCACATTGCACCAGCTCTGTAACTCTCACAGCTCCTCTGAATGTCCTCAAAGAGAGATGGGGGAAGTTTATTAAGTGGACAGTAGTAACTCTACAAATAGACTAGCCCAAAGGAAAGGTCCTCTGCTTGATTACATTTCAGGACTAAGCTCAGGAGGTAGAAGAGTCATCATACCTGCCCCCAGCTAACCACCAATTCAAACCAAGTGCTGCAGCCAGTGGTACTGAGTGCTGCCACCAGCAAAAGTAGGGAGACCTGAGAGCAGCTTCTTGGAATTACACGTGAGTTGCAGTGCAAGAGAGCTGGGCTTGCTGGCACCCCTGGGACAAGTATTTGAATAAGCCCCTGTCCCTGGTTTGTGGAGCTCTTAACTGTAGAACTCCAAGTAATTACAGCCGCTTTCCTGCGCTCAGAGTCACACACTTGCCACTAGTGCAGGTTACCAGAGGAAGGGGTGTCTGGGCATGCCTGCAAAGAGCAAGGACACCTTGTGCCCAGCAAGTGTAGTGTTGGCGGTTGGTGTGATGTGACCTTAGATGCAAAGCTGCCTGCCCTGCCCCGTTGGAGGGCCAGTGCTAGCCAGTCTGTGTGTGACCAGGGTGTGCAGTGCCATGTTCCGGTTCCTTTTGCAGCACAACCTCCCAGGCTATTCAGACTGGGATGAAGATGAATGCAGAGTTCATCATGCTCAATCACTTCAGTCAGAGATACGCCAAGATCCCGCTGTTCAGTGAAGACTTCAGCGAGAAGGTTGGAATTGCATTCGATCATATGAGGGTAAGTTGGAAGCTTTGATCCAAACTATGTGACAGGTTTCAGTGTTACTTTGGGAAGGCTGCTCATGAATTAAATGCTTCACTTGTAATGTTGTATCAATACACCATCTCCTTCTGAGGAGTAACCTCTGAAACAGCTCCTTGTGAAGTCCTTTTACAGCAGACATCACCAACGTGGGGGATAATGGGTGGCACAGAGCGAGTCAGGTGCTGATGGCTCTTGGGAACAGAAGTCTGCTTCTAACATACTGAATACTTGTCTCATGTCACCTCTGTTCTGTGCATGCTACTCCCAGCTGAAAACCTAATTTTGCTTCCATTTCCACTCCCTTCTCAATCGGTGTGCTGCAAAAGACATCCAGGAGCCAAAAGAATCTTAGAATAGAATCATAGAATCATTTAGGTTGGAAAAGACCTTTAAGATCATCTAGTCCAACCATTGACCCTACTCTAGCAGGTCTGCCACTAAACCATGCCTCTAAGCACCACATCTACACAGCTTTTAAACGCATCTAGGGATGGTGACTCGACTACCTCCCTGGGCAGCCTCTTCCAATGTCTGATAACTCTTCCAGGGAAAAAATTTTTTCCTAATGTCCTGCCTAAACCTCCCCTGGTGCAACTTGAACCCATTTCCTCTTGTCCTATTTTACTTGGGAGAAGAGACCAGCTCCCATCTCACTACAACCTCCTTTCAGGTAGTTGTGGAGAGCAATGAGGTCTCCCCTCAACCTTCTCTTCTCCAGACTAAACAATCCCAATTCCTTCAGCCGCTCCTCATAAGACATGTTCTCCAGACCCCTCACCAGCTTTGTTGACCCTCTCTGGACACGCTCCAGCACCTCAATGTCCAAAGCTGCTGCCATTGGATTGAACGCAGTTATAGCAGTGACAATAGCTCACTAATGAATCAAAACTTGTACAGTGTCCACATAATTTCTTGTAAATGTAAATAAAAGGTAAATAACTTGGCATACGGGATCTGTGGACTGACTGCTGTAGGGATGAAAATGATGACCTGCCTGCTAGTGTAAATGCAGCTGAAAATGATCAATGAGGTTAGGGCTCCTCTGTGCTGGGAGCTGCACAGCGGGAGCGGCAGTGTCCTGCCATCTGAACAGGCAACAGACAGAGGGGGAAGAAGGAAAACAAAAAGCAATTCTCACGCAGGTGTTCCTGTGTCTGATGTATTTCAGGTACGTTTTGGTGACTTTCTGACAATCCCGAAGCTGATCCCGCCTCTGAAGGCTTTGTTTGCAGATGACATAGTAGAAATGGAGGAGCGAAAGGAAAAACGGGAGATGCGCCTTCTGAAGGAGACTGCTATAGTCTTGGACAAACTGGCTGGTGGTGAGAATAAGGAATCGCAATGCCAGAAACGGAAACAAGCCAAGAATCATCAGGAACTATCAAACAAGAAGCTTAAAACAGTGAACTGAAAGAAGCAAGGTTGAGAATACTCTGCTCTGTAAGTGGTGCCTTGCTCTCCACAGGCTGGGGAACGCGCAGTGCTGAGGGCTGCCCGTGGGCACCATGGAAAAAGGGGATGGCCTCAGCATCGGGGTTTGCTTGGTCATCAGTGGATCTCCGTGGGCTGAAGCTACCAAGCATGCTGTTAGCAGCACGAGTCCATGCGGTGACAGTATCTGCCCATACAGTTCCTGTTCTTGGGTCTCACCAGTCCATCTGTAATTTTTCTTCTAGCCAAAAATTCTTCTCTCTGAACTGTTTTCATTTTTGATTTTGTGCTAGAAGCTATTGACAGTGTAACAGCAGCAGCTGTGACCTTTGCAAGAGATCAGATTTGAGAAGCCCTTGCGGGGCCGTGGATTCACCAGAGTAAGGCAGGCAGGTCTCTGGGTTATGAGGAATGTAACCAGGTATCAGAACCCAGCTCATAGGAGGAAGCTTCACAATAAAATGGTACCCAATTAATTTTTAGGTTAATTTAGGGATATGAATGCTGCTGTGTTCCCATTTTATTTTGGTTTTCTCAGCTGATTTTTTTTTTTTTGTAAGATCAGTTTTCTAAAACCTTTAGAATCTAAATAAACCACTCAACATCTTACAGGAGGCTGTGTTTTGTCTAGATTGCTAATGAGGACTTAGTGAGGGAAAACAAATACCTGAATTGCTCCAGGGGATGACCTCGGTTAGCTGTTTCTGTGTTATAGCATTGGTGTAAAGACCAAGACAGCACTCTGATCCCAGAGCTCTTGCCTGTTCTGCTTGTGTTTCATTCCAGCAAAATCATATCTGTATCTGCTGCCCTACAGTCAGGAGCTTCGCTTCTGGCAGTTCAAGCTGGTAACAACTGTGGGTGGCTTTTGAATAACTCCAAAACAGACAGCCGGGAGTTTCCTCAAACAGATCCCCATCCTGGATGCAGGGGACAGGAAAGCTGGCAAAGCAGGTTGGTGTGGGGAAGGTCTGTGGTTAAGAGGAGTGTTTTCGAGACTTTCTGTGGTTCAGCTTTGCTGCTTCCCTTACCCGTGCAGTAACTGCATGTGTTTGTAAGCAGGAGGAGGAGTTTTGCCCTGTTTCAGTTAAGGAGCTCATTTTCAGATGGAACTTGATGGCACTGGGCCTCCAAGTGCTGCTCAGCAAACGATACTAGCATTTATTAAACATTTAAGACTTTGTTTTGAGGTGATGGAAAATGAAGACACAAACTGACACCAAAGCATCCTTTGTCAATTAGCTCTGGCTTAGTATTATGATTGTCTAAAGAGAAAACTGAGTAATTGATACAGCTGTGTACTACAAAAAAGGTCCCCTGGGCTTTTGAGAATAGCAGGGGGCTGGGGAAAGACTAAGCAAGTACTTGTTGTGCAGCTGTAAACAGGACAGCATTGGGATGCCCAGGGGAGGGCATGGATAGATGCGGTAAAACGAGCAGCCCCTTGACTGCACAGGCTCCCTGTGCTTCTTTTCATAGAACTAAAGAAGGGCCTTTTGTTCAGGAAATAACGAAGTAGGTTTGGTTGGTTGGTTTGTTTGTTTGTTTTTAATTAATGCCCAGGTATTAATAAAATGCAAGTACAGTAGTGTTAAGAGACCACGGCATGCAAGCAGTGGCTCCAGGTGGCTGATGAAAGTCCACTGATGGTGTGGAGCAACACGGCAGGGGCTGGTGAAGAAAAGCGACCCAGACCCGTGCTCCTGAGGGGAAATGTTTCTGCGAGGGGGGAGCCCGAGCCGGTGCGGTGCCAGGAAAACCGGGCTGCGAGGGGGGAACCCGCCGCGAAGTCGCGGTCTGGGGAAGCTGCGTCTGGGGCCCGCCCTCGCCTTCCCGGCAGGACACGGGGGCGGCTCCTCGGGGTCCCCCAGGCAACGGCGGCTCCTCCCCGCAAACACCCGCCGGCACCGGCCGGATGGAGGCGGCGGCGGCGGAGGCTGCGGCCGGGCGGCTGCGGCGGGGCGCGGCGCGGGGGCTGGGGGTGTCGGCGGAGCGCTGGGCAGGCGGCGGGGCGGCGGGGCCGCTGCTGCGGGACTTCCTGCGGGGGGCTGCGGGACCGGCGCTGCTGGCCTGGCGCGGCCCCGCCGGGGAGCTGGCGCTGGGGACGCCCCCGCCGCCGCCCGCCGCCCGCCCCAAGGCCCTCTTCTTCCTCCGGCCCCCCGGAGCCCAGCCCGGGGAGCTGCTCTGCGGGGACCTGCCCGCCGATGCCCTGCGGCACTTCGCCGCCCTCGTGGAGGAGGTAAGGCCCGGGCGGCCCCTGGAGGCGGTGGCCCGGGTGGTCCCGGAGGAGGTGGCCCTGGGCGCTCGGCACCGGGGGAGCCGTGGCACCGAGGGGACTGGGCGCTGCCCCTCTCACGTGGCGGCGGGGAAGATGCCTGCCCCTGCAAACGGATTCCTTGGCCTCCGTTCTCTCTCTGCTGATGCGGTCCTACCCTTAACTCTGCTCTTCGCGGCACCTCCTGGCTCACGGAGGTTCTTTAGAATTCATTTAAACCTCCTAAATCCTGATCCAACACCGGTTCTGGGCCTGGCCGATGGTGCTGTCCTTGTGGGACTGATCCGTGTTATGGAATCACAGAGTGGTAGGTACTGGAAGGGACATCTCAAGGCCATCTGGTCCAACCCCCCACCTCCCATCAAGCAGGGCCACCTAGAGCTGGTCGCCCAGGGCTGTGTTCAGATAGCTTTTAAGTATCTCCAAGGATGGAGACTCCACAATCTCCCCAAGCAAGCTGTACCAGTCCTCAGTCGCTCTCGCAGTGAAATAGTGTTTTCTGATGTTCAGACTGAGCCTCCTGTAGTTCAGTGCCTGGTTACCTCAGGTGGGCTCATGTTTTCCCAAAGGGATCTTCAAGAGGTTTGAGTGCTTTCTCTTTTCTGTGCTAGTAGCCTGAACCAGGCAGTGTTGTCTCAGTCTATTCCTGATGGCCCCTGCCCTGCAAAAGTTTCAGCAGTGAGGCAGTAACGGGGAAGTAGAGGAGCTGCTTGATCTGAGAAGCTCCAGTGATGCTGTTGGTATATTAAGATCGTGACTGATAGATTTGATTCCCAGGAGCAGGCTGCCAGGCTGGTTACCTTGGTTTTGTGGGATAACACGTTCTGTACACGGGGAGCTTTTGTTTTGAGGTGTTTGATGAGCCCTGCGGTCCTGGTAATTCTGCACAAACAGCAGTTTTTGCATCGCAGCTTTGTTTGTAAACGATGGCAGGTAGCGTACCATAGGCGTTGTAAACGCCATCTGCTGCAGGGAGATTTTGGGATAGGTACACTTCAGCAGATCCTGTTACATCCTGTTTTCTGGATGCCTTCAGCAGTTGGGTTGTGCATCCTGACTGCAGGTTTGCAGGCTCTTCTCTCCCCCCTGTGCAGACAGGCGTGCTATGTCCGTAGGGAGCAGATCGTGCCTGGGTCGAGCCCCACTTTCCTCCCAAACTCCACTTCAAGAAAAAGAGAGTGGTGGTGCTAGGTTAGGAGGAGAGGGTGGGTCTGCACAGAGGTGAAAAAGTCTTGGATTTCCTGAGAGTGGGGACATGCGTTGCTCTGCCCACTGGATGAGCATTTCTTGCAGAGTCTTTTGTCAAAGGTTTTTAGGAAGTCTTAGAAGAATTTGTCCAGTGAAAGAAATAGTTTGCGTCAAACTTTCTGTGGGTCATTTAGGACATCAGGAATAGACACACAGAACTGTGTTTTTATTCAGTGAGGAAGTGCAGCTGAGCTGCAGAGCACGGCTGGGGCGACCTTATCCACTCGTCACACTCGGCTCTTGTGATGGCTGGAGGGAACTCACCTCCGCTCTGTGGAGCTGGGGGTTCATCGTGAGTCCAATTACCATTTTAACAATCAAAAAGAAAATGAACAGCTATTATTTGACTGGTTACCACATTACTAGCATTAGCAGTCCACGTGATTTAAGTAATAGAGACAAATCTTGCCAATACTGTAGATAAAACTGTTGAAGGTGAACTCGCCAGAATCTGCCTGTGTTCCCTGGGGCTGTACTCCCCCTTCCCATGGCTCCCTGGGCACGGTGGCTGCCGATGCCAGTCTCTCTTAGGTCTACAGTGCCAGCTGTGGTTACAAAGAGTCATCAGCATCCTGGGACAGCACCATGGTGGTGCTGGGCTGCTTTATTCCTTCCCAATTTTGTGTCCATTTGCAGCTATTTTTGTACCTTTACCTTCCCATGAGCCTGGTAATGCAAAGGGCTGTTGTTTGTCACCAAGGACAACCGGGCTTTGTCAGGTTGTTGCCACAGGCTGGTCCCAGAGTGGAGCCAGCCTAGGGTAGGTGACAGACACTGTGTTGCTATCACGGCTCAAACAAGTCAAAAGCAGCTCAGGTCTAGGCAAGTCCAGCCCAGCCTCGAGACCCACGCTGTTGGGTCAGTACAAACCCTGGGGGACTTTCACTGATACTGACAAAAATCAATTTATTGGGCTGTGACTTCGAGAAATAACCTAAAAAGTGGCTGTGCTCAAGACCTGCGGTACAGTTGGGATGGGGACCTAGGTGACCCTCACCAACAGTAGATCCCAGGAGGTACCAGAAGACCTTCCCTTTCAGGACACTGGGGGTTGCCATCAAGGGATAGCCTGTAGGTTCAGTCCAGCCCTGCTGGTCTTGGAAGTCTGCCTGAAGCCCATGGCCCTGCCTGCCTCCCCTGTCTGCTGGCAGTGAGATGGGGAGCAAGCACCAGGAGGTGTCCTGAAGGCAAGGGGACAAGAGCCTGCGGAGCTGTGTCCAGTCGCAGGTTTGAGAGGCTGGGAGAGCCCGAGGATGAGGGTGCTCACTTTGTCTGCTGGTTTCCACCCTTCTCAGCTACTGGGATTTGGGTGTACCAGTATACAAAGTGGGCTGTAGAGAGGCCTGTTGATTGTCATCTGCCCTTGTTTCACACAGGCAGGGAACTGCTTGGGACAGCAATGAATATGGGGCTCCAGGCTCAGCTGAGCAAGAACCTTGGAGCCTAGTGGCCTGTCTGTCTCCTGCAGCACTTTTTCCTCTGTTGCTCTTTCATGACTCCTCCTATAGGTGATTGTGCCCATCCTGACGAACCAGAAGAACCATCAGGGCTGGCCACAAGTGGTGTCACAAGACATTATGCGTCATGTCCACAGCTTAAAAAGTACTGTTTTCAAGGTTGTTGGCCAAGTAAAGGGCAAGACCTTGCTGCCTCTTCCAGCTGGCTTGGAGGGAATTGAGGACATTGATCTGGAAAATGAGAAATTGTGAGTACCACCCCTTGCTCTCCACAGGGTTTTCTCCTGCTGATGCATGAACTATGTCTTCTGGGGATCCTCCAACCCCAGTCATGGTGACTTTTCTTGCTCTCTGTCATCTGCTGCTCATCCAGACTGCCAAGATGTGTTTTGCTCAACCTGCTCTCTAGTTTATGGGGTCTGTCTTTGGGGACTGTGTGACAGTACAGGCAGGAAAAACTCAGAAAGTGCAAAGGTGGTGTGGACGCACAGAGAAGCAATGAACTGCTTGGATCATTGGGGAAAAAAAACCAAACCCTGTGGGCAAAATCTCTCCTGTTTTCCTGACGCCACTGAATGGAAAGGTAGGATTCTCTTTTTCTGGCTTCTGTCTGCCAAAGCATGCTCCCAAAATGCACTGTTTCAACGTTAAACAACTTGCTTGTTAGTGATTCATGCTGCCTGCTTGGTCAGGACTATTCTGCCTCCCTTTAAAACCAGATTTATCATGCAAAAGTGCAGGAAAAAACACCTACAACTTCCTGGAAGTTTCTGAACTGTTCGTGGTCCCATAGAGAGGTTTGGAACCTGTTGCATCTGTCCTCCTTGGAGAAGCAGGGCAGCTTCCCAGACACCCTCTGCATTTCCTTGTGTTTCTCTTCAAGAAGTAAATGAACAATTTTGATAATTTCAGTTCTCTCCATTCATAATTAGACCTCCCTGGTAGCTGTCATGGTTCTGAAGTTCACTTACAGTGCTTGACGGATGATAACCAGGAAAGCCGCCCCAGATTTTGTGGCTGGTTAGAATCATAGAACAGAATCATGGAATCATTTAGATTGAAAAAGACCCTTAAGATCGTCAGCTCCACCCATCAACCTAACACTGCCAACTCCACCACTAAACCATGTCCCTCAGCACCACATCTACAGGTCTTTTAAATACCTCCAGGGATGGCGAGTCAACCAATTCCCTGGGCAGCCTGTTCCAATGCTTGATAACCCTTTCAGTGAAGGAATTTCTCCTAATATCCAACCTAAACCTCTCCTGGCGCAACTTGAGGCAGTTTCCTCTTGCCCTATCAGCTATTACTTGAGAGAAGAGACCGACCCCCACCTTGCTAGAACCTCCTTTCAGGTAGTTGTAGAGACCAATAAGGTCTCCCCTCAGCCTCTTTTTCTCCAGATTAAACAAGCCTAATTCCCTCAGCCACTTCTTATAAGACTCATTCTCCAGACCCCTCACCAGCTTCCTTGCCCTTCTCTGGACACGCTCCAGCACCTCAATGTCTTTCTTGTAGTGAGGGGCCCAAACATAAACACAGTATTCCAGGTGGGGCCTCACCAGTACAGGGGGACGATCACTACCCCAGTCCTGCTGGCCATACTATTCCTGATACAAGCCAGGATGCTGCTGGCCTTCTTGGCCACCTGGGCACACTGCTGGCTTATATTCAGCCGTCTGTCGACCAACACCCCCAGGTCCTTTTCCACCGGGCAGCTTTCCAGACACTCCTCCCCAAGCCTATAGCATTCACGGGGTTGTTGCGACCTAAGTGCAGGACCGGGCACTTGGCCTTGTTAAACCTCATACCATTGGCCTCAGCCCATTGATGCGGCCTGTCCAGATCCCCCTGTAGACCCTCCTTACCCTGAAGCAGGTTGACGCTCCCGCCCAACTTGGTGTCTTCTGCAGACTTACTGAGGGGGCACTCCATCCCTTTGTCCAGGTCACTGGGCAGCCATGGGAGGCTGAGCCCGTGGTCTTTGTCCTGCAACATCTCCAGCAGCTGAGGAATCCCCATCCTTTGCTAGCCAATACATCTGGCAGGGTACTCACATTGCAGCTGGGGAGAACTTCCACCCTCGTGCTCCCAAAAAATCAGGTTGGTGCCTGAAGCTGGAGGTGGAAGGAGTTTGACTGTTGCAGTGCTGTGAGCCTGGCCCAGTCCAAAATAACCGAGTCTGGAAGGTCCATAGAGGCAGATGTGTTTGCACATCGTGTCATCATCATGTCTGCATACTTGCACCTATGGGACCTCAGGAGATGTGAGTGAGTGTAGTGGGATTAATCACTCCTCAGAGAGGATGTGGTGCGGGTGGGATTGTGTGAGGTTACTGCTTCCTACCTGTCCTCAACATGCCAGCCCACTTTGTGTAGTTTCTCTTTGAATTAAGTGAGTTAATAACTCTGGGGAGATAGAATAGGTTCAGGGAGAACAGTATAGGGGGAGATAATCTTGCTGGAGGTATGGCTGTCCAGGTCAGACCCTGAACCCACATGGAGCTGATGCGACAGTGACTGGCTGCGCAGAGACGTGGCAACTGGCTCTTCATTTCCACCATTCGTTTTATGAACAATGTGTTGTCGCGCACACTGCTGCAGAACTTCATTTTCTCCAGGGTGTAATTTCTGTATTAAAACGATATTAAAAAAATATTATGGGTTTTGATTGTTTTGTGGTTTTGAAACATGAAGCTAGACTGTAATCTGTAGCATCCAACTGCCCACGGGGTCATTTGACGTAGATCCAGCTGAGCAATGCACATCGACAAGTAGAAAGCAAAGTTAACTATGTGGTCTGTTTTCTGCAGCCTGGAGCTGATAGATAAATCTCTTGTACATGCCACTGAGTCGGCCATTATAGACTGGAGCTACCAGATCCAGGGAGCGCTGAAGAAAGAGTCTTCAGAGCCTCTCTTGCAAGGCAGCAACCCTAACCCGAAGGTGGAACTGGAGTTCTGGAAGAACAGGTACCCTGGGCAGCCTGGCCAGGGCATGGTGGTCACTGGCACTGGTTTTGGGTGGAGGGAGCGCACTGATGACAGACAGAGCTGCTACCTCTATGAGTTGAGAAGAGCAGGCTGCCTCAGGTTCATGTAAAGACGAGGTAATGAAAATTGCTCCCACGCATAAAATAATCATGATCTGCAAAGTGTCTGGAAGGCCACTGGGCACCTGGCTATGTTTTAACTTAGCCCCAGCACAGGGGCTACACCTCGAGGAAATTTCCATCTCTGTTGGCTAGGAACGAGCCACAGAAGTAAGAGCTGATGGGCACCTTCTGTAGGGCCTTCTGGAAACGGTGCACCTCAGTTGGCTGCTGGCTGCCAATACCAGAGGGTGTTTAGACGCTCAAGAGCCAGGGAGCAGAATTTCATCCTGCCCTTTGAAAACCTTTGTGCCATGTTGATTCGGGCTGACTAATGCCACTAATGCCTGCAGAAACACCTGATGGCTTCTTTCAGCAGTGTCCTGCCAGTAGCAGAGCTGCTGTCATGCTCAACCCTAGCACTGTCTGTCTGTCCTGTAGGGTTTGTCCATGCCTCCTGCAGGAGGTTCCTCCCGTTTCCTTTCACTGTTGGGACTCAGTCCATGTGTAGCTGGAGAAAATCCTGAATCAGGCCCCGGGGAAATGGATGGTGTGGGGGGACAGGTGATGCTGCCCCAGCGTGGGCTTGTAACGTGTCTTGGTTGCTGTAGGTGTGATGACCTGGAATGCATTTACGATCAGCTGAGAACAAGGAAGGTCAGGAACATGATGGAGGTGCTGCAGAGAGTCAAGAGCAGCTATGTCCCAGCCTTCAAAGCTATGCTCATGGATGTTGAGGCAGGTGAGATGCTGGGGCAACTTCACCATGGTGCTGACTTCTGGCCTGGTGTTACTGGTGTCAAGCCCAATATGGCTGTAACGGCACTGGTCATTTGTAATTTGCTGTGGCTGTGAGGACTGCAACCTTGTTTCTGGCCCTCTCTCTGGTTCATGGAGTGAAACTCAGCCGCTTGTGCTTGATCTGACGCTTTTGTTTCCAGGTTGGGACAAGCTTGATCACTGGTCTGTTGAGCCAGACCCTTCCCAAAGGTCAGGGTGAGTGGATCTGGGAATTCACTCTGTTGTAATAAAGCATTTGCATTAGTCCAGCAGGACTCACCCCAACTTTCACCAGCTCCTCTGGTGTCAGTCTGCAGGAAAGGGGCTTCAGGATAACAGGACAGATACTGTAGCTAACTGAAACTACTTTTTTAGACTGCTATTTCCCAGGCTTTGGCCACTGCAACCTGAACCTCCTTGCTAAAGGAACAGCAGTTTGCACTTTAGGATGGGGACCTTTGAGCATGAGGATTTCAAGGCCTCTGATGAAAGCAGGCAGGTGTTGTCGCCTGTGTCACAGAAAAGCAAAGGAGGCTCCCTGCAGTTGTGTGCAAATCTGGGCAGAGGCAGAGCTCTGCATTCGGTGTTGCAGCACTCCGGTGGGGAGGTCTGTTACCTGGGAAGGGGCTGCAGCGTGAGGGGTGAGCATGATGCACGGGAAGCACGGCTTCCCATCCCACATGTCTGTCCAAATCCCCATCCAGTAACATCCTCCCAGGGTGGCAAGGTCTGGCCAGCCCACTTGACCTGCAGAGAGCAGGTATGAGTGTCCCCATGCGTACAGGCGCTCTCCATGCTCTCCTTGTGGGTGGCTGTGTCTGGAGACCACAGGCTTACAGCCGGTGGGGTGGGTGAACTGTAGGTGGTGGTGTGCATCAGCAGATCTGCCATCTCTTCTCCCTTATTTTGCCAGGCTGGCACAATGCAGTAAGGCAAGAGAGCTTTGAGCAAAACAATGACAAGATTGCTTTTCCCACTTTAGGGAATTAAAGACCTCTTTTTTTTTCTTTCTTTTTTTTTTTTTTTTCCATTCCTGAGAAGAATAATAAGGAAGGATTATTTTTTGCCTGTAGGTGAAGCAAAATTCTGCTTTAAAAATGCAGCTCTCTTGAATCAAGTATCATCTTCTTTCTGGTGAACTTTGCTTAAGAGAGTTCAGTCCAGCCAAAGGAAACACTGCAAATTCCCCTTCATAGTGAAAAACAGTGTTAGTCCTGCTGCTCCATCCCCTGTAGACCAACATGACCAATCCTCCATGTCCATCTTCAACCCAACTGCTCTCTGGCAAGACAAAACCATTCAAGCTTTGCTAGCTGTGTACATGCTGACAGCTAACACTGCTTCACTCCTTTGTGTGGAAACATTTAATATATTAAGGATCTGTGTCACACTCTACACTGTGCAATTTATACGGGCTAGAGAAACATCCCTTGTATAAGGAGCCAAGAGTTCATTGTCAGACTAATGCTTAAAGAGTCTAATCAAAATACAACAAATATTTGGTTTTAATCTGGTTACAGCAATACTAACCCTAACTGGTTAATTTGGACTATAATTGTTAATTTCCATTACAACACAGTTCAGATTTGTATGCACCTGCTTTTAAGTCTCTGCCCCTTTCCCTGGTGATGTGCCCTCCGCGCTGATGTGGTGGTGTGGCTGTTGTCTGTCTTCTGTGCCGGGAGCGCGATGTTGATAGCGGGAGTTTCTTCTTCCTTGGTCTTGGGTTTTGGGGGTTATTTTTACATGCATTTAAGCACTTCTGTCACTTCTCTTTGTGTCGGTCCACAGGTTTAGTTGCACAACGATCACCTGGTTTTATTAATCCTTGCACTCTGGGATAATTCTTCAGGGTAAAACCACACAGCTGTACGAAGCTAAGCTAAAGCTTTCAACTGGTCAGACATTAGTTAACTTGCTGTTGACAGGTTTGCTGTTACAGGCAGGACAAGTGGGATCGTGGTCACCTGCCCACTTGGCAAGTGGCTGCTATAGCTGAACCTGAGCTAAAATGAGCTCAAGCAAAGGCCTGTGACACTATATAGACTGCAATGCTATATAGCCTGCGATGTTCTATAGCGTGCAATGCTATATAGCAAGGCCTGAGCCTGCTCATAGCAATGGCAGCACTGTATTTTCAATGCTGCCAGGCACATTCCCACAGCTCATTTAGCCGTTGTCAACTCAGCCTCTGCCCAAAGCCCTGTCCCAGCTCCCTGTCCCTTGCCATCGTGTCAGTTTATTTCCTGTTCTGGTTACTGCCGTAGGTGAGCAATGTTCGAGGGTGAGCAATCTTCAGGATGCAGGTAGGTGAGTGTGCTTTGTGCTCATCAGGACTGTGTTTTTCCAGGCATCTTTCCATCAAGCAAGGTGAGGCCAGCATCCAGCTCATAAGCCAGTGCACCACAGCTTGGTGGATAGAATCATAGAATGTTTTAGGTTGGAAGGGGCCTTAAAGATTATCTTGTTCCAACCCTTTGCCATGGGCAAGGACACTTTCCACCAGACCTGGTTGCTCAAAGCCTCATCCAACCTGGCCTTAAACACTTCCAGGGATGGGGCATCCACAGCTTCCCTGTGCAACCTGTTCCAGTGCCTCACTACCCTCATAGTGAAAAATTTCTTCATGAGATCTAATCTAAATCTCCCCTCTTCCAGTTTGAAGCCATTACCCCTCATCCTATTACTGCATGCCCTTGTAAAAAGTCCCTCCCCAGCTTTCTTGTAGGCCCCCTTCATGTACTGGAAGGGGCTCTAAGGTCTCTCCAGAGCCTTCTCTTCTCCAGGCTGAACAACCCCAACTCTCTCAGCCTGTCCTCATAACACAGGGGCTCTAATCCTCTAATCATTTTCATGGCCTTCATCTGGACCCGCTCCAACAGGTCCATGTCCTTCTTATGTTGAGGGCTCCGGAGCTGGACACAATATTCCAGGTGGGGTCTCACGAGAGCAGAGTAGAGGGGCAGAATCCCCTCCCTCTACCTGCTGGCCACACTTCTTTTGATGCAGCCCAGGATGCTGTTGGCCTTCTGGGCTGTGAGCACACATTGCCAGCTCATGTTGAGCTTCTCATCTACCAATATCCCCAAGTCCTTCTCCTCAGGGCTGCTCTCAATCCACTCTCTGCCCAGCCTGTATTTGAGCTTGGGATTGCCCTGACCCACATACAGGACCTTGCACTTGGCCTTGTGAAATTCATGAGGTTGGCACGGGCCCACCTCTCAAGCCTGTCAAGGTCCCTCTGGATGGCATCCCTTCCCTCCAGCATGTCAACCACTCCTCACAGTTTGGTGTCATCGGCAAACTTCCTGAGGGTCTTACCGCTTCTCCCATCTGTCAACACAGCTTTGACCGAAGCTCAGGACATTCACCTGCACCTGAGACCCCTCAAGCGCCATTTGGAGGACATAGAGAGGGTTGAGTTCAGCGAGGTGAAGCCTTTCCTGGCCCCACTGCTCCACGTGGTGTGTTTGATCTGGGTCACCTCCAAGCACTACAACGTGCCTGTGCGGATAGTAGTGCTGCTCCAGGAAATCTGCAACCTTCTCATTCAGCAGGTGTGTGGCCATGATGCCTGCATTTGCCAAGGGAAGTTTTTTAATGAAAGTCCCCTCTCCCCTCCTTTCCCCCATCCTTCCCTGGCAAAGTGATTCTTAACTTGAGAGGTAGGTTCAAACTTGTTCGGTGCAAGAAGTCACCATTTTCTGTGATGGCAGAAGTGACCTCTCAGGAGTGATTTTTTTTCTCTTCCAGGCCTTGGTGTACCTGTCTCCAGAAGACCTTCTGAAAGGGGACATGGAAGAGAGCCTGAGCAAGGTGCTATTGGTGCACAGCATCCTTAACACGTTCAAAGGGGCATTTGAGGACAGAAGGGAAAAACTGTACACATATTATGAACCAGGCCAAGAAGTGAGAGAGTGGGACTTCCACACCACGATGGTCTTTGCGAGGATGGACGGCTTCCTGAAGAGACTGGAGATGGTGGAGGTGAGACTCTGGTCTTGAAAAACATTGTAAGCCTTCAGGAGAGCTCTGTAGCCATGAACTCGCTTGCTGGCATCTTCCCTTCCTGTAGCTTCATCTGATGCCAGGGGATGGGACCGCTCTCTTTGCTGTTAGGTCTCCTGTTACAGCAAGGCTAGGACCTTGTTTTACCATGTCCTGTGCAGTGTATGTATAAGCTACGCAGTTGTGTCCTCCAGGTCAGGTTAGTAGGTGTGTCTTTTGTTACCAAGAGACCTGTTGGGGCAAGAGGATGGGGATTACTGGGGACTGTGGTTTGCATGGCTGTAAATAAAGCAATGCAATCTCTTACTCCTCCTGTTGCCGTCAGAGACACGCTCAAGCTGGGTCCTGCTCAAGCTGGAGAGGCCAGATGCTCTCCTTGAGACCGTGCACCACTTGGCTGTGCCACATGGGCCTGGGGAGGAGTGGGGATACGTTCCTCACCAGGTCATCCTTTCACATCCTAATGGTCTGTCCAGCTGGGGTGCTGTGGCCCAGGGGTGTCCCTGTTTGCCGAGGCTTGTCACTGCGAGGTGGTCACCTGAGGCAGGGATATCTGGTGTCACCCCTCAGGTCTCAGCATGGCCAAGGACTCCTTGAGCTGGAGGGGATGTTATTCTGCAGAGAGCAGGTCTGGAATATCCCCATGCATACGAGCGCTCTCCGTGCTCTACATGTCGGGTGGCTGTGTCTGGAGATCACAGGCTTAAAGACACTGTGGAAACCTGTTATACAGACACTGTGTACACCTGTTCTCTCTCAGGCAGTTAACAGCACGCATTCATGTACTATCTACACACTCCCGAAGTGAATCTGTTTATTGTTGACACATTCCCAGCAAGTAGGATCAGATGTGTGGTGTACAAGCTGCCAATATTTGCATATTCAAAGGAAGGTCTGGGTTGTTTTTCTCCTGCTCTTGTTCTCTGCAGTGGGACAGACGGTTTTACTCTTTTAAACATGCTGTATATTTTTATGCATTCTTTAATTGACTGCATTGAAAACTGTCATGACTGGTGTCTATTTTAAAACTATTCCTAATGAAGGTTTCCAACAGGGTTCGGTGTGCAGTAAACCAAATTATGCTGGTCAGCGTAGACAGGAATATAAGTAGACACAGGAGTAACTGCGGGTCATCGTGAGAACAATATGAGTGACAGTAATTACGCACTGTCACTCTGCAAAGGCTCTGGGCACTGATTGCTCATTGCTTGGATACTACGGATATGGGCCACAGACAAAAGCCAGTAAGGGAGGTTTTGAGTGCACATGCACTGCTGTGGTGGTAGAGCATGTGCTTTTTGGCTAGTGCCTGTGTCCTCCTTCCATGGCTGTCCCACACCTCCAGGATCAGTAAAAGGCAGCAGTATATGCAGCCAGATCAAGGGCCTGTGGAGCGAGCTGTAAAATAATAATTAAAAGCATGGTGCCCACCAGCCTGTTAATCAGGAACCCTCTGCCTCTCCCCATCTCTACTTACCTCCCCCTCCCTTCTTCTCAGGCAACCTTGTAAGACAAAGCAAGGGGCAGCTATTATTTCTATGTTGTTTTTGCCTTACAAAGTATTTGTTAAAGTGAATGTGCTCTTAATAAATAGCATGCATGTATTGGTTTTCAAAATTTCATAAAAGCTGCAATTATGCCCATGAACATGTGGAGGGAGAAGGGTCTCTTTCCCGTGGTTCATCTCGCTGTTTCGTATCGCTTGTCTGTTGTAAGATTTGCCACCTGGCTGTGCTGGCTCTCTGCCTGCAGCCTGTTCTCTCAGCAATGGGGCAGAGCTCTCAAAGCAGTGATTGTTTAGCTGTCAGGGACCTGTGAGCAGTTGTTCCCTTGGCTGGAAGCTGTTCCTGATAAGCCCAACTGTGTCAGGAGCTGTAAGTGTGCAACATCTCCCCGCCGCTGCCTGGAGCATCATGGGGTGGCACCAAAGCCTGGTGGTGCCGTGGCATAGTGTGGGAAGCTCTGGGCCGTGGGCTGTGTCCTGGGCTGTGACTCGTTCAACAGCCCCTGTCCCAGAGGCACTGACACTGGCCGAATGCTGCCCGTTTGGGGCTGAAGCTCTGTACCTGCTTAGCTCTGTCTTCGGGGTTGTCCCCTGAGCTCAGTGCGAGAAGGACAGCCGCTGGTATGTTTCTGCACTTGAGATCAGCACATTTCTCCTGGTCCTCTCAGACTGACAAAGGTTTGACCAGTCCTACCAAAAGAGATGGATGGGGTGGTGGTGGGGCTGCCCAGTGCTGCTGCTACAGCTGTGTGAGTGGGGCATTTTCCTGAGAGGTGGCATGATGGGGTCAGGCACTGCCAGGCTGCAGAGGATGGGAAGGGAAGGATCCATGCATGTGTTTCAGCAGAGAGGGCCATCTGAGCAGGGTCAGTAACACCTGCTTGGACACAAAGAGGTTTTACTGAGCAGGAGCTTTTGGACAGTTCAGGTACCTGTAAACATTACAGGTGTCCTCTTGGTTAAAACCTTAAAATTTGGATTCTTAGCTATGCTGGGTGACATATCAGGGTCTCATATATTGCTTTGGATCTGTCCTCTAAATACCCTTAAAAGCAGTTTTACAGTTGGCATAGTATTTCCAGTGGCAGCAGCAGGTCCCACTAGAGAGGGACATGTTATAAGGTCACAAAGGGCTACAAAGATGATAAGGGGACAGGAACATCTTTCTTATGAGGAAAGGCTGAGGGACTTGGGTCTTTTTAGTCTGGAAAAGCAAAGACTGAGGGGGAATCTTATCAATGCTTATAAATACTTAAAGGAAGGGTGCCAGGAGGATGGGATCAATCTTTTCTCAGTGGTGCCCAGTGATAGAACAAGAGGTAACGGCCACAAACTTGGACATAGGAAATTCCCTCTGAACATGAGGAAGAACTTCTTTACTTTGAGGGTGGCAGAGCACTGGAAGAGGCTGCCCAGAGAGGTGGTGGAGTCTCCTTCTCTGGAGATATTCAAAACCTGCCTGGACACAATCCTGTGCAGCCTGTTCTAGATGACCCTGCTCTGGCAGGGGAGTTGGACTAGATGATCTCCAGAGGTCCCTTCCAACCCCTGTGATTCTGTGATAAGCAGCCATCCATGCCCGTGACAGGCAGGATCTGGCTCTGCCCTTCCCATTTGTGAGCCCCAGTGGTGTGCTTGAGGAGGTCCTCTGGCACAGCGACAAGCACAGCTCCATGTTATGACAACTGTTGTCACTTTCTTTTGTCAACATCTTAACTGGTGTGTGCCTCCATTGACTTTGAAGGATCTCCTGGCAACAGTCTTGGACCTGATGAAGCTGGAAAAGATTGAGTTCAGCGGGATTAAAGGGAAGGCCCTGGGCCAGCAGGTGCTGGACATGCATGAGGAATTCCAGGAGGCTTACAAGGTGTTTGCAGAGAGAACCTATGACTGTCTTGACCTGACCAACACGGTAGGTGGAACCAGCTTGCAGGAATGCCAGCAGCATGTGCATGTTTCCAAAGCAACAGTGTCCTCTGTGATGGAGCCCTGGCTCATGTGCAGTCCTGCTGACTTCTTCCCAGCTCCTTCCTCCTTCTGATCTGGCGCTGTAGGGAACAGGGACCAGCTGGGAGTTCTTGCAGATCTTTATCTAGCATATCTTGCCCTTAGACCAGTGCAGCTGGAAAACCTGGGTTTTCATGCCTTTTATACAAGCTTTCTCTGTACGTGGTGCTTGCTGGGATATATGAGCTGTGCCAACATCCACATCTTTGCTTTCCTGCTTTTTGTACCTAGCTTGCCTGATGAGGGCCAGCTCAAGTAACCTCTGGGGATGTGTTTGCCCTTGTCTAGTTGCACGCATGACATCTGTTGCTCTCAGAATTCAAGGACTCTGTATTTTATTATCAGTAGTGTTTTAATTAAAGGAATATTCCCAGCCCTCTGGGTCATGGCTCAATGGCCATCCAGATCCCAGATACTTACACCAGCATATGTCGTACAAGCAGGGCAAAGCAAAGGTGCCACAGATCTCCTTATGGTCTATTCAGAATACTCCTGCTCTTGGCTTTGGCACTGAGCAGCGTAGCCTGAGTGGGCTATGCAGAAAGGGTGGAAATGGCATTTCTGAAGGTGTCTGTGTCCCATGGTTGTGTCTGATCTCAAGATCTTTGATATATTCTGCTGCTTGTCCCATTTGCCCTGGGGTCAGTTTGCTGCATTTAGTTAGCAGGACATAGTTAGCCCTGGCCACACATCTAGGGAGGGAGTGCTAAAACTGGAGTGGCCACAGAGAAGCTCCATGGTGAGGAGCTCCTGTCTCACACTGCTCATGAGGCAGCCATTCATGGCAGACATCCAAGTGGAAGGTAATCCCGGGGCAAAGTCCTCCCTCCAGTGGGCTCCCGCCTTGCTCCCTTCAGAAAGGGCTGTGCTGGGGTGAAGGGTGGATGGGCTGGTGGTGCCCTTCCTTCTGGTGTGGTGATGGGCGGCTTGTGCTTTGCTCCCTGTAGTTCCCGGTACATTTCTGCAGTAAGTGGCATGTCCCCAGTGCTGCCTGGGAGGATCTTGCTGGAAAGCTGTTTGTTCCATGTTGCCCCTCCTTCAGGAGGGAGGGCATAGAAAGAGTGGTGATGGTGGCTCTGCAGGAGCTTGCTTGGTTTCAGTGACTCCACGGCCTTTTGTGTGACTCTGGGTCATGCTCATTCTTTCAGTGCTTGAGTTTTGCACCCTCTTCTACTTTCTAGAGCCTCTTTTTTTTTTTTTAGCTAAAACATGGCATCTGGTCCTGCTGGAGCTCAGCAGTGATAATAGCAAAAGCTGTTGCCTTACACTTTGTCCTTTCTGAAAAGAGACACATGGCCTAATTTTTAGTGGCTTTGTCCAAGGTAGGACAGAAGCACTGAAGTCTCCCAGTTTGTCAAGTTCAGACTTTGATTTGGGCTCTTTTACCTGTAGGAAAACAAGTCTAGATTTTACACTTGAACTTCAAAGGATTTTTTACAGTTGGAGCAAGAAAAGCAGTGCCAAAAGATGATGCAAATTATAGAAATACAGAACTGTTGAGGTTGGAAAGGACCTCTGGAGATCACCTAGTCCACCCCCTCTGCTCAAAGCAGGCTCAGCTAGAGCAAGACTGTGACCAGTCAGGTTAAATATCTCCAAGGTTGAATATGTCCAAAGGGTGAAGACTCCACAACCTCTCTGGGCAACCTGTGCCAGTATTTTGAAACTGCCTTTATTGTTGCCCCACTTACAGCCAACTCATGATCAAAACCACAGGTGTGTTTTGGCTTGAAAGTAGATTGGATTTGGAAGCCAGCAGGTGCATCTGTGGGTTTTCTGAATGATGGTGTAGTCTTCAGGCCAAGTGGGGGTGGAGAGTGTGTGGAAATAGTCCATCTTCCCTCTAGGCTGAAGTTTGTGCTCATTGGACAGTGAAAAGCCCTCGGGACCAAAGGATCCATCCTGGCGGGACATGATCTCAGCCGTGGGGCAGTAGAGAAATGTCCTCAGGCTGCAATGGCTGAAGGTTGGCCAGAGGAGTGGTTTAAATCATGGTGAATAACAAGAGGAGAGATCTGTGGATCAGGAAGTTGAGGTGCCTTCCTGGTGCCATCTTGCAGCCTCACAGCTCACTGTTTTGCCTTCTCGCAGGAGTTTGAGCAAGACGCCTTTGATTTCCACCAGAAAGTAGAAGACATCGACCGGCAGCTGGGAACTGTTTTCATCCAGGCTTTTGATGATGCCTCAGACTTGGAGCATGCCTTCAAGGTTTGTCTGTCATGTCCCTTCTCTTTTGTAGAAGGGAAATCAGGATGCCGACGGTTTGACTCCGTGAGAATCACCCAGAGGAGGCCAGGCAGTGCTGTAGCTACAGGCATTCAGGGCTGATGTTTGCTGATGGGAATGGACAGTGTGACAACGAGATTTGTAGCTTTTGGGCTGCTCTTGGTTAGTGATGTTCAGGCTTGTGACTCCCTTGCAAACTGTCAAGCTATGGAGCTGGCAGCAGGGTGTTTGCTGAAAGCTTTGGGAACATTTCTGCTCTTCCCATTAAGACACAAACAGAATAGACCTTTGTTCAGTTTCAGAAAGAGTAATCAAAGAAATCATTCAAATCAGGCTTTTGGATGGCAGGAGTTTTACTTGTGTTTCTGCCTGTGAGTTGGAGGAAATTATGCTTTTTCTAGGATTTCCTGGTGAGAACTGCTGTTAAAAATGAAGTGATTATTGTTAATATCAATTTGTTTATATTGCTAATACATGGATGTATTTCAGTTTTGGAAACAAGGCTATTTTGTTTAGCAATTAATCTATTTTGCAGAAAAAAATAAATGCTATATTCTGAAAAATTTCAATGTAAGTGTTTGTAGAAAAGACCGTAGAAAGTTATAGTATTTATCTTTCTAATGTTTTTGAAAAAATAGCAAATTTTGAAGCATTTGAAGGACAACAGTTGTAATATGGTTCACCCACAAAGAAAGTCTGAGCATCTCTGTAACAAACGGAGGGACTACTTGGAAAAACAGGCTAAAGAAAGGAAATTTCCATTTTCCAAAGTGCCCATCGGTGCAGATGTCTAGGCTAGTAAGGAAAATCCCAGTGGGTCTCTCTGCAGAAGTCAGTTGTGAATTTTTTCCCCTTTCTTTCCCTGATTCTTCACCCCACAGTTGCTGGACATGTTCGGGAGCCTTTTGGAGCGACCAGTAATTGCTGCAGATGCTGCTGACAAATATTCTGTCCTCATCAGCATGTTCAACAGTGCCTTGGACCATGCTAGGCTGATCTACTTCAGGCACATCCAGGCAGAGCTGGAGCTTGGTTGGTGGCATGTGCTGAGCAAAACTGATTTTACAGGAAATTGGATTTGGATTCATTTTGGGGGGAAAATAATTTGCTTTTTGTAAGGAAACCAAAACTTCCCAAATTGCAAATGTTTTCAGCCTCTATAGCTCCTAGTGGAAATAGAAATACCTGGGAAAGCTCTGTTTTTAGTATTAAAGCAAATAATCTGTCGGGGGGGAGAAATAGCCTTTTTTAAATGTGTATATGTGATATGTGACTGGGAATGAAGACACATGCTGAGCTTTTTCCCCAGCAAGGCTGTGACAGGAGGCTTCTCTCCACACTTGTGCGCTGCCTCGAACACCCCATGGGACTTGCAAACCCGCTTATGTACTCCCCAATATGAATTTACTGTGTTTCCCTTTTAATGCTCTAAATGCAAAGTATGCAAGTGGGACTTTGTAACCAAGAGTTTAATCAGCCTTTTCCAGGTTTATTATTTCCCATGACCATTGGCATAGGAGGGAATGGGTAGGGTCCTATCAGATGATGAGGTTTAGAGTGTGCCTTTTTGAACAATGACCCATTAACTTGCCTCAGAAAGACTGTACTGGAACCAGGCAAGTCCAGAAGAGGCAGCACTGCTGGAACCAGTGCAGGTTAACAAACAGAATGGAGACACTTGTGGAGGAGATGTTCATCATTTGCTGTGAGTTTGAGGGGTGTTGTTCTGTGGGTGTTAGACAAGATGGTCAGAACTAGCTCCTGATCAGAAATCCCTACATCAGTCTTTGCGGGAAGCAGGGAATGCATCTCAGGCAAAGATGCCTCTGTATCAGCTCTGTTTCTAACAGCTAGGCTTCTCCTTTGATCTCAGATTCAAGGCCCAGAGGCACTAGGAGACTTTCCCTGGTCGCAGACCTATGTCAGTATAGCAGATGCTTGGATTTAAGGAAGGAAGCTGAGAAATCAGAGCAGTTGAGTTGCTTTTGGTGTATCTTTGGGGTTACAAGTGCAGTGTTCAGTCAAATGCTGTTTCAATGTGCCCTCCCCAGGATCTCCCCCTGTGCACAAGAACATGCCACCAGTAGCTGGAGCACTGGGCTGGGCTCAGGAGCTGCGAGCACGAATCCAGATGCCATTTGGCTACTTCAGGCACATCCCACATCTGTGCGTGTCTGTTCCAGCTAAGTTGCTTTATGACCATCTTGATACCTTTTCTCTAATCAATCTGATTTTCTTTCTGTGTTGAACATTATCCCATAGTTATAGCTGAAATAATTCTTAGTCAAAGAGCTGTGAAGTGATTGCACTGGTGCTTTTCAGCTTCCCTGTGATCATTCTTCTTAAGAAACTCATTAATTGGATTTGTTTTGAAGTAGTTAAGAGGCACAGTGGGATAGTACATGGGCTATTCAGCTTTCAGGCATAGTCCTGAGTTGCAATTGAAGGAGGTATCGAAACCTTTCCCACTGTGACTCCATTCAGCCTGTGCTCCAGGGCCTCCTTGGGAGCCGTCCAGCCCTCAGCTGCAAGCCCCGGTTCTCACATCATCCAAGCTGTGAAGGGCAGAAAGGTGATAGACTGGACTTATCTAAGATGGGTTGATGGAGCTGAGTTTCCAGGTTGGTGAATAGATGAGGACTTGGCTGGGCACTGGCAGAAGACAACTTGCTCAGCATTAAACAAAGGAGCACTCTCCGAAGATCAAGGAAAGAAGCTAGTGCTGGAATACTTATTACCTGAATGCTTGTTATTGTGGGTGGTCTTGGAGAAATGTGACCCCATGCTTGCAGCTGCCACATCTCATGGCACTGTATGAGACAGCATTGAAGAGCCCTGTAAGCAAAGCAGTGTTAGACTTAGGACAACTGAAGGTGCTCCAGGGACTGGACCTTGTAGCTCACAGGAATAGCTTTACTTGTGCTGGACGGGTTTCTCAGTAAATGCATCCACCTTTTTTTATGCGCTTGACCAAAATAAGCCATCTCCATCACTGTGCAATACTTATAGCCTTCTCTCACAGTGTATTGCCATTAAGTAAGTGTGTTTAAGTGCACAGTTATTCTGCAGCAGTGAAGACATCAGTGCAATGAAAAAGGCTCTTGGACTGTTCCCAATACAGACCCCAAGTTATCATGTCTGGTTTGAATTTGGATGGCAAATTTTGTAAACCATGATGGACACAGATCTGCATTTTGCATTGATTATATTTCCTCTGTTTAGAGCAGTTAATAACATGCCCTGCAGCAGGGTTGACGCAATGCTGTTTGCTACGTGCAACTTGAAAGGGAAAAAGGATTAAAAAGGAAAAAGGAAGATGGTTTTGCTGGGGTTTACTTAAGGGGCTTGTTTATTTCTAGAGGGTTTGATTAGCAGTTGCCCAGTGGTGACTGCTCAGGTGCTTCCTTTGCTAGAATTTGTTTAAGTTAATTCAGGTTTTGTCAAAATGTCCTCCAAAATCAACAACCATTTTCAGAAAAGCTTGGAGAGTGGAGTGGATTGGAATGGAATGGAATAGAATGGAATAGAAAGGAATGGAATAGAATAGAATATTTCAGTTGGAAGGGACCTACAACGATCATCTGGTCCAACTGCCTGACCACTTCAGGGCTGACCAGAAGTTAAAGCATATTATTAAGGGCATTGTCCAAATACCTCTTAAACAATGACAGGCTTGGGGCATTGACACCTTTCTAGGAAGCCTGTTCCAGGGTTTGACCACCCTCTCGGTAAAGAAATGCTTCCTAATGCCCAGTCTAAACCTCCCCTGCTGCAGCTTTGAACCATTCCCACACGTCCTGTTCCTGAATCCCAGGCAGAAGAGCTCAGCACCTCCGTCTCCACATCCCCTCCTCAGGAAGCTGTAGAAAACAGTGAGGTCGCCCCTCAGCCTCCTCCCCAAACTAGGCAAACCCAGAGTTCTCAGCCACTCCTCACAGGATGTGCCTTCTAGCCCTTCACCAGCTTTGTTGCCTTCTGGATGCATTCAAGTACCTTCACATCCTTCTTAAATAGTGGGGCTCAGAACTGCACACAATGATCAAGGTATGGCCGCACCAGTGCTAAATACAGTGGAAATATTGTAGATGAAACAGTGGGGAAAAAGATGGCCTTACAAGATTTACTCTGGCCAGCTCCATCCCTGGGTTTGGAGGCAGTTGTACAGCCCAGGCACCATGGCCCAGGGCTCTGCCTGCTGTGCTCTGGAATGCCTTTGCTCTTCCCTAACCCCTGTGGTTTGAGGGGCACAAATTTGGCACCACAAAGAGCTGCATCTGGCAGGAGCCACATGCTGCTTCTTTCTGAGCCTCTTTGATCTTGGGAAGTTCTGGCTGGTAAGTGGACGTTGCCGTGCTCTGTGCAGATAGGGAGTGTGAAACTTCCTCCAGCAGCACTGAGCCCTTCTTCCCCCAGTATGTGGTTCCCACATTGCAGGTTGCCGTGCAAACACCCAAGGAAGTGTGCACTGGGTCTTGGATAGCCTTTGTGCAATGAAATGATTTTCGATTGTGTGGCAGGGATGAAATCCAAGGTCCCCAGTCAGTTAGAGGCTGCCTGCAAACTGGTGGATGATCTTGGGAAGGGGTAAACACAGACTGCAGCCTCACAGAGTGAAACATAATGCTAAGGTTGTCTGTTGTGTTACCAGCTGCCTAGACTCCGCTGAAGGAAGAAGGGTGATACAGAAGTATGAAGAAATGATCCAGTTGCTCAACAGGTAAGTGGTGGCTCAGGCAAGGCTGTAACTGTGTGAAAACACATTCTCCTCCTCTAAGCTACCTCCCTGCACATTTGCTAGCCCAGGGCCTGGGAATGTCTCTAAGCCACAGGGAATTTTCTGAGAGGAGGAGGAATCCGGTTGCTATATACCGCAGCCTTTCTGTGACGTCTTGGAACAGGAAGTTTGCATGGGAAGAATGGGAGCTATGCAGCCTAGCAGAAATGTTGAAACAAGCTTCTGCTGGATGTAGAAGCTGCTGTGGTGGAAAACCTGGGCTGACTAGAAGTCTCAAGGCACTTGTGCCCAGTCACAGAGCGTATGTACAGTGGCTGTAATGTGTGTATTTCACAACTCAGAGTGGGATTCACTGCCGCTGACTTAACATCAAATGATAAGATATTAAATCTGAACTGTTCATTCTGGGCTTTCCCTTGGGAAGAGCTGCCTCCCCGGGAAAGAGACGTCTCTGCAGGGCCTGCTGTCTGTCAGCAAAGGAGGGAGCCAAGATATCTGTCTGCTGGGTACTGCAGAGCAGCCGGAGGGAGCCCTGTTCCCGATTACCAAAACAAAGGCTGAATAAAAATGGTACAGCCTTTCAGAAGGGAGCAGACCAACAGAGGATCCCGGGTGACTTCAACAGAGGTGGGGTTTTCTAGGTGACATTTCCCAAAGTGTTTAGGTGACAACATGATTCAGAAGAGACTTTGTTGCTTGGGTGGTTGGGACTGTCCATGCCATGTGAGATACCAGGACCCCTATTCAGCCCTCTGTGTTTCCATCTCCAGTGGTGTCACTGAGCTCTCAAAGAGCTGAATTTCCCTGAGGCTGACAGTCTTTCTGCAGTGACTTTGAGAGAAGTGAGGCAACTACATCCATCCCTGGCATTTGTATGGGCTTAGGCACCCATCCTGCTTAGACGCTTTGGAAATGTCCATTAGCTGCTTAGCGATTACTTTAGGGTAAAAGCTTTTGAAAGGCTGTCTCCAAATCTGAATCCTCTGCTAAAAATGGTACTTGAGAGATCTTTGCCCTCCTGACTTGATGCTGTCACTGGTTTTCAGCTGTTTGTCCTTGAAGCCATGTTGTTTATGGAGATGGCGTGGATGGGTTTTTAATATTCCTTCATGTTCTTTAGTCCTCAGAATTGACTTGGCTTTCGTGCCTTGGTCTGCTGGCCTAGTAGCTACATGGTGGATGTTTCTTTTTTTCTGGCAGGTATCAACAAAAGCTCTATGTAGACTGGTCCCAGACAGTCTCTGAAAAATCACAGTACAACCTTACTCAACCACTCATCCGGCAAGATCCAGAAACCAAACTGATCAGAGTCAATTTTGATCCTCAGGTAAAAACTGCTGCCAGTTAGCTTTCCTGCTTGCCTGTGGGCATGTGTCCAAGCTGTTCCCCACTCTGAGCAGGAGGTTTGGTGGGATTCGTGCTAGATGTGTTCTGCCGAGGTCTGTGGAACCCCTTCTGCGATGGGTAACATGAATTTACCATCCTCTTTGTGGGCTCTGTCTCCTGGTAAAATATCAGGATTACAGTTTAAGCAGAGCACATTCTAGTTAAAGCCAGTGGCAGAAAGTCTCTGAGTAGCCAGATGTTTAACTGGCGTCACAATCTCCAGACCAGATTTGATATTGGTGTGGGGAGTATCAGGGCATCATCTACAGAGGTGGGTTCGTGTTATGTGTATCTGAAATCTGAGCTTCCTGAAAGGGTACAAAAAACCTCAGAAAGGTCTGTTTTGTTATCCCAATGTTGTGGCTGTTGGATTTCCTTTATGGTGGTGCATGAGGCTTATGATAGATTTAAGATCTTTTCTCTGTACCCTAGAGCTCCCCTAAAGCCTGTCTCCAGCACAGGGAGGATTGGCCATCCGCCTCGCCCAAAACAGAAGCAGGGGTCCAAGCCAGCGGTGTGCACAGATGGATTGAAAACTTCTGGGGCCTGCTGGGATCCAGGGTCTGTCAGCTGTAAACGTGCCATTTGCTGGGGAGGCACTGAATCTCAGGGGCCTCGGAAATGCTGGCATCAAAAACTTCCCCTGTTCCTTGGGCATGCTGCTGTTAAAGGAAAATGTTTAGGTTTTAGAGCTCATTCAAGCTTGGCCCTCAGTCAAAGGATTTGTCCATCTCCTTGGAAGCTCCTTGCTAAGGTGGGAGCCAAATGGCCCCAGAGGATGTTTTCCACCCTTCACCCTGGTGACAGGATTTGGAGCCTGTGATGAGCTGAGCATGCCTGCTCTCAGCTCCAGTCTTTGAGTGCTCCTGCGCTGCTCTTCTCAGCTTTCCATTCTGAGGACTGCCTGATGTCCTCAAGTGCCTGCTTAGCAGCCCCTTCATGCCCTCCAGAACAGATAGGAGCATGTCATTTTGCCTAGAGGGAGAATGTATTTGCAACCCTTCAATATGGAAGAGTTTTCCAGAGCTCATTTTCCATGGAGGAGAGGGAAAGAGGGGAAGACACCCTTGGTGTCCTGATATCCAGTGCAAAGAAGGGAGGGAAGCTTGGTTCTATCTCACTTGCCCTCTTGCTCCCTCAATCCCTCATTTTTCCCTTTCCTCCCACCCCATCCTCCTTCATCCACCTTTCCAGAGTGCCCCCTGCACCCTTCAGCCCTTCTTTCTTTCCTCTTCTTGTCATCATATTCATTGTCACATTAGTATTGTAGATACTCTGAGTGTATTACAACTTGTCTTCCTGACTTGTTACTCCCCTTTGCCATCCCTTCAGAGGGAGCGTGCTTCTCAGGAGCCTTGGCCAGTTCTGCTGGATGTTGGGTTTTGGCTAACGTCAGGCAGTGGTGGAAAGGGTTCAGTAACCCCTGCCTGTCACCCAGGGCAGTGATGAAGGCTCCTGGCCATGCAGTCCCTGCGCTTGTGGTTTCACCTGCTTTTGCTCATACCTGCAGCTTTCTGGTTTTCCTACCGAAAATAGGGACAGGGAACTGGGACTAGAGGGCATGAACAGCATGGGATCAGAGAGAGATTTCTTCCCCACGTCTTCATAGGAAGGGATGATACAGTCTACCAACCTAAGGGAAAGGTGATTTTTAGGGAGCTGCACCCCAAGCTCAGCTGCAGCCAGGAGTGGCCTTCACCCCTGCCATTGCCCATACAATGTACCGAATTTCTATCACCCTGTCAACATGTGCAGTTCCAGAAGCATTTTACCTCTCACTAGCTGCTAAACTGAGCAAAGATTTTCAGTTTTAGAACTGGTATGTTGCACTGGAAGATCTAGCTTTCAGGGACTCATTTATACTTGGGTTTATAATTTAATAATCCCCCTCAATCTGGTCCCATTGCAACTCAAACGTACTGGCACTGAGTGCTTTTGGTTGCGCTGGGAGAAGTCTCCAGCAGAAGTCTTTGATGGTAGGTGGCCATAGGAGGATTTGAGTCACTGGGTTTGGGGCCATAGTATTATTATTTTTTATTATTATTTATTTATTTTTATGCCAGTCAGCCCAGCAAACCAACGGAACTGGAACCATCTTATCTTTCAGTTAGATAACTGCTGAGCTCTCTTTGCAGGCACGGTATTGCTGAAGGACTCTATAGATCAGGATAGCTGAGAGGACCAGAGATCGTCATGGCTTTTAGAGGCTGCATAGAGTTTACTGGCTGGGTAGTTAAGAGAGCTGTCTGTCTTTGGTTGGGAAGGAAATGACAGGCAAAGATCAATGGGAGACAGACGGTATGGACTAGGAGGTGTCCAGGTCCTTTTCAGAGCATTCTGCTTTGTGAATAAATAGCAGAAACCCCCTAAGATGCTCAGAATTGATTGGAGAGTGTCTGCCAGATAAATGGGGAAGGTTGTCCCATGTTCAGCTCTCTACCTTGTTTTTCCAGCTGGTTTCGGTACTGAGGGAGGTGAGCTACCTGTCTGGCAGCCAGATGGGAGCCATCCCACCAAAGGCAGAAGAAATCTATTCCTCCAAGGAATCATACCGGCAGATGGTGGCCAACTTAGAGCTGATGGTGAACAGATACAACAAGGTCCTGAAGACAGTCCTGGAGGTCGAATACCCTCTAATACAGGGACAGCTGTGGGATATTGACCTGAAGCTGAAAGAGGCAGAAGAAACACTGAACTGGAAGATGGAGGGTGAGCTAGCTCTGTGTTAGGGGGAAAGAGCACAAACACTTGGGTCTCATCAGATTCCCCCATGTGCCTAACCTCCGTCACCTGGTTCCCAGCTGCAGTTCCCAGCAGGGCAGGGGACTCTCCAGCAGAGCCAGCACCGGGGAGATGAAGGGCAGCCCCCGGCTTGCCTACTCCTTTCCACATTCCCTTGATCTGCTGGGGTTGTAGACAGGATCCTGCTCCATTCAGGTTGAGCCTGGGCTTTTGAGGAGAAGAGGCTGCCCTGTAAGCAGTGGTACCAAGGAGATGGTAAGGTTTGGGTCTGCATGAGCTGGCAAGGCTGGGGTTGAAGGATCTGCTCATTGTCTGTGCTGGCCCCCCTGTGCTAGCCCAAGTGCCTCATTGTGTGACTGCATGCCTGTGTCCCTGAGGCATTGCTTTCTCACCCATTTGTGCAGGGAGGGGGAACCATTAGCCCAGCCATCTGGCACTGGGATGGACTTGTCCCAGTGACAGCCAGGGCCACCTCGTTATCTTTTCCAGAAGGATGAAATACTGCAGCTAGAGGTGGGTTTTGTGCACTGTGACTTTGGGATGATTTAACCAGTGTTCTTGCTTGATCAGTTTTAACTGCAAAGCGAAGAGGAGGAAAACAATTTGTTTCCTCTTGGTGAAAGCAATAAAGATGAAGGGATTTTCCTGCAGATGAACCCTAAGTTCCCTGCATCTAAATGCAGCCCTTGCTGGTACCTGGGGCTGGCACAGCCCGTGTTAAGGATATGGGTCCCTGCTCTAGTGATGGTGGCAGGGACACTCAGCCTGTTGTACTCATCCTCCCCATGCTGCTTTCTCCGGTATCAGTCAGTGGGAGATCCCTGGGTAGAGGGAAGTGGGAACTGTCAGACATCCCTGCAGTGGTGGTACTCCCGGCAGAAAACAGAGTCTGCAGCTATCTGTACCATGGCTTGTTGGGGTAAGAGGGAGCTAGAAGTGGCTGTTGGTCAAGGTGGTAAGTCTCTTGTGTTAATGATGGGTGAGAAATACATGAGACCATGGGGAAGAAGCCAGATGCTGGTCTGAAGCAGGGTGCACAAGAGCTTGGCCCGGCAGCTCTGAAAACAAGTAGTCAATCATCTCTTTTTTACCAGGTGTCTGGGATCACATCTCCATGGTGGTGGATGGTGTCCGTGACCTTGAGCAGAGGATGCAGAAAGCCAAAAACAATGTTGAGGAGATCCAGACCATCGTGCACTCATGGGTGTCGCCTATATTCGAGAGGAAAGATTGTAAAAGGGAATCACTGCTAAGCCTAGAGGACTGTCAGGACCGTCTGGAAAGGCGTTACAGCCTTGTCAGAGAGTCGGGGCAGAGAATTCATTTGCTAGTGAAGGTGAGGGGGGACCTTCCCCATGGGTTTGTTGGCTCTTCATAGGCTCTGTGTATATCTCCGCTCTGGTGAAAATGTCCAGAGCTGTTTCATCTTAAAACTAACTCCCTTAACTCATTTGAAAATCTTACCCAGTGTTAATGAACGATAGCTTTGACGAGCGAGCTGGTATGGCTGTGTGGTGCGGGGCTGCTGGCTGGGCACTGCTGGGCACCCAGCTGGGGGCAGGAATGGGAGCAGCCACAGCCCAGTGAAGTCTGTCTGGCTCCCAGTCCTGGCTGTTGTGGAGCCACTAGAGGGGAGTCGTGCATCAGGCTTTGGGATCCTGCTCAGAGGAAAAATCCCCCTCAGAAATATATATCTGAAAATAGAGGCAGCTGGCTGTGGCTGACCTTTGTTTCAGACTTCTTGTCCCTCTGTGGGAGCAAGAGGTGATGCTGACAGTCCAGGGAGAAGCTGAGCGACAGGAGAAAAACTGCGGTCCGAAACTGCAGTGCTTTCCAGCAGCTCTGCCAGAGCTGAGAGTCCTCATTGTGGGCCAGGAGATAGCTCCTCAGCTGCCTGGAGCGAGGTGTTATGCATGTCAGGGACGGCACCTTGACCTGGAGGGAGATGGATTTTTAGATCCAGCCATCTCCTGAGGGTCACCATCTGGCCTTGGACTTTGGAGAGAACCGACTGACCCTCTCTGGGACACTGAACTCTTATTGCTCACCTTACCTTGCTGTCTGCAGCCAGCCCTGGACCTGTAACCACCTTCTCTGCACACCTGAACCCATGGTGAGGATTTTACTGTGCCCGTGTGTCACAGCTGTAACAGGTTCAGCCACCTCTGTCTACCACCCAAAAGACCAAGTCACTTCCTAGATTGGCCAAGGAGAATATGGGGTTGCGGTCATGGCAGGAGGGCTGGCACCACTTATGTGGTGGCACTGCCAATGCTACTCACAGGGGCAGGACCAACTGCAAAGCAGCATGAAGGTCCTGGCGAGGGAAAGGCACCATGGCCCAAAACAGGGTGTCCCCATGCCTCTGTCCTGCTGTGCTGGTCAAACCTGGAGGAGCAGCAGCAGAGGGAACCAAGAGCTGGTCTGCTGGGCTTCCCTCAGTTGTTCAAGTCTTCCTGAGGGCAGGTGAGTCTTGAGGATGCTGGGAGAAGCACAGTGAGGGTTTGGGTACATGCACCAACAGGCAAAGGCAGGACAGCTAGATGCTGGCTTTCACTGCCCTTCTTTCACCAGGATGAGGCCTCTGGAGTAAAGGCTCAGTAAAATACCAGTACCAAGGGGACGTTATCAAATACAAGGACAGAGAATGGTGAAGAGAGGGTGGTGCTTTCAGACAGGCATTCCCACAGAGTTCATTCCTACGAAGTTCCCCTTTCTCTTGTGTCAGCAAAACGTGGCCGGGGTGAGTCTGCAAGCGGCCAGAGCCCTCGCTTGCTCTATTGGGAGTTTAAGCACCCAGCTACAGCGTGTCAAGTTGGGGAGCAGCAACTTTAGATTGGCTCAAGACCAACTGGCAATGCTGCTCTATCGTGTGTGCCAAGCTGCTGTGTCAGGACTGGGAATGGCACCCTCTCCTATGCCCCCATACATGGAATGCTGCCAGCGTCGACCCCCCAGCAACAGGCAGTGTGTGTTGATTTCTGCTCAGTGCAAGCTGGACCTTATTTTTTTTTGAGACCATGCCTGTGTTGAGAGCCCCTGGCAGGCTTAGGAGAAGGTGCACTCAAAGGCCCTAGCAAAGCAGGGGACAGGATCACAGCAGAGCCTGGGAGGCTGCTGCGAGGTGCAGGGGTACACGGCCTGGCCTTGTGGGGATGGAAAGAGGAAACCCAGGAAGGATGGGTCCCTGCTGTGGCCCAGAAAACCCTGAATTTCCTGACTGGGAGCTGGCCTAGAGGAAGGGAACATAATAAACTGAGGAGGGAGGTTGTTAGCCAACCCTTTGTCCTCTGATCCCAATCTTTATCTGTTTTTACATGGTTTATTTAAAAACCCTGTCTTGAATTTAAAAGTTCTCCTGTATTCAGACGACCATTTGTAGGGCAGAGGTGTAAGCAGTCCACCTTGAAGGCATCATCCACTCAAGGTAACATTATATGGGCCACCAGGGCTGGATCTTCATGCATCGGAATGAGGCCTTGAGACCCTTGAGTGCTCCCTGCTCCGGATGCGCAAAACAGCCTTGAGCCCTGTGGCCTCAGAGAAGAGGGAGGAGAACATGTTGCAAAGCTGCTAAGCCTCTTCTGCACTCCATTTTTACCTTGCAATTATTTTGAGTTGTTTCAGATGACAAAGCAGCTCCTCGACAGAAGGAACAAATCATGGCCATGCCACCAGCAGCAACACCCGTCTGTCTGGTTTCCCATTCCTCCGTGAGGCTGGTACCCATATGCTCACTGGCATCAGTCCTTAGCTGTGGGCAGCTGTCTTGTAGGACAGACCCAACCCTGTTGTATTTGAAGGCGTCTTCTTTTCCTTCCAGGAAAACCAGAACCTCTTACTTGCAGACCCAGCATCTGACGTCTGGAAGGCGTATGTGGATTATGTGGATGAGATAGTCCTCGATGGATTCTTCACTGCCATTGAGTGCTCGCTCAAGTACCTCTTGGAAAACACAGGTGACTGCTGGTTCCTTTCCCCTGGTTGTGATGGCTGCTTCAAGTCTCACCAAAGGGAGATTTCTGGTTTGTGCTCTCCCTCATGCCTAAGAGTTGCTCTCTTCTTCCTGGCTTTCTGCTGTGCCTCTTGCACTGTCTACAGCAAGTGCTGGGGGAGCCTCCAGACAGGATGGGTGACTCCGTCCCCCAGTCACTGGAGCAAAGCATTGCTCAGGGGGAGGGATAGAGACGACTATGCACTATTTGCAGGGATTAATGGACAGATGAAATTGAAACATCATCCCAAGACTGTGCTTGGGCATCAACCATTTCCCACCCTCCCATGCACAAAGCATCAAGGTGACACAACCTTTCATTTGTAGAGAGTCTCAAGAGCCAGTTCTGCTGATGAAAGAAAAACCTCAGTCACTGAGCATTAGTCCAGCGAAGAGATGTGATGCGTTCAGGAGTCACTAAATCAAACCTCCTGCCTAGGGCTGCCATGGAGGTTCACTCACTCTGCTGATAGCAGCTTGTGTCCAGCTAACGCACGTCTCCAGAACACGTCCCTCCTGGATGTGGAGGCACGTTAAGCTGGAGAACTGCATCCAGTTCTTCACCATCTTGTTAAAAACATGCACATAATTTCACATTTGTGTTTGGTTTCAGTTTCCAGTTGCTGGGGTTTTTTCATGCCTTTCTCCACTAAATTAAAGAGCCTCTTGGTTCCTGTTGTTTTTCTCCTCTGCAAGTACTTATGAGCTGTAATTGTTCAGCTCTCAGACTCCCTTTTGATTAGCTAAAGAGCCTAGTCTCTTTAAGGCTTTCCTTCACAGCATTTTTTCCGGTCCTTAAATCACTTGCATGTCATCTGTTCTCCAGTATCTCCTGTGGGTACCAGAACATCAGCTAGTTTGCCAGCATCTCCTCTGTGTTGTGTGCAGACACAATGTCACTGGACTCAGCGAGTGGGTGTGTGTGATCACACCTGCCTGGTGTCTCTATGGGATGTGTGTGCATCTTGTGGTGGGATGTTGGTGGCTCAAGATCACTTTTCTCCCCTTGAAAAAGATCCTGGCATCTGCATTCTTCCCTACCAGATCCCAAGGCAGGGCTCTCCCCCCTGTTTGAGGTGCAGCTGGATTTGGTGATCCCAGATTTGATATTTCGTCCCTCCTTGGACCCCGGTGCGAATGATGGCTTCTATGACATGGTGGAAAGTCTTCTCAGTGACATCTACCGGATCTCATCATTGGTGCCCAGGCTGGCTAAGCACAGCAGCTTCCCCCACTACCAGGTCTGTGGCTGTGGCTCCCTCGTGCCATGTGGCAGTGAGGAGGTTCCGTGCTGCTCATGCATCACTGCGCTCTCCTCTCCTCTGTTCTCCTAGGCTGACATTGAGGACATGGCTGATCTGGCGGACATGCGCCATGACCTGATGGGACGTGTGCAGGCTGTGATGACAGCCTGCTGCCATTACCGCAGTGGGTTTGACCACTACTCCTACCTCTATGGGGATGACAGAAAGGAATTCTGCCGCCAGTTCCTCCTCTACGGGCACATTCTCACTGCTGCAGAAATTGAGGCCCATGCAGAGGATGGGGTCCCCGAGACACCTCCAACACTGCAGCAGTTTAGAGAGCAGATTGACTCCTATGAGAAGATCTACGAGGAGGTGAATCGCATTGAGCCCATCAGCACCTTCCAGAGCTGGATGAAAGTCGATGCTCGGCCTTTCAAGGCATCTTTGCTGAACGTAATTAAAAGGTGGAGCTTGGTGTTCAAGCAGCATCTCACAGACCACATCACGCACAGGTAAGAGCTGTTTCTGCCTCCTCTCCCCTGGACCTGTGCTGACCAAAGGGGGTTTCTCTTGTCTTGGCTGGGCTTTATCGTTTCACACTGATAACCTATAGGCTAATACAGGAGCAAGAGAAGGGGGCCCATACTGCATGCCAACTCCATCACAACCCCTCTATCTTCCATCCCCTGGTCGCTGCTGGGAACTGGTATGGCTGACTGTGCAAAGTGGAAACAGTTGTATGGACTCAGTACCATCGACAACCCATGAGCTAATGCTCCTGGGACCTGCTGTGTGGTGTTAGGACATCTCTTTGTCTGTTCATCCTGATCCAACTAATATAATCTCTGCTAAGGCTCTGCATTAATGCCATGAGATACTTGCTTTGTTTCAAATTAAATGCATTGCTCTTTTGAGTGCACTCTGTTAAAAAAAAAAATAAAAAAAAATTGGGTTGCCTGGCCTGAGCAGTCATGGGGGGGTAGTTTCAAGGTTACAAAAAGAAGGAGTTTTGGATGTCAGTTTTGAATTAACATGATTTCCCTGCTCTGAATAGCTGCTCAGTTGCCAGGTCTGTGCGGGATGATGTGTCAGGTGATTTATTTGAGTTGTTGCAACTGAAGGATTTCATAGGTCTTGCATGCTTACAAAGAAGTATTTACAGACATATGTAGTAGTGAAGGCTACGGTGTGTGGTGGATAATATGACCTTTTATGTTCTTTTCAGGACCATAATTCTGTTAGGTAATTTCTGTGCAAAGAGGCTTTTGTGTAGCATAGAATGGGCATTTAGGAGTTCTTGTTAAGAGTCCCTGATTCAGCAGTTTAGTCTTTATTAGGTTAAGTATTTAAGGATACGTTTTGGCCGAGCAGCATCCACAGAATTTAAGTGGGCACTTAAAAAGTTAAGTGTTTTGAGAAGAGGACAACGGCTGTGCTGGAAAGGACCAGAGGTCCAGGAGCCCATCCTGCCTCTACCAGCAGTGCCCAGTAGCTGGTGAGATTAAGAACAGGGTAAGCAGGTAAGGAAACTTTCCCCAAATACTCTCGTGTCTCTAATGATTTATAGCTCAAGGACTTCGAGAGACAGGGGTCATGCCTTTGTATTTAAAGACCTGGATGGATTTCTTTTCTTCCCACAAGTATTTGGTTGCTTTTCTGAATTGCTGTGAATTTTTATCATCTGCATCCTCCGGCAGCAGGGAGCTACCCTTTGAAATGAGGCAGTGTGTGAAGAAGAATCACTGTTTGTTGTAGCTTTGCAACCTGTTGGGTTCATTTGGGGATCTTGATTCTTCTATTGGCAGAGACTAGATGAAAACTGTCATTTCAAACTCACTCGCTCCAGACCACTCCTGAACTCACAGGTCTCCACTATGCTCCTTCTCAGATACCTTTTCTTCAGCCTGTGAAGTCTCAACCTATTTATTTGTTCCTTGCAGGAAGCTGTACCACATCTGTGGATCCCTTTGAGCATGAATTGTGGTTCTGATGCCCTCAGCATGTTGCCATCCAATGGACAGGGTTAGCCAGGCCTTCCTCCTGTCCATTCCAGTCTGGCTGCCCGGTGTAAGGCTGATAATTATTTCAATAGGAACTGCTCTCATTTTGTGCTTTCCTGCTTTGTGTTATATAGTTTGGCTGACCTTGACGAGTTCATAAAAACTGCTGATAAAGGTTTGAGCAAAAAGGTTGAAAAAGGTGATTATGATGGCTTGGTGGAGATTATGGGTCATCTGCTGGCTGTTAAAGAAAGGCGCAGTGTCACTGATGCCATGTTTGAGCCCCTGAAGGAAACTATCGAACTGCTGAAGACATACGAGCAACAGCTGCCAGAGGAAGTCTACAGGCAACTGGAGGTGGGTGAAAACTTGTGGTGGACACACCAATTTGCTGAGTAGCAGATTTCAAAGACAGTCTGAGCTTAAGAGCATTGCAGAAATATTTAAGACCCCACTCCCTGTCATTAGAGGGCCTCAGTGGACAGTATTTTGCTATTGCAGGATATGCCTTAATAGCTCTAAATTTTGGAGTTTTATTGAGATTTTTCTTTTAAAGCAGCGATTAAGCCTTTTGTTATGTGTGAAAAACATAGAATTGCCTGCTCCAACTCCCAGCGATTACTCCAGACAAAAATTAATGCATTTTCAAATACATCATTTAATTAGGTTGAATTATAATTATTTTTAAATAAGCCAGTTCTTGGCAACTGTGGAGATGGGAAGGATAATGTTGGCAGAGGAGTTGCCTTCTCGTAGGACTTCAGTCCTCCACTGGGTCTGTAACACCAAATCTGCTTGACCCAGAGAACATCACTGGGAGCAGATTATGGAAGTATTTTGGCACCTTTCCACATCTGGCTCTTATGAATCAGATTTATTTTGGGAATTCCTTTCATTTCTGGAAAAGAGACCATGAGATTGAGGTTAGAAAAGACTGTGAGGTGCCTAGCCAGCCTTGGGGAACAGGAGACAAACCTGGCAACAGCCAACATGTTACAGTGGAGAAGCGTGCAGCTACATGCTGATGGATACCTTATAGTCATGGAGTACTGTGGGCAAGATTTCTGTGTAGGACACAAGGCTTAAAGCAGGACTTTTCGTGGAGATGTTCCTGCCTTATGCACGTGTGCAGCAAAGGCTCCAGTTCTCTGCTGCAGGCTTGGATGGGAGCTGAGTGGGGTTTAGCAATCCCCTGGTTTTCTGCTTGTGCAACTGTGATCCATGGGTGGTTGGGTCACCAAATCTGGAATAGTTAAGGGTCACAAAGATACCTAGGTTCCTACAGGCTCCCTGAGAACAAGGAGAGCTGCATTACATGGATACTGTGTCAGCTGCAACAGCTTCAGTCCAGCATAAAACATGGTGCTGCGGAGAGCCCAGCTCTGCTAATTCCTCTGCCCAAGAGCTGCTTGTTCAGTGCCTGTTTGTGCAAGTACATTCAAACAACTGATTTATTTTTCTGATAGAAGAAATGAGGGATGTGGGCAGCCATTCAGATACAGGAGATAACAACACAGTTTTGTTCTTTCTGGCAAGTGACAGCAACATGTAGTTGAATGATTCATTCACTCCCATATACTGTGGGAAAACCAGAAATAAGTTCTTCTAGGTACCGCTCCCTCCATGGCCATGGAGATGGATGGGCTGGAGCTGGTAGTTTGTATGAGAAGGACAAGGAAGCAGCTCCATGTGTGCCCTGCTGTGGTCATGGATAGTGATTTCTATTGAGATTGGCATATCAAGTGCCAGAAAGAGACCCCTCAGGAGGGACTGTCCCTGCTCTGGCCATCTCTGCTGCCTCAGAGCTGCATCCAAGTTATTTCTCTTCTTTCCATAGTGTTGATGGGTCTCCATTAATCTTCTCAGCTATGTGAACTGGGATTAAAAGAGACCCAAAGTCTTTCCTGTAGGCTTGCACAGTGCATCGCAAAGTGGGCTCTCCGAGAGCAAAGCACTGGGACTTGAGGACAAGCAGTCCCCTTGGCTGATGTCAGTGTCTGAGCTGAGTATGTGGCCCAAGAAGCCTAGGGAGAAAAGTAAAACCCCTTCCTGAAGAAAACCCCAGGTTACAGAAGGTGGATCGTCAGCAGTGCTGCGCACTTGCAGCTTGGATGCAAAACTGAGAAAGAAATCAGTCCTACTTAGTCCTAATATTATATACGCAGGCTGGAGGGATTTGCCCCAGAGAGCTCTCTAGAAGTCCTCCTGGTACAACATATTCTTCTCCTCTAAAAGCTGGCAGGAATTTTCCCAGACTGTTTCTTAATTAGCTCTGGGAAGCTGGATGATCTGATGAGCTTGCATCCGCAGCCCATCCTCCTGCTTTCAACCTCTCCCAGCAGGCTCCAGGTCCAGCTGGGCTTGGTGTTAAGATCACTGTTCTCTCTCGAGCATTGAACAATCCTGGGAGCCCAGGACCTAGTCTGGGAACCTTCTTCTGAAGTTATTGAACATGTTTTTACAATCAGAGCAGTCAGGTATAAGGTCTCAGTCTTCATTAGTCTCCAAAATTGTGAATAACTGGTAAATTTTATCCCAAATTGTGTGTTTAGCTTTTGCATCACAACAAAACTTCCCTACAGTTTTAGACACGAAATCTGTTGCTTTTCCTGTTCTGTGATTATCCATAAGCAGATCAGAAGCATGTTATATCAAATAGCAAATACTGCCTACCAGCATTTAAATTTTGCTTGCAGGAGCTGCCAGAAAAATGGAACAATATAAAGAAGCTGGCAATAGCTGTGAAACAGCATGTGGCTCCTCTGCAAGCCAACGAAATGACAGTTCTGCGCAAGAGCTGTGTGGCATTTGATGTTGAGCAGCAGAGATTCAGAGAGCGATTTCGGAAAGAAGCACCATTCAGGTATGGGCAAACTATAGCATCAGGGAAGACCCAAGGAAATAAAGCTTTATGGGATCATCTCTGAATGTCCTGAGGATGTATGCTCGTGCCCTTGCATGCATTTCCTACCTTCTCACAGTGTTGTATCTGTTATGCCTGGGCTGTGTTGTCCCTGTTGTCCCTGTCCAGTGTTAGCAAGAGATTGAGTCTGGATGCTGAGTGCACGATATTGCTTTAAGGTGGTCTCAGTAGTGCCATGTGGCTGTACCATCAATGTGTCCTATAGATGTTTCATCTCTGCTTTTTCTCTAAGATGCACTGTTTGTTATATGTTTTCTTTAGAAGTTGTTACAATGTCACTTACGAAGAATAAACATTTCTTTCTAGGTTTGACACTGAAAAGCCTTATCAACTGCTGGATGCAAAGCACATTGAGATTAAACAAATGGAGTCAGCCATGACCTTGATTTATGAATCAGCTGGTCTCTTTGAAGTCGTGGTGCCAGATTATAAACAACTGAAGCAGTGCAGAAAGGAGCTGTGTCTTCTCAAAGAGCTCTGGGATATGATCTCCCTTGTGAACACTGACCTCGATGACTGGCAGACCACGAAATGGGTGGATATTAATGTGGAAAACATGGATCTGGAGTGTAAAAAGTTTGCAAAAGAGATTTGGAATTTGGATAAGGAAATGAGGGCATGGGATGCTTTCAGTGGGCTGGACAGCAAGGTGAAGAACATGCTGACAGCCCTGAAAGCTGTGGCAGAACTTCAAAATCCTGCCATTAGGGAAAGACACTGGAATCAACTGATGCAGACAACAGATGTGAGGTTTGTGATGGACTTGGACACCACGCTGGCTGACCTCCTGAAGCTCAACCTGCATAACTTTGAGGATGAGGTTCGTGGCATTGTGGACAAAGCAGTGCGAGAAATGAGTATGGAGAAAGTCCTGAAGGAGCTGAAAATGACTTGGAGTACCATGGAGTTTCAGTATGAGCTTCACCCCCGGACAAACATTCCACTGATGAAGTCAGATGAGGAACTCATCGAAACTTTAGAAGACAACCAGGTGCAGCTGCAGAATTTAATGACATCCAAATATATTGCTTTCTTTTCGGAGGAAGTGTCTGCATGGCAGAGGAAGCTGTCCATGGCAGACTCCATCATTTCTCTCTGGTTCGAAGTGCAGCGTACATGGTCTCACTTGGAGAGCATATTCATAGGCTCAGAAGATATACGGGCACAGCTTCCCAAGGTATGAAACCCCAAATCCTATTTTTCCTGTTTGGAAAGTGTTGAAGAAGAGCCTCTGTTATATGAAATAGGGTAATCTATAATGCAAAGTTCCCCAAAGCAGGATTTTCTCCTGCTGCCTTGCATTTTTGGAGACTCCCTTAAGTGCTATAGTGGCTCCCCTAGTGCTGCCTCAGGACGTTTTTGTACTGTAGGTTGTGCTTCAGCCATGCTGAGAAGCTGATTTTCTCCCCTCCACTGCTGCATAGCAAATACAGAGTTCCTGGAGACTGAGTGCAATGCTGCTGGCTTCCTTCAGTGCTGCAGGCATGTTCTCTCTTTCCTTGGAGGGGAGAGAAGCTCAATAATTACTCAGACATTGCCAATCGTCAGACCAGAGCTGGACCAGGCAGCTTTGGCAGCATCCCCTTCCCTGCCTTCAGTGCTGGTGCAGGGGGAGAGCAGCTGATCTCCCTCCTGCTTCTGAAAATGGAATAGAGTTGTCATTGTTGACCTCTTCAGGGATGTGTTCGACTCCAGCTTCCAGTCTTATTCCTGGGACTGGTGCTGTTTAACATCTTTGTTGGCGACATGGACAGCAGGCAAGTTTGCCGACGACACCAAGCTGTGTGGAGTGGTCAACACGCTGGAGGGAAGGGATGGCATCCAGAGGGACATAGACAGGCTTGAGAGGTGGGCCTGTGCCAACCTCATGAAGTTCACTAAGGCCAAGTGCAAGGTCCTGTATGTGGGTCAGGGCAATCCCAGCTCAAATACAGGCTGGGCAGAGAATGGATGGAGAGCAGGCATGAGGAGAAAGGACTTGGGGGTGCTAGTGGCTGAGAAGCTCAGCGTGAGCTGGCAATGCATGCTTGCAGCCCAGAAGGCCAACAGCATCCTGGGCTGCATCAAAAGAAGTGTGGCCAGCAGGTAGAGGGAGGGGATTCTGCCCCTCTACTCTGCTCTCATGAGACCCCACCTGGAATACTGTGTCCAGCCTTGGAGTCCTCAGCACAAGAAATACATGGACCTGTTGGAGCAGGTCCAGAGGAGGGCCACAAAGATGATCAGAGGCCTGGAGCCCCTGTGCTATGAGGACAGGCTGAGAGAGTTGGGGTTGTTCAGCCTGGAGAAGAGAAGGCTCTGGAGAGACCTTAGAGCCCCTTCCAGTATCTGAAAGGGGCCTACAAGAAAGCTGGGGAGGGACTTTTTACAAGGGCAGGTAGTGATAGGATGAGGGGTAATGGCTTCAAACTGGAAGAGGGGAGATTTAGATTAGATCTCATGAAGAAACTTTTCACTCTGAGGGCAGTGAGATACCGGCCCAGGTTACCAAGAGAAGCTGTGGATGCCCATCCCTGGAGGTGTTCCAGACCAGGCCGGATGGGACTTTGAGCAACCAGGTCTAGTGGGAGGTGTCCTTGCCCATGGCAGGTGGGTTGGAACTAGGTGATCTTTAAGGCCCCTTCCAAACTAAACCATTCTATGATTAAGAAAATCTTCCAAGTTGGTTCCTGGCCCTGCTGGACCACTCGCAGCTGTGCTGAGGAACCTGCCTTTCACTCACAAATGAACTGCAGTTGACTGTGTCACCACTGTCCCCATCCACATGCAGCATCACTGACAGCACTGCTAGGGGACTGACACCCAAGAGAGGGTGTGCACAGCTCAGTGACACCCGGACAATACACCACCTGTCTCCATCCCTTCACTCTTGTCTGCTTGGATTGTTCCTCTGTTTTGGAGAGCACTGGACACACCTCACTTACTGGGAAATACATACAGGTGCTGATAACCAGTGCCCTGAAGGCTGTACCGTGTACCAGTAACATGTTAATATCCAAGAGCTATCTAATGGCATGTATGAAATAGTATCATGATTTAAATCTGCATCCTACTGGGCAGCTGTCTCCATCTCAGTACCGGTCTGGAAGCTGGCATGAATCAGCAGCCTCTTCCCTTCCCTAGAAGGCTCAAAGCCTCTGGAGGCTGAACCTTCTCAGGAGGCCTCCGGAACTGGGGGAGGAGGTGCTAGGAGGGCGTGGGATGGACATTAGAAGCTGGCTACATGGCTTGTGTGCAGGCAGGGCTCAGCCAGAGCCTTGCTACTGGGGTTAATGTGGAAGTGTTACCAGGAAAGCTTGGAGCATTTTTATTCAGTGTCCTGGATCACTAGAGAGGCCTGGCTTGGGAAGAATGGAGGAGCAGAGATATAGCTTTATATATTCACTGCTAACTTCAGAAATTCAGAGTCCCTGTTAGGTGTAGAATGTAATTGTCATCATGCTCCTCTGCTGCCAACATGGGGTTTCCATGGCCTTACTCAAGGCAAGGAAGGGCTCTCCTCTGCAAGTGTCATACCTATTGCAGGGATGGGCACTGGGACCCCTGTGTTGTAGCAAGAGGGGAAGAGTAAACCCACGTGGAGTCAGTAGCCTTTCTCCCATATGGGAACATCTCCTGCTGTTGTGGCCAGGGAAACTTCGTATTTCATCTGGACCCAGGAGAGGAAGAGTTATGAGGAGATATTTAAAAGGGGAATTAAATCCCATGAAAATGGTTGGTCCTAGGCATTGGCTTCTGCATGGATCACTTTATCCACAACCCCTGTGCGATACAGTGACAAGAAGGCAAGTGCCCAACTGGAGACTTTTTTCAGGCACATGGGTGGAAAAGCCTTTCTGAAATGGTGGAGAGATCCCTCTCTGCTCTGGACAGAAGGCTCTCTACAGAGAGTCTTTCCCTTCAATCCAAAGACAGCAGCCAGAGAATAGGATCTTTTAGCACAAAATTAGTGTTTTACCATGAACGTGTTTTTTGTATTGCCTTTTAGGACTCCAAGCGCTTTGAAGGGATTGATGTGGATTTTAAAGAACTGGCCTATGAAGCTCACAAAACCCCAAACGTAGTTGAGGCCACCAATAAACCAGGTCTGTCCCAACAACTGGAGGACATTCAGAGTAGGTAGGTAGAACTTCAGATCAACTCTAATATGTTTGTTTAACTGAGCTCCAAGGCTTTCTTCCTAGACTGTGTATCCTTTGCATTCACAAGTTGCAGCATTTCTGATCTTTCTCAAGTCTTTTTATTTGTGATCCATCACCCTAAGTCCCCAAAGTGGAGTCAGGCTTTGTGTATGTGCAAAATCTCATCCTGAATAAGGGTTTGCACACATAGAAAGCTAGGCATACAGCTGGTTTTATTAACAAATGGCCTCACTGCCACTCCAGATACAATGTCTATTTAGCAGTCCAAGCAGGGATATCTGCAGCAGAGCTGAGCCCGTGTTCTTTAATTTACAAAATTATCTCTGCGTGTATACCCTTGTCACATGGTATAACTAGACTCTCTGCGAAAGACCTTAGAGTCCTGAGATGGGTACACTTATCACTTAACATGTGAGCTAGTCTACCTGGAACACACTTAAAAGTTAATATGATAGTTGTTGTATCAGTAATAACTATCCATTTAAAATAAAGATTTTATTTTATTTTTTAATCAGATAAGGCCAGTGTTTCTCACAGAGGACTAGCTGCATGTTATTTACGGACTTTGTAAGCTCAGCAGCAGTTTAGCATGTAAACACTAAAAGATTCATTTTAGATTGGGACAAACAAGTTTCCTTTCAGACTTTGCAAACACAATAAGCTGAGTAGGTTTGAATCAGACTTTAAAATGTGGTTCATTAGAATAAAAGCAGTTATGGAAAGTTTCATCCCAGTGTGAAATCACCTGTGGCAGTTAAGAGCTTGTCTAAAATAGTAGGTCAGACTGCAAACCCGTTCTAGCCTCTTCTTCCACCTGTGTTTCTGCTTTTTTATGAGGCTTCTCTGATTCTTAGGCTGTTTGACTCTTTGGAGTGGAGAGAGATCTATGAGTTAATATATGCTTTGTCGATCTATTCAGAAAATGCTGTAGAGGACCAGCCTACAGGCTAGGTCATGTCTGACGTTTCCTTGTAGAAGGGGGGAATCTGCTTGATAACCCAAACTGTAGCATGAGAGGTTATTTACTCACCTATCCTGGGCTCTGTTTATCTGCTTTGTCTCCCCAGGTTGTCTCTGTGTGAGAAGGCTTTGGCTGAATATTTGGACATGAAGAGGTTGGCCTTTCCCAGATTTTACTTCATTTCTTCTGCAGATTTATTGGATATTCTTTCCAATGGTACCAGTCCACAGCTGGTAAGCCTTGTACTGCATCACCTTTGCATTTTCCAGCTGTCAGTAATGTCACAGTGGAAGATGCTGTCTTGGGACGCTCCTGTAGCTTATCCTTTCTGGAGTGCTTTTTTTCCCACCCTCATTGGATTAATAATAATTCTTTCACAACTGGCCATCTGTCATCTTTGGAAGGCAACATGTGTGCTGTATGTTGTCTGGTCTAACCCTGGAGGTGCTTGCAGATGGTTCTGAAAGCGCTGCACAAAGCAGAGCTATGCTTTTGATGCCATAATAACAGTGGTTTTGTTTCTGATGCAATACAGTGAGGTTGGAGTAAACCATCTTTAAGGTCCTTGCCAACCTAAACCATTCTATGATTCTAAGATCTTTCTTGAGGATCTCGGCCAAAACTTGTTGCTGACCTTGGATCCCCAAGCTGGGATGCCACCAAACAGTATCTGCTGTTGAAAGAGCCACAGAATGGTCATTCAAATGTAGAAGTGTTGACAACTGATGGCTGGGAGAGTTCCCTTTTTTTTAGGCAGAAGAGGCATTTGCTAGTCAGTCACTTCTTCCCCCATGCAAAGGTGTTTGGGATGCCCTTATTATAGGGGGAGAGAAGAACACAACCTGAAAGAGGTAAGACAGCTGGTGGTCAGACAGTGGTTATGGACAAGGCAAGCAAGTAGATCTCTTGGGTTGCCATCCATGCCTGCGCAGCTCAGGGGCCAGGCTGGGTATTTGACCTCCTGCGCTGGGCTTCTGCACCATCTGACTGAGGAGGCTTCTTCTTTCCAGGCTGGGTTTCTGGGGATGGTGCCTGAATGCCAAGTGTGGGGAAATCACTCCAAATATACCATTCCTCCTGTTGACTTTGGTGGATTGCTGGTTCATCCTCTGGAGGAACTTGTAGTAACCTTCCTGTTTCAGGAAATGGCTTCAGTGTGCTCTTCCCCACATTCCCCAGAGGAGCGCAGGCACCTCCTGTCCCCCAGTGGGCAGAGTTCAGAGGATTCAGTCCTGCAGATGTTTTTCCATACAGACTGTAGCAGCGTTATTGTTCATCATTAGTGCTACAGGAATTGCTGTCAGGAAACCTTGGCCACTTTGCTTGGCAGTGCTGTGCTCTGGCTGGTGTTGTTTAGGATGCATCATTTATCCCAAGGTTGGTATGTAAAACCAAACAAAATGTTCACAGCAAATGGCAAGTGTTGGATAAGGAATGAATTCCTTATTCCATCCTTCAGTAATGAGTAATCTCACCTTCTTTAAACTTTTCATCATTTTCCACGTTGATGTGAGCACATGAATGGAACAGGTTTGGGTGTGCATTTGGAAATGCTGCTGTTTGCCTGCAACCTTTAACACTGCTTATATCTGTTTCTGCTGCTGGCTGATTTCAGCCTGCAAAGTATCAGAAATACATAGGTGATTGATACTTAAAATGGAGAGGAAAAAACTGCAGGAAGCAAAGAAAAGATACTGTGTGAAACGCTCCATGGATTAAGAAGAAATTCCTGCTTTTTTCTGTTATTCAAAACTATTGCAGTAAAATCAAAGTAAATGTCAAGTAGGATCATACATGGATATGCTCTCAGCCTTTCCACTGTAGTTTCAAAGTCTGATAATTCCTAAAGGAGGATTAAATACACAATGGTATTATCCTCTTGAACTAGGTATTGAACTTCTGCAGATTCAGGTATATTCAGGGCTCCGGTGGCAGGATTGCACCAAATGCTGGAGTATGTCCGAAGCCCTGGAGACTGTGAGCAGAAAATTCTAGATGTAAGAAAACATTTCTATGGTTTACTTAAGATTTGAAAGGACATATACTTATCTGGGGGGATGCTGAGTGTGCTTTGCTTCTTGGAGGTACTTAGCACCTTCCAGGATTTAGCCCTGCTTGAATGTGCGTAAGAAGAGTACCGTGTTATGTTCATGTGCAGGACAGCGTGTGAGAGGGAATGCTGTAATCCTGTGTGAGTCAGTGAGTCAGAACTAAATGGACAAGTTCACTTGTCTTTCTCTGAAAGCATTAGAGCAGCAGGCATCATGGGCTGTTCTTATTTCTCATCCCACTCATGGGAGTCTGTCCACCTCCCTGTCTCTGGCTGTCATTGAAAGAGGCAGCTCCTGTCTGGGACTGCTTTGTGAGCTGACCCTTGCCATGGGAACACCAGTCCTGGGAGAAGTCTGCCTTTATTGGTAGTGGCATGTGACACACACAGTGATGTAGTTGTGTGTTACGTAGTGATCGGGAAGAAGCGTTGGTGATCTGCTCAGCTCCCAGCAGGCAGGTGCTGATGTTGAGCATCTCCCTGTTGGCTTTTCAAACTGAGCTGCGTGTGAACAGGAAAGGACTGGATTATTTGTTTCCTTCTGGAAGAAAGCTTTGGGTCAAGAGGGGTGTTTCATAGGAGGTCTGGGCTGTTGAGCTGTTTACCATGAGCCTTGGGCAGAAGTAAAGGTCTGTCTTCTCCATGCAGGAGAATTCAGGACTTTTCGTTGGCACAAAATTGATTTCTAGTACTGAAAAAACAGGAAGGTTCATAGTGAAGAAAACTCCACAGTGTGCTGAGAATAGGATGAGGTGGAGCAATGGCTACAGACCTCTCATCACTATGTGTAGGGAAATTCGGGCTAGGAGGTCATGCAATATTTGAATGTTTTCTGTGCTTTTTCCCTGTATGGGACATTTCCCAGTGGGGAAATAGGATTTGTTAAGGCATATGTTTTCTAAATCATGTCAAAATAGGTGGAAGTATTGGGAGAGACAGCAAGAGGCTTGCATTGGCAGTGTCCTGACCACATATGAGAAGATGTGGTGCTACCAAGATGTCCAAGATCATGCTTTGTGAACATGATTGTGCCTGTGACATGTATGGTGGTCTCCATTCTGCTTGTCCTGTCTCAGTTGCTTTATTTAGTACAATTGCTTGTGCAGGTGCAATGTCATCTTTCCAAACTCTTCGACAACTTGGCCAAGATGAAATTCCAGCTGGACTCTGAGCAAAAGCCAACCAAGGTTGGCCTGGGAATGTACAGTAGAGAGGAGGAATACGTCAGCTTCAGTGAACCCTGTGATTGCAGCGGGCAGGTGAGAAGGAAGACCTTGTCTCTCAAAAAGAGTCTGCTCTCCTGCCCCTTGTGTGGGCATCTGTTGCCAAGACCTCACAGAGCTTTACTACTCTTCCTTTATGTGTGAGAAAGGCTGGAAGAGGTGGTGTGTAATTTAATTCCTCCTTATACCACAGCCCTTGGTCCCACTCTTGATAGATTTCCACTAAGGTATCACAGTCCACAGTGGGACAAAGGGCTGTGGCCTTTTTCTAACTAGGTTTTTTTTTCACTTGAATTTTTCTAAGACGTTTTGAAAGTTAGTCTTACAGCTTATAACAAATATCCTCAGTAAGGGAGGGGATGCAGACTGAAAATAGACTAAGCTAATCCACAGTACCTCTGCATGGCTATCTTTTGAAAGAGAAGGGGTTTTTTCCTGTTTTCCAAATCTTCCTTCTTTCATAGGATGAGTTAAAGAATAAAATGTAAGAATCAAACTACTACTCAGCTTATCTGTCCCTGTAGTTGCACCTTTCTCCATGGACTATTATAGGAAGCTAAAGTACATAATACCAGCTACTGAGCTCCCCAGTGATGGAGCTTGCTGCATTTAAACCGTCTTCTCAGTGAGGGCTTTACCTGTGAAAGACTAAATTCAGCAGGAATTGTGTTCCCAAGTTCAGCACCAGCTTTCTCCTGCTGCTGGCAAATCGTGCCCAATGAGTGATTCTCTCATGGCCTGGAGGTGGAATGCGCCGAACCAAATTACTCATTGGTGGAGTTCATTTTGGTTTCTCCTATAGCTGGAGTTCAAGAAAAATCTGCCTTGTATTCTTGGTGTCTTGAAATAGATGCTAATCCTGCAGTACCAGAATTGGCTAAATCCACCCAGACTGAAGGAGACTGTGAGGCTTGTTTATCTCAAGAGTTGAGGTGCTTGTCCCATTCCCCATCTTCACTAATTACCAAAGGCACTGAAGAAGAGCAAATGTGTTACTGTGATTTAATCTCTTCTCCAGGTTGAGGTCTGGCTGAATCACGTACTAGACAGCATGAGGACTACTGTGAGATACGAGATGACAGAAGCCATCATGACTTATGAGGAGAAGCCGAGGGAACAGTGGCTCTTTGACTACCCTGCCCAGGTATCTGCCGCTGCGTCTCATCTTCACTCAGGCTGGCATGTGGGAAAGGCAGTTCTTGGTTTCCCCTTCAGTCCTGCCCTTCCCTTCTTTCTGTAATGGCCTCTAGCTGTGGCTGGGGATGTTTCTGGCCTCCACTGTGCTGTGCAAGAGAGAAGAAGGATTAATTGTCCTTTATCTTGGCAATCTCCGGATGGAGTTTCTGGGCTGAGCTCCATGCTCTGATTGGGGCTCCAGGGAGGTTGGGCTACAGAGCTCGGGGGCTTGGGGAGTGCCTGCTGCACACTGTGGGTCACAGGAAGTCTACACACCCAGAGGAGCGAGAGAACAAAGTGGCGAGGTCTAATGAGAGGAAAGAGCCCCTTAGATGCACCTCTGACAGCCTTGTGGTCTCCAACTCTTCCTCCTCTGCTGTGTCAGGCATGTGAAAGGTGCTGATTTATTAATAAGTAGCTGCTAAATGTGTCTGCCATTGATATGGTGTTTTAAAAGAATGTCACGGGACAGATTCCTGTTGTCCTGTCTGCTGTGACTACTGTATGAAAAAATACTTAATTGCACGTCACGGATACTTCATCCTTGATCTCCCTGTGGATCACACACTCTTGAAGCCCTGGTGTTTTCCCTGATACTGAGCCAGCCCATTTCCCTAGGTGGCTCTTTCCTGCACCCAGATCTGGTGGACAACCGAGGTTGGGATTGCCTTTGCCAGGGTGGAGGAAGGCTACGAGAATGCATTGAAGGAATATCACAAGAAGCAAGTGACCCAGCTGAACACCCTCGTTACCATGCTGATCGGGCAGCTCTCCAAAGGTGACAGGCAGAAAATCATGACCATTTGCACCATTGATGTGCATGCTCGGGACGTGGTGGCAAAGATGATAGCGCAGAAGGTTTGTGTTCACTGCTCAGCCCAGTCCTGTGTTGGGCATAGGAAGAGAGATGGGAGATGGGGAGGTGACATTTCTCACCACATTGCAGGGAGGTGACTTTCCTCACCACACCTGCCTTTACAGTGAGGACCAATCCATCCCCGATGAAAGCTTCATTGCAGTTACCATTTTGGCACCTGAGCTGTGTGTGCCTGGCATCCCTGGTCTTCCTGTGATGGTGCTTGTGGGTGTGTTGCAGGTGGACAACGCCCAGGCATTTATTTGGCTGTCACAGCTCCGGCACAGATGGTCAGATGAGGAACGGCACTGCTTTGCCAACATCTGTGATGCCCAGTTCCTGTACTCCTACGAATACCTTGGCAATACCCCTCGGCTTGTGATCACTCCACTGACCGACAGGTAAGCCCATGGGAAATGCCATCATAGCTGGGCTTTGCCATGCAGTTAGAGAAAGAGCTGACAACCAGAGATGGATTGAGATTGGGCACCCGCATCCCTCTTGTTCTTACTCTGTGTCCCAGCAATCCAGTGGCAGAGCTCTCTCACCTGGTTTGTGACTTGGTACCCTCTGGGTGCCTCAGATCCTGGGGTGGGATTCAGCCCACAGATTCAGATGCTCACTTGTGGGTGTCTGCCTGTGCACGAGATGTCCACACCCCATAGAGCTGGTGAGTCTAGAAAGCTTTCATCCCATCGAAGCAGACGTTTTGCACTTGGCTCAGTTGCCTCAATGAGGACACCTAGTGTGACTTAAGATGCTCTGCGTTGTCCCATCTGGCTTTCAGCTGCCAGTCCAGAAGTGTGCAAGTCTTCTGTGGAACCCTTGTCATATCTTTCCACCCTATGTGACATTTCAGTAGCCAGGAGCATTTTAGGTGGTTCTAGCCACCTATATTAGTTAGCTGAGCCAAGCCTCCATGCATTATCAAGTTTTGTTGGCCATATTGACTACAGCTCTGTAGCTTATACAGGGCATATAGGCACCCACATGTGGACACCTCCCTGGTGTCCATCATCAGCACGATGGAGAAGCTTTGGGGCTTGCTGCATCATTGAGTGGGGGTCATTCATAGGCCATCTGACCAGGTTTCTGTCAGTGATGGGGAATGGGATCCTTTGGGCCGAAGAGCGCTAGGAAGCAAGATGAAGGTCTTTCAGAAAAGCTGACCTTTTCTCATACTATCTGGGACATGCCCAGTATCAATGAGTGGTATGAGGATCCAAAGAAAGCACAACCTGGACGTGAAGAGGTTGTGCAGACCCAAGTGGAAAACGAGTATCTCTTGGAGAAAACACAGCTGGACAGAGGTGGTAATTAATGCCCAAGAGGACTTTCAGCTTAGACATGCACCCTGCTCAGGTACAGCTTTTCAGAAGAAAGGCTCTCCTGAGTGCATTGCCCTAGTGCCATTTCTCTGCAATCCAATAGTGACCTGTTGGACCAAGTCTCAGTCTGTTTCTTTTTTTTCCTTCATCCTTTGTTGTGAAAGATGTTACATCACCCTGACCCAGTCGTTGCACCTGACCATGAGCGGAGCACCTGCAGGCCCTGCAGGCACTGGCAAGACAGAAACTACAAAAGATTTGGGGCGAGCCCTGGGCATCATGGTGTACGTGTTTAACTGCTCCGAGCAGATGGACTACAAGGTACTGCTCCCACCTCGGCCACAGTGCGATCACATGCAGCTAGGGATGCTTGGAGCCTAATGAAACCTGAAGGATAAGAGTAATCCAGCTGAGATCACTTTGATCTATCACCTCTCTTCAAATCCCTGCTACGTTCCTTTCTGCTGAGCACCTTTTTCTCCTCCTCCCTTTTCTTCTGTAAGACTTGCATAAGGTTCTTCAGGAGGCAGAGACTGCAACTGTCTCTCTCTGCCTCATTATGCCTTTCCCTTCCCTTCTGGAGTTAGATTCCATGTGAAATGCTTCAAAAATTTTGGCCTGTTCAGCTGAGACTGAGGCTGTGCTGATACTTCAAGCCTGGTTGTTTCTTCTTGGCTCATAGGCTGACAGGCCCTGGCATGGGAAGGGACCTCTCCTGGTTTTCTCAGGATCCTCTTCCAGAATAAGGCCAAAACGTGCTGAACCTTCAGCCACTGCAGAATGCTGAATCGTTAGACTGAGTCTTGCTCTCTGCTGGTCTGGCACAGTACAGTGATTTTGGTAGCTTCAGATCATATTTTATTCAGGTTATGGGCTCTCCCAGGAAGCAGGGCCATCAGTAATTCAGCACAGGTGACCTTTAAATGAAACTAGTGCACAGATACATCGAGAAAGTGCAATTAGTAAATCAAGTGGCAAACTGTGCAGAGCTATAAATATTATAATTGAGTTGTGCCTGCTGTTTCCATGCACTTTTCTAAATACCCACAATAGACTGTAAATTGCTATAAATAAACAGGCTGGGAAATAAAATCCATTTTTTGCTGGAGTTGATTCCATTTATGATTTTACTCTTGTATTATTTTTTTTTTCCAGTCTTGTGGGAATATTTACAAAGGTCTTTCCCAGACGGGAGCCTGGGGCTGTTTTGATGAATTTAACAGGATCTCAGTCGAAGTTCTTTCAGTAGTTGCTGTACAGGTAAGTGGAGAAATGCTCATAATTAAATACAAGCAAGGCAGAGCCATGCTGCGGTTTATGGAGCGATGGTAAATATGGAAAGTGCACGTTGCTGGTTTCAGTTCTGTATGCAGGCAGGTGAGGGATTATATCCCAAGATTAATCACATGAATATCACATCACTGACAAAACATAGCAGTGATGGTCTGCAACATTTTTGTTACTTTTCTTCCCCTAGTTACAGCATTTGTGTTGATGCAATTCCTTATAGCATCTTTTCCCAGATCAGTATACACTGCGGCTCTGTACCTGTTCCTCCAGAGGAAGACACTTCTGTCATTAATATGCTGTGAGATAATTGCAGCGTATCATTTTAGGGAGGAGAGCTGCCTTGACTTATGGCTACTCAGCCTGTCATGTAGGGAATGACTTTCAGGGAGGGGAAGGGTGGTGTTTGGGGCAGATCCATGGCCTGCTGGACTTTTGGGGGTCACTTACTGCCTCCAGGCAGGCACAGGTTGTAGTCATATTCAACTAATAGGAATACAGTCAAGATTAATTTTCTTAAGCTTATCTGTCACCAAGACCGTGCAGTCTTCTTTCCTTCCTTCTCTTTTCATATGGCTTGTCGTGGTTTGGGCCAAATTCCAGTGTCTGTAATGAGAGCTCTGTGAAATGGCTTTGGAGGGTATTCCCAGCCGAGTGGCGTAATTCCTAGAAGGAATGCGTGCAGCCCCGTGGGTGCAGCGCAGTGCTGCTGAGTGCCAGTGTCAGCTGGGTGACACTTGGTAACTGGAACCTGCAGCAAATCTACAGCCCTTGCTTATGTGCTTGCCTAGAATACCCTGGCAGCACGGGATTAAAGCTAGGAGAGAGCTATTTGAGCTGTGCCCAGCTGCACATAGGTGTTTTCCCCGTAGAATGATTTCTCGTCTCTGTAGTTTCACTGTTCAGTGCATGTTATTGGTGAGTCCCGTCCTTGGAGAAGGGCTGGAAAGGAGACTGCCCTCCCCATCATGCTAGAGAGTCCTGTTCTCTTGTGCTTATATATGATCTGGCATTTTGCCTCCTCCTTCCCTTCCTGTTACTGGCCCACGAGGAAACCTGGAAAGATTTTACACAGGGGAAAGGATTGCAGGAGGAGAGGAGCTCCATACCCTGCTCATGCCTGCCCAGCGGGTGGTGAGGGGGCACCTGGGGTAAGCACTGCCAGTGCGGATCCCCTCTGGCAGGGGCTGAAATCGGGGGTAGTCCAGGTATAGCCATGGGGCAGCGGGATGAGAGCAGGTCTTGCTACCGCTTCTGGCCCTTGCTTTGAAGGAGAGCTGTGTTTGGATGTTGTCAGATCCTGCATCTCACTGGTATCCTCTGAAAATGCCAGGTAAATACAACTATCAGGGGAGTTTGAGTGGAGGGTGGTGCTCAACTGCACTGTCCAGACTGAGACAGCTCCGACATGGGCAGAACTGAAAGTTTTGAGCCTTGGGGGACTTCAGCACTGAACATTGAGGTGCTGAAGTATCAAAGTTCTTCTGGACCCAGGTGTGAGCTGAGTGCAGGTTTTAGGATCCCAGTGTCTGACTGAGGTGCTGAACTCTTCCTAGGCCCCCTTTTGGGCTTGGTATTGCAGAAAGAAAGATCTAGAGCCCAGAAGTTTCTACACTTTTGTAAATGTTTTGGTCAAAGATGTTTTTCTGAACCCCTCCGTGTACTCCTCATTTGTCTCATCTCTCTTTCACTCATAATTGGTACCTTATGTGACATCCCAAAGAAGCCCCAGGTGGGTACAGGAGTTTACGTATTGTTCCTTCTCAATTTCTCGTCCATCAGGTTCTAGTTTAGAGTTGTCATTGAAAAAAGTCTTTGAGAATCTTAAAATAAAAAGGGAAGCTGAATAAAAGAAGCCCAGATATGACTCAACTGCTAATAATTCCCTCGCTCCTGGCTGGAGCGCAGCATCTGAAGACAGCAGCATGGCTGTCATTCCATCATTGTGTCTCCTGGCTGCTATTAGGAGTGTAACCATGGCGATGTTTAATTGGCTGTCTTAGTCATGCAGCTAATGTCGATATGGTTCCTTACAGAGAAAAATTCCATTAATTGCTTAACTTTAAGATGGCAAACAACAGTAAGGTTAGACTAGTGAATATAGAGAGATTTATCCTTTGCTGAAGTGCTGTTTGCAAGAAGGTGATCTAGCTTTAATAAACTTGCTCTCTTTGGAAGGTGAGGCGTGAGAAGAACAAAGCTGCAATCGGGCAAATATAAAAGACAATACAATATTAGTGAGTGAAGGTGTCAGGGGAGGTCTTCCAACTTCTGCCTTGTGATGTTGGTTTTAAATTAAGCATCTGACGTCCCAAAACTTTAAAAGCAATATCAAGTGATCAGTTGGCAATTGAGCTGAGGCGAAGTTTATCAGGAAATGATGCTCTGTTTCTGGGCCCAGCCAAGGAGCAGAGCAGGCACAGGAGGGTTGTGGGCTGTCATGAAGAGCAGTGGTATGTGGGAAGAGGTGACGATGGGTGGAGGGAGTCAGGGGCCTGTATTGTGTCAGACTCTTGGGACTGCATTTGGTTGTTGGCTGTGTTGTGGATGCCTGGACAGCCCTGCATCTCATCTTGGGCATCTGGCCTCCAGCTAGGTTGGGAAGTTGAAAGCGATGATTTAGCCTTTGGAGGTGATTTTGCTGAGAAGTGTCCCACAGGTGATGTCAAACCCCAAGGCAAGATGCAGGCAGCTTTGGAGGTGTTTACTTCTCCTGAGCTCTTCCTCACCCACGCCCATCATCATCTTATGGAGCAATGGTGCAAATTCTTGCAATTCCTTTGCAATTTGACGGCCTAGTCTCTTCAGCTCTCTTTTCTGCTTTGTCAGAGTTTGATTGTGATGGGAGATTGATATTGCCACACAGATTTACTCCAAACAGTGTGTAAAGCTTTATATGGTCAATAAAAAAACCAAACCAAAACAGTGGTAGGTCCCAGGTCATCATGGGACCAAGTGTAAAGAAGGCAGCACTGTGGTCTGGTGTGTTTTTCATAACTGAACACCAATGCTATAACACTGTTTTGGTTCCTAGGTGAAGAGTGTGCAGGATGCAATACGGGAGAAGAAGAAATCCTTCAATTTTCTTGGAGAAGACATTAACTTAGTTCCCTCAGTAGGCATTTTCATCACCATGAACCCTGGCTATGCAGGGCGAACCGAGCTACCTGAGAATTTAAAAGCTCTCTTCAGGTGAGTCCCAGGTCAAAGTCTGTGACCTGTATTATAAGACTGGCAGAAATTGTCTTTTGGAATATCCAGGCTTGACTTCATTATCGTGGGGAATTCACTTGCATCGGGGAGTCACAGATAGTTTCAGCCTTGTGCAACAAGCCTGGAAATGCGCAGGCGGGGCATAGGAGCTCTGTCCCTTGTCATGGGAAAGGCAGTGCGTGACCTGGCTCACTGCACAAGACCTGGAAGATAAAGCTGCAAATCCAATGCCCCTAAGACCTGTAGTAAAGAAATACTTGTTCTGCAATCTTCTCTTGTCTGTCTTTTTAGGCCATGTGCGATGGTTGTACCAGACTTTGAGCTGATCTGTGAAATTATGTTGGTGGCTGAGGGATTTATTGAGGCCCGGGTTTTAGCCAGGAAGTTCATTACTCTGTACCAACTCTGCAAAGAGCTCCTGTCCAAGCAGGTGAGCCTGCTTCTGTGGTTGGGTGGTACAATGAAGCCTGTTGACCTCCAAAATCAGCAGGAACATGGCACTCTGCCACTCACCTCTATGGCTAAAGCATCACAGTTTTTATTTAATGACTGCATTTGCACTAGCTGCTGGCAGAAGAGAGGGTTTGTGATCATCAGAGCAATGAAATTTTCAAACTGCTTTATTGGAGGATCTGCAGGGACAAAAGCACTTGACCAGCTACATGAATGGGAGAGATTTTTCAATAGGCTCAAATTACACCATGTCTGGGATAGCACTCAGTGACCCTTTGCTTTTCAGTCTCTTAATTCCTATTGATTCTGCCTGCAAGGGGTTTATGATGTCTGTCCCTCTCTGAGTTCAGCCTAACAGTTCCCTGTCATGTCAGGTGTTGACCAAGTAGGGTCACTTCCAGTGCAAAGCTCTAATTAATCAGATTTTTCTGTGTCATTGTTTGCATAGATCAAAGCTGGGCCCAGAGAAGAGTTGAATCCAGACTGCAGATGGAAAAACTGATCTTGGCTGTGCCAGCATAAGTCTTAGTGGGAGATGCCATGTCACAGAGACTTTGTACTGTGTCTTGGAGGCCTTGTGTGGAAGCTGTGGCCTCCCACACAAAGCAGTCAGCTGTCGAGCTGTGCTCTGGAGGGTGTTAACAGAGCAGAAATATAAAGACTTTTTTGTCGGTTTGAGAGTTCCTGGCATACCTTTTTGTAGTTCTTTTTCAGCAACGTCTTTACTGGCCCCTGCTTGGTGGACTGCCTTTGAGACCAAATGTGTCTGGTAACCTTGTGATGGGCAGGATGGAGAAACTTGGGTATCTGGGACCTCATAAAGGACTAACAAATCTTTCACCTTGGTAGCTCCTGCAGATCCAGGGGTCTCACTGGCCTTGCTTTAGCTGCTTTATGATTTAGATGAAACAAATTGCTTAGGTCCCCAGAGTGCAAGTCCTACTGCTATCTTACTGCCAACTCTGAACCCACATGGTGGTATGAAAAGCTGAATTATTTGACTCTTTAATACTGTCCCTGATGGGAATTTCACCTACTGAAATGGAAATCGGATAACTCAGGCTGGTGGAGGTCTCTGGCCAAAACGCAAATAACAGATTTGGATGTATTTCCATCGCTGACTTGTCTGCCAGTTTAGAGCTGCTGGTTCTTACTCCTGCATGGTGATGTACTGTCTAAGCATAAACTCATCTCTCCTTTTTTTTTTTTTTTAAATTTTTCCCCACATAGGATCACTATGACTGGGGCTTACGTGCAATCAAGTCCGTGCTAGTTGTTGCTGGCTCCCTCAAACGAGATGACCCAGAGCAAGCCGAGGACCAGGTTCTAATGCGCTCGCTTCGTGACTTTAACATCCCCAAGATAGTGACTGATGATGTGCCGGTGTTTATGGGGCTGATTGGGGATCTTTTCCCTACGCTGGATGTGCCTCGGAAGCGTGACCTGAATTTTGAGTCATTTGTGAGGCAGGCTGTGCTGGACCTCCGGCTGCAGGCTGAGGACAACTTTGTGCTCAAAGTAAGACCAAGCGATCTTCTGCTATACCTGCACTATCATCAAATCATTTGGGTTTTCTCAGCCATCTTTACTTCTACAAAGAGGGCTCTGCACAATATTCCCCTTGCAGGCAGACCTTGATGGAGGACAGAACCAGCTATGCTGGGTCTGATGCTATTGCACCTGCCCCAAAGCCAGGACTGGCTTGGCCCCTGAGTTTACAAAGGGACTAACTCTTGTAGGCTCATGAAAGTGTGGCCTTTGGAGAGCAGAGCCGCATCAGCTGATGGCTGTCAGATGTAAATAGCGCTGGAGGTTTGTCTGCAGGCTGAGGATTTCACCCATCATGATTAGAGTGGCTAGACCTAATTCAATGTCAAATCCGTTTGTGTCTCTGGGTCACATCTTTCTAAAGAAGGGGCCCAATGGGAGCTATTTTATAGATCTGAACTTCAGTTTGGCATCTTTGTCTAAAATTTGGGAGTGTTTTTTCTCAGGTGGTGCAGCTGGAGGAGCTGCTGACAGTTCGGCACTCTGTCTTCGTGGTGGGTAATGCAGGCACAGGCAAGTCACAGGTGATGAGATCCCTGAATAAGACTTACCAGATAATGAAGCGACGTCCTGTCTGGACAGACCTCAACCCCAAGGCAGTCAGCAATGATGAGCTTTTTGGCATCATTAACCCAACAACAAGAGAATGGAAAGATGGTAAATGTCTTTTCATTACTGAATATGCAGATAAAGAAGGATATTTTTAATGAACTTCCTGAGCAGTAGCAGGATGCCTGGTCTGCAGGTCTGAAAGCCCAGGTGCTTGTCTGCTGCTCACAGCCATGGGAGAGTTTGTTGTAGAAAGGATACACAAAATGTTTTAACTTTTTGATCTTTAAATAGGAAGTATAACATAAACCTGCTTTATCCTGTTGCCGTTAGAATAATTATGATGTCCATCAATACCAACACCTACCAGTTCCTAAATGGGGCAGGCAGTTTTTCAGAGCTGGCTGGATCGGTGAGAGAAGAAAGTTCCCTCCTGCCTTATGGTGTGCAGTGGGGCCCCTGAAAATGTGCCATCCCCAGGTTTCCATAGCTGGTAGCACACGTGCAACAGCCTTAAAGTGGTGTTTTTCCACTTAATATTGCTGCCCAATCTCTGTAGTACACCAGCATTTGACACTGTTGATCCTGATTGCTCCTGAGGAAAATAAGATGAACATTTAAAACTTGCTGGAAGATTACAGAAATCTGGAGTGAAAATGTTTGGTTGTCACTAATACATAAAGGCATCTTTGATTTACATGTGTGGCTGGTTTGGGAGGTGTGGGGGAGGTAAGGAGACATTGCCATAAATCATCCTTGGCCAGAAGTTTGTCAGGAGATGAGCTGCCGCCCACCTCCTCTGGCTCCTGCCACGGACCCCTACTTGACCCCCTGCTTTGCTCCAGTGACAGGGTTAACTTCTTTTTAATTGTAATTAGAGACCCTAAATCAAAGAGACAGAGGGAAGTGCGAGGATACAGCCTGAACTCTGCAGACCGGCTGTAGCAGTGACTGCAGACCGAGGACTGCGGGTGGCACAGAACTCCTCCCTGAGGTTTCAAGGCAGATAATTTCTGCACTAACCATTCCTCAAAGTTTTGTTTCTTGTTGTCAAAGACCAGCAAGGCAATCTTCACCAAAGCCTAACGAGAGGTGATGTGTCCTTTTATTGATCAGCCCCTTCTTTTCCTCTTCCCATTTTCTTCCTGTCACTCCTTTCATCATCAGGAGTTGAAAAGGTTACACGTTAGGTGGTAAAAGGTCCCACAAGGGAATCCTGAAAGTGTTTGTTGTAGAACCAAACCCTTCTTTTAAATCCCGAGACTGCTCTGTGGTGCGAATGCACAAGGTTAAGAGAGAGGCATTTTTCTCTCCACTGCTGTTGTGGTGGGTATGAAGGAAGCATTGATGCCCTGAGACAGGAGCTGTTTCTGCTATTAATGATGTTGGAGTGGTTTCCAAGGCATGTGTCCAACATGTGAGGAACTGAGGCAAGGCAGAGTCAGCGCAGTGTTATTTTTTTTTTTAACCCAATCTCAGAATTGGATACCTGCTTCAGGTGAGCTGTTCTGCATTTCTTGTGCAAAGGTTTGTCTTCAGTCATGTAATGCCACTGGCTCTTCCTGACCTGGATCACAAAGGAATAGCTTGTCCTGGAGACAGAAAAAGTGTGCTTCTCACAGTTCGCCAGAAGAGAGGCTTTTTTTTTAATGTTTGTCTGATGTTTTTTCATGAAGACCAGTGTCTCCCCAGGTATTTTCACATATAGCGGAGAGCGATAGTTTTGTGGAGTTTTCATTTGCTCTGCACTACTGCTGCTTTATTCCCAGCCTTCTTGCTCTTCGTAACATTCATTATTTACTCCCCTGGAGACACTGTATCCTCTCTGTCTCTTTGATTTTACTGACATTTTGTTCTGTCATTCAGTGTCATTCTGTGCTTGTTCTCCCCTCAATCTCACTAAAGCCATGACCCAGCGTTTAATGCATCTTAAATTCTCTGATATACTTTGAGCCACAAAAAAAATCTATAAGAATTTCCAAGGCATATTCAGATGGCTTTCTCTGCGTTGTGTAATTCATGTCTTCTTTTGCCTCTGAATATGTACTCTTTGCTTTTCTTATCCCTTATGATTCTTGGTGGGAATGAAGCTTGTGTGTAGGTCTGCAGTCATTTTCAGTGGTGGTAACTGATAATGGTTTTTTTCTTCAAAGCAGATTAGACCCATGATATAGTAATATTTATGTACCTATGCACAGAGATTTGAATGCTTAAGAGGAAAGCATTAATTAGGCTTATTTTTAGCAAGTTGCTGGAGAAAACTGTTAGAGCAGGTGGCAACTTCAGTGTTCATCAACATATTCCTTCCACTCTTCTAGGACTGTTTTCATCAATCATGCGAGAGTTGGCCAACATCACACACGATGGTCCCAAGTGGATGGTACTAGATGGAGATATTGATCCAATGTGGATTGAGTCTCTTAATACTGTGATGGATGATAATAAGGTAATGAATATAAATTAAAAGAGCAGGTATTCTTTGTCTGCATGACATGATTCTTCCTAGGAGAAATGCAGATGCTGAAATAACACGTTCTAGAATAATTCAATTGTGTTTCCTCAGACATACCAAACAATATTGCATAAAGAAAACGGTACACTGGGGAAATAGCTCAAAGCATGTTTTCATGGGAATTTCCCTTTCCTGGAGAGTTGGGCTCGTGAGTAACTGCAGATGTCCTGATCATAACTTCAGGCCCTTTAAATATAGAGTGGGGTCATAAACCTACACCTTTTCCCAACCCTAAGGGAGTGCTGTTCATTCTGGGTCATGGAAGAGAGAGGGATCATTCTACTACCTGTTAGAAATCAGCTGCTCTGCCTCAAGGAACTGAGCTGACAGCAACCAAGCTTTTTAGTGCAAAGTGCCAAATGCTTTTCATTCCTGTTAATCTGACTGCCTGTCTGCTGCATGCAGGTGTTGACCTTGGCAAGCAATGAGAGAATCCCTCTGAACCCAACGATGCGGCTGGTCTTTGAGATCAGCCACCTGCGCACAGCCACCCCAGCCACTGTGTCCAGAGCAGGTGAGTCCTGGTCTGAGCTTCACACTGAGCTTGGAAGGACCAAGTAGGATCTAGTGCCATTAACCAGTCTTTTGTTGGCCAAATTGGTTCCTGTTGAAAGTACCCAACCTAGCATCACAGCTGCCTTTGGTGGACAGGGTAGATTCCTGAAACACGCAGACAAACTGAGGATTCTGACCCCAAATCCATATATGGAGCTGTCATCATCTTGGAGGTTTACCCAGAGCTCTCTGACTGTGGGATGATCATGATTCAGCGTTGCTCCTATTGTGCAAAGCCCTGCATGGACTTGAGGAGAGGGACAGTCCCTATCCCAAAGAGCTCCAGATCTTCTGGAGAAGTGTATGAAGTATGGGAGAAGGGAATGAAGGTGTCCCCTAGTTTTATACATGGGGAAATGGATCCCAGAGGAATAACGTGACTCAGGCCAGACCATATTCTGAATTTGAGGCAGCATCATGAAAGATGTTCTGGTTTCCTAAGTTAAGTTTCTTCACTGTTAATGTTTCTACTCTGCAGTGGGGCAGGAGAAGGGGGTAGGTAATGGGGCACCCAGACATATTTGACAGAGTTTTAGTTTTGTGAAAGTAGCTGAGAAATTCTGCTGGAGGAAAGGAATAGTTTCTGCTGTGTCCTTACTATATGTTCTCTCTTATCCTGGGCCTAAAGGGATCCTGTACATCAACCCATCGGATCTGAGCTGGAATCCCCCAGTGAGTAGCTGGATTGACAGACGAGAGATCCAGTCTGAAAGAGCCAACCTGACCATTTTGTTTGATAAGTACCTGCCAATTTGCCTGGACACCCTCAGAACAAGGTACCATCTGAAGAGTGTTTGTATCTCCACTGGTGAGGGCAGGGGGACACTCACCACTTTCCAGACCAGCTGTGCTGTGCTGGCGTTGTGCTGCACGTGGCATGGGTGGCTGGTTTCCTCCTTGCCCCTGAGACCCCTGAGCATCATTGGCTTAAGCTCAGAGAAACAATGGGGCAAGGTGGGGCAGCTGACATTTCTGCCCATCCTTTGTTGGCCAGATCTGGTTTTCATCTGATTTTGATTTGATTGTTCCTGTAATTCTTGTACCAGTTCTGTTATCTCTTGGAAAGTAAATCCAGGAGATCCTAAAGTGAAAGTTTTTCAGTCTCCTGACGTGTCAGGCTAGACCTGAGTCCACTCCAGAAGTTATTTTTCAGTAGAGAAGTTTGCAGACCACTGCTGTTTTCAATATGCAGAATGGAAGGCGGAGAGAGCAGATCCTCTTTTTTCCTCTCCCCACTTCTTTTCCTGACCCTCAGTGCTGAGAAGGAATTTGGTGTTTGTGGGAGAGGGTGACTCCTTTTACTGCTTTACAGGCAGTTCTCTCCTGAATTTCTTTCCTGATGCATTTGAACAAAATGAAGTCAGTCTGTGTGGACATCCAGCCTGGGTGTGTTTCATGGTTGGACACCAATCCAACGAACATTAACAACTTGGATATTTGGAAGGGCCCTGGTGCTTCTTGGCTTGAGTTATCTTCAAAGCCCACAGAGAAGCCAATGTGGTTCTTGCTTATCATGATGGGAGATGGATCTCTTGCTCATACTGTGGTGAGGACTGGCCAAAGCAGAGTCTCAACAAACATGCATAAGGGAGCTTCTACCATCCTTGGCTTGCTTCCTGTAGTTGCCACCTTCATATTTTAAAAAATACAATAAAAAATTTAAAAAATCAACGTACATGGGAGTTGTCAGCCACAATGGGGATGTGTCAGAAGGGGCTGAATCAGTGAAAGCAGTGGTCTTTGGAAGTAGGAATTAGGCGTCTTACTAGGGAGCTGCTCCCTGGGGGACCAAGATAGTTATAGCTGTTGGCAGCAAAGTCCATTGGACATTTCCCACTCTATTTGCTGAACGTTGTGTCAGACCATGAAATGCACGTGATTAGCTTACAGGCAGCCCTGAGCTGAGTATTTTGGTAGCTTGCTTAATTCAAAAATTGTAGAACTAACCTTTCAAATAGCTATAATTACTTTACAGAGGGCTTCAGTGCCGCTACAATATTAGTTTGCAATTCTGTAAGTGTAGCTTAAATGAACGTAAAATGGCAAGATGAAAGGGCTTATTTTATTACTCCTCTGACCATTTTTGAACTCGTCGTATTCACAGGAAATCGTTGCCTTTAGCCAGTCTTCCATTTTACTTCTTTCAATAGGATCAAAGTTTTAAAATGCGTGAAACTTCTGATTACTGTTATTACTCGTATATGTACTGGTGCCAGCAGGTCCGAGGGAGAGAATGGGTGTTCTCTTTCTTGCTTGTACCCTGGAATAAGACACACACTGCTGACAAGTAAAATACTAATATTCAGAAAACGGATTTCTGGGCTTGTCTTCCTGAGTTGTGAGCGACTGTTGCTGGACCCAATTATAGTTCCTGTGCTTTCAATTTCCATTGCTTAGATTTAAGAAGATTATTCCCATTCCTGAGCAGAGTATGGTTCAGATGTTGTGCTACCTCCTCGAATGCCTCCTGACGGAGGAGAACACGCCTCCCGACTGTCCCAAGGAGATTTATGAACTTTACTTTGTCTTTGCTGCCATCTGGGCCTTTGGTGGATCGATGTTTCAAGACCAGGTAAGAAGGAAGATGCTGCTTTAGCATCTTTTACACACGCTTTTTTTTTTTCTTCTTCTCTTTTTCTTTTTTTTTAATTTTACTTTCCAAAACATGGTGCTGTGTCAGCAATACTGCTTTCCTGGGGCTCTTGTATAGGTGATAATAAACTAGAAACCTGAATGCAACAATTCCTTTTGCAGAAGACCTCGTTATCCAGGGTGTAACAGAGGAGAACAGCTGAGGGGTCAAGTGATAAAGGCAGAGGGATGTTTGCTTATGCAGAAACATTTCACTGGGGAGAAACGTGAGGTTAATTTATAGAGGCCTGTGGATGTGCATAAAATGAAGACTGACTTATCAGATAAATACATCAGTGAATCAGTCTTTTAGCCATCTGACTGTGCAGGTAGACACAAACCAGCAGGTGCTTTGTCACCAGCTGGCTTTTATTAAACATAGGTGGATGTCAAGAATTGACTGTCCTCATGTTTGATAGAAGTACATAAGAAAGAGGCGTGATCAGCAGGGCAGGATGGGCTTCGGTGATTATGTGCTTGCACTGAAGTGGAAGTAGACAGTGGCTCTGCTCGTGAAACACTCTTTGTTGGGAGCATGCTGATGAGGTTGCATCTGATAGTTGTAGGCACTCAACTTGAACTCCCCTCCAGTCAGCCAGCTGTTGGGTGGTCTCTGGCATGAGCTGCTGGGCTCAGCCAAGCTGTCGGTGAATGGATGTCCACACCCAAGACTGTAGTGCTGGAGTGCACAGTCTAGAGACTAAGATCTTCTTGGGCCAGGAGGATTAATCAGACCATGGTTCACTAGTGGTGTCTCTGACATTCAAAGTACGCTCACGTCCAAGAGGCAGAGGAAGACACGGCACTACTCTCCATGCTGCTTCCCACAGTACATCTATCCTATGGATTAATTGCAGCTGTCAGCCTCTGAATCCATCAGCTTGCATTAGACTGGGTGGGTGTGATCTCTTGCATGGTGATAGTATTGTAAGACAGTTTTCTCAAGGTCAGCATTTGATACCTCACATTTCCAGCCCCCTTTCAGGTCCAGGTCCTTAAAACATGGGACAAGCACAGACATTTCCAGCTGGGCTGAAACACAACTGTTTTGGTGGGAGCTGTAGCATGTGAACAACAGGGATCTTGGAAAGGGGCTTCTCCAGACTTGCCTGGGGGAAAGCACAGTTGTGCTGCTGCCTCTGACCTCCTTGTCCCTCCCCAGTTTCTTATGCACAGGGGAGGAGAAATGGACATTTCCTTTTGCCCCAGTTCTGCCCCATTTCCTGGCCACATGGCTCAGCTCAGCACAGCAGGGCTGTCTCTTGATTTCCAAGTAATTGGAAAAGCTGCTGCTATTTTACAACTTCCAACTGTTAACAGTAATAATGGACAAGAAGACAGCAGGTTGCGTGTCAGAGCCCTGCTGCCAGCACTGCTGACATTGGGGCCACCCTTGGCTCCATTCCGTGGTTTCGTGCCCATATTTTCAGGATGGCTTTCCACCCTCTGTTGGCATTGCTGTTCCCAGATTGATGGCTGTGCAAGCTGGAGATTTTTAATGTGACTGGTTCAGAAGCAGGCAGGAGAAACCTAAGGCACTTGTAGAGGGGTCTAAGGACACGTGAGGCACCCGAGGGCCTAGCTTTTGAGTACCAGGTTTTCAGCAAGTGGCACAGGGAGCAATGTGAGTAGCTGCAAAACCTGCTGGTGGAATTACATTTGACATCTGCTGGAGCTGCTCAGTCTGGTTCTGCCCAATGTCTGCTGGGAACCTGTTAGGTGGTTGCACTCCTGGTCAGAGTATACTTCATCCTCAGGTCTAAAGCATGCCATCCTGACCTGTGGGTCTGCCCAGTGCCATGGCAGTGCTGCTGAGGGCTTATTGACCCATATCTGGTCTCTAGTGGGCTTGTGTCAAGCTCTGTGTGTTCTGGAGTATGTGGGAGATATCTCCACAGACTTGACACTGGAGGTCCTTCCCCAACTGGGGTGGAGGCACTGCCATTCTTGGAGGCTGCTCAAGGGCTCTCTGGGGTCTCTTCATGTTTTTTCGATGTACCTCAACTCTAGACCAACATCTGCTGGGCTCTTCACATTTGCTTTATGCCAAGGAGCAGATACTTCAAAAAATGATAAACAACACAGTTCTAGCTCAGCTTGGTGCTGATCTGGTGCCATCATATCCCATGGCCATTGAATGACTTGTGTGAGACTAGTTTTCTTGGTCTTTGTGGAGGACTTAACCTCCCATTTCCTATGTGCCAGCTGGGAAATACTCAGCCTTAGTTTTGTCAGTGCAGGATGACTTAAAAAACCCAAACACAACAAAGGCTGGGAAGCACTGCTTGTCCTTGCTTCAGCAGTACAAGCTGCTGTCTAATTATAGGCGCTTATAGTTCCTTGAGCAAGACAGCTGGAGTGCGGTCGCATGGCAGATGGGCACTGTTCCCCAAGCCGTAGCAGAGTCAGTCGCTGGCATCGCAGTCCTGGCTGCATGCTGCCTACCTTGCTCCCCAGGGACTGGTGGCCTTGGCGCAGCACTCTCGTGCTGGGCTGCTGTGTGTGGTTGCAGGAGGAACTGTGCTGCACAGGCACAGCATCCCTCTGGGAGGTTTGACTTTAAGGCTGGACTGTGCGTTGTTGCTTGTGATGCTCTGTAAATGTCAGAGCTGAGAGTGCGAGGATACAGCAGTCCGAGCGAGGGGAAGCCTGATGAAAAATGTTCCAATATAAAATCTGTTTATTGCTCTCCATTGAACGTGCCCTTCATCCTGACCTTTTGCTGCCAAAATGTCAGGAGAAACAATCTGGAAGGCTTCCCGCTACTCTGTGATTGTTAGTGGGTAGCGGGGCCTCTGTATAAAAACAGATGATAGATTTGCCATTTCCAGGCTCTGAAATTAGCAGAAATCCATATGGGGTTTTTATTAAAGCAGCAGTTTGAGTTCAACACTGTTCTGACAAGAGAGCCAGGGCTGGAGCAGCTCCACTTAATTGCTCAGTTAGGGAGGGCGGGCAGCCCATCACAATGCAGCTATAGGCAGTTTGCCTGCACAGGGGCAAGGGCACCCTTGTGAGAAAGCTTTCAGCAGCGATGCACATCCCTCTCCGCTGCAGGCTACTCTGCTGCTGGCACCGAGAAGTTATAACAACAGGAGAATGGAGAATTACAGTTATTCTGCCTCTCTGAATAGCATGATACTGCAAAATTGTGGATACTAATAGCATGTTTTTCAGATCCTCTGGTCTTTTGATGAATGGTGGCTCAGGAGGCTTTACAGAGGACGCTCGATTCAGTTCAGCTTCAAAGCTGGGTTTCCTGATGGAGGCTTAGCAGTTTATGGGCAATGTGTTGGCGGTCCCACCTGGGCTTCTGGCCTGGGAAAGCATGTCAAATAGCTATGGGGAGGAGAGACCTGCAGATGCCCCAGGAAGAAACTGTGCTGTTAAGAGTGGTTAAATTATGCGTCTGGTATTTCACAGACATCTTTTTAACAGCCCTTTTCCCCTCCTTCCCTCTCCCGCTTCTCCCCAGGACAGAAGGCTGTAGTCATAGAATCATAGAATGGTTTAGGTTGGAAGGGACCTTAAAGATCATCTAGTTCCAACACCCTTGCCATGGGCAAGGACACCTCCTACACCTCAACAGTCCCCGTTGTCTGCACAGGAAGATGTTCAGACAGAGTGACTGGCCCAATGTCATACAGGAGAACTGGGGCAGGGGAGAGGAGTAAGCACATTTTGCAAGTCCTGACCCAGCATCTAAAGCAAAACTGTCACCCCAGCTCCTGAAAAAAATCAGATGCTCCAAAATCTCCATGCATAGAAGCAATGGGGAAAGACAAGAAAGAGGGTGCTTCCAGGGTGATATGGCAGTGCAGAAACACAGCAGAGCCAAAGGGGCACAGTCATAGCATCATAGAATCATTTAGGTTGGAAAATACTCTTAAAATCATCAAGTCCAACCATCAACATAACATTGCCAAAACCACCACTAACCATGTCCCTCAGCATCACGTCTACCCATCTTTTAAATACCTCCAGGGATGGAGATTCCACCACTTCCCTGGGCAGCCTGTTCCAATGATTGATAATCCTTTCAGTGAAGAAATTTCTCCTAATATCCATCCTAAACCTCCCCTGGCACAACTTGAGGCTTTTTCCTCTTGTCCTATCACTTGTTACTTGGGAGAAGAGACCGACGCCTGCCTCACTACACCCTCCTTTCAGGTAGTTGTAGAGAGCAACAAGGTCTCCCTCAGCCTCCTTTTCTCCAGATTAAACAAGCCCAATTCCCTCAGCTGCTCCTCATAACACTTGGGCTCCAGACCCCTCACCAGCTTTCTTGCCCTTCTCTGGACACGCTCCAGCACCTCAATGTCCTTCTTGTAGTGAGGGCCCCAAACCTGAACACAGTACTCAAGGTGGGGCCTCACCAGTGCTGAGTATGGGGGGACGATCACTGCCCTAGCCCTACTAGGTCCTTCTCTGGCACTTTGATACATTGGTGTCTGCAATCCTGCTTCTCCAAAACATTGTGGCTTAAAAAGAGGCCAGAAGACAACAACTAAGTATTAATAGTGTTGTGATTTATGAGGAAAGGCTTTAGTATGCATCCTTTGAGTAACCATGACCACAGATTTAGACGGATGTTGTGTCCTTGTCTGTTGGAAGAAGTAGGCACCAAGAATCAATCAAGCAGTCTGTTTAGTCATAGGCACGTATTTCTCTTTTTCGAATTGATCCATCTTTCTAATCTCAGACACACCAAGAGTGATCAACACAGAAGATGAATTATTTAGGTGAATAAATAGGAGTGATGAGAAAAAATGAAGAAAATTAAAAATTAGGCTTAATAATAGGAAAAAGGATAAAATTGTTATGCTGTGGAATATATTTTAAGGACCAATCCCACTCTGGTGGACTTGGACAGATAACATTCTCCATCACTAATGAATTTCTCCAGATGAGCGTATTTTGTCCACTTTTTATCTTGCAGCTTGTGGACTACAGAGTGGAGTTCAGCAAGTGGTGGGTGGCAGAATTCAAGACTATCAAGTTTCCCTCTCATGGCACAGTCTTTGACTTTTACATCGATCCAGAAACAAAGAAGTTTGAGCCTTGGTCTAAACTTATTCCCCAGTTTGAATTTGATCCGGAAATGCCATTACAGGTACGTGAACCTTGCATGCTTTTTGTCTGGGAGGAATACATGCACAATAGTGACTGTACGCGGGCATTTCAATGAAGTCTCATTAAGGGTCAAGCACTTCATAATAAGGATGGCATTCTTCATGAGGTACAACTAAATTACCCATCTTTCTTTACTGTGCTTTGACTGTGAAGACACATCCTCCATCCAGCTTCCAAATATGAGTGATGAACATGAGGGGCAGGCTCAGAACCACCCCAGTGACCCTGGAGCTGGTGTGCCCAGGCTTCAGGATAGGGGTGCATTTGGCCTGCAGAGAGAAGCTGTATGTGAGACAATGTAGTGACAAAGCCCCCAGGACACCATATTGTCATTCTGCATGGCTGAAAATAGAGATGTTTTTATGATTTAGACAAAAAAATGAGAGTTTCTGCATTTGCCAGCTACACTTTTCTTTCCTTTAAAAAGTGCCACAGTGAGCAGATGACTTGTAAAAATTGCTACCGTTTTAGCAAAGCGTGTGTTTGTGGGGAGATCCAGATGTTGCTCCCAGCATGCAGCTGTCAAGGGTTTGTCTGTACAGACAGGTTGATTTTCATGGTTGGCAGCAGCGTATTGTTCCCTTCCTAGTGCAATCTAGAAACTGGGGTCGTCTCACTCATTCCTGGCCCTCCCAATTTTACTTCTCTCCAGAACATGACACTGGGGTTGTGGCAGGGATGGGGACACTTACTTGCTCATTATGCCCCTCTCAGGCTTGCCTGGTGCCCACTGCCGAGACGGTCCGTGTGCGGTACTTCATGGACAGGCTCCTGGAGCGCCAGCGCCCAGTGATGCTAGTGGGCAATGCTGGCACGGGGAAGTCTGTGCTGGTGGGGGACAAGCTCTCCTCACTGGACACGGATGCATATGTGGTGAAGAAGGTCCCATTTAACTACTACACCACCTCTGCCATGCTGCAAGGTAAGATAGCAGCTGAGCCATGAGACTTCTGCCTGGCAGGTTTCTGAATTCCTGGGGCATCCGTTGGGGTTTGGAGTGGGGTGTGCAATGTGGTGCTCGGGGGAAGACCCGTGGGTAAGATGCCTGTGTCATTTGTGGGCCCTGCACTGACACCCACAGACTCTTAAATCCCACTGTGAAACGCTCAGGTCAGCAGACGCCCAGTTTTGGGGAAGATGACATTTAGCAACATAAGGATTTGAATTCTGAATGCCATGACTGGCACAGTTTTAAACACACACTTAAATCTGCTGCTGTTCTGTACAGCGCACAGCTCATGCTTGACTCGAGGTGTGTTTTTAACATGCTCAGATTTAATCCCATGCCAAATAGGATGGGTTTCTTGGCTGGGATCCAAACTGTCCTCAGGGTGCAATGACAGGAACGGCATCCCAATTAGCAGTAATGATGCTGCTAATGGATACGTGCAGGCTGTAAACCAGGGCTGCCGGTTCCTGGTGCTGTCCTCCATGTCCTTCCGCAGCCTGATGTGCTCCCACGGAGCAGGTCCCGCACCCCTGCCTCTCCAGGGGGCACAGGGCTTGCTGACCCTGTGGGGCTCAGAGCCCTGGGGAATTGCTGCCCCTGGGGAAGTCCATAAGTATATCGCTGATGAGTATTTTGGCATATCAGTGAAAAATGAAGTTTGAGACCAAGATAAGGTCAGTTTTGTTGTATAGTGTCTTCAGAGATAAAGAGAAAAGAGGGAATTCTTGAAAAGTGGCTCATTTTGGAATGGTGTTTTCACTTTGAGTTGACATAAAGAGAGATAAAATAATTTTTTACATGTATTTATTAACCAAGAATGAAACAACTTCATTTGTTTTGAGTTGAATAATGGCTGTGGGTTACCATAAAATAAAATGCTTCCTTTAAGTAGCTTGGTTTGACCCAAATGTCCTGAAATCCTTTTACTCCCCCAGCCCTATATGGGACCGCCACCTGTGAAGTGTTGGAGAGACCAAGGATTTAACCTTCACTGTCTGGGTTGTTCCTGGCCACACAGTGCCAGGTGAGGACATGGTTGCAGCCCAGATCGATGCCAAAGGCAGTAAGCATCTGGGGCTTTGTTTGTGCTCTGCCAGGCTCCCAACACAGCAAACATTTTGAGAGGTGTCAGAGCTTAAGATTGCCCTCTGGGACTGATCTGCTGGCAGAGAGGGGACAGCAGAGGCTCAGCCCACGCTGTGTAACCTGGGGCCATGTCGTGGGGCCCATGGTGGAGCTTCCTGGGGCAGGTTTGCGGAGTTTCTGTGCCTGCTGTTGCCCACCCTCCCAGGCTCTCCTGCCTGCCTCTGCCCACAGTCTGAATGTAAATTATTTGGGTTACATGTCCTTTAAGCAAAAAAAAATGGGTAAAATCTCACCTTTTGGCCAGTCTTGCAGCCCTGAGCAGCATGGTGATTATAGCCTCTGTCTTCACCTCGCAGGTGCCTCTTTTCCTTTTCCCCTTGTGTGGGGTCTCCATGAACCGCCCTTGAGTTGGTAAATGGGCTGAGCTGTCTGTTTGTCCACCCAGCTGCCTGGGTGGGGGATACATGCTCATTTATCTCCATCTGGATGGGGCAAACATGTGCAGGTGTGGAGATCCATAGAGGCAGATGTGGCAGCGCGTCCCTATTTACTCTGTCCATGAGCTATGGGCTGAGATGGCGACGTTCCCTCTGCAGAGAGGAGCAAGCCATCTTGCACGTGGATGAAGATGTGGCTGTGAGATTTGCATTGGGAACAGCTTGATCTGATTCCCTAATGTTCATTTTTTTAGAGTTTAATTTGTCCTTTTTTGTGTAGTTTGTCAGTTGGCTACTTTTTTTTTTGCCGCAGCAGGCACCTCTTTAAATTTGTAAAACACAGATACAGAGCAGTTTTGGATTTTCTTTTTTTTCTTTTATTTTTTTTACTTATAAAAGTGCCTAACTTGAAAGCCAGTAATTTCTTAGACAAGGTCCCTGTTAGTGCAGAGATTTATAAGGTACAGAGCATGCATCCTTTAGAGGAAGCACAGGTATATGGTTCAAACCATCCTTGCAGGCCCTGGGACTTACAGAAGTGCCATGTGCATAGGGGTTAAAAGGAGCCAGACATCCTCTCTACCCAAAGCCGGGGCCAGTTTGGAGATTTTTTTTGGTGTGTTGTGACCAAATGCCACTTTCGGTGGCATTTGTTGCACTCTCAGCCCACTGCCCTGGACCTCCAGTCGCTGGTGCCCTCTTGGCCCTCTGCTCCTTCTTGCTCCTCCATCGGATGTAGCCCTGGCATCTGTCATTCAGCACCTTCCCACTCCGGATCTGCCTTGAGAAAATTGCAATAAATGTTGCTTTTTTGGTTTTGGGGTTCCTCCCCTTGGCCTTGATCAACAACCAGCAGGCAACAGGAATCACGCTCGCTAAGTCTCGTTTGCAGTGACTGTTTCTTTCAGGTGCTAATTTGAGTATGTTAGGATCATCGCAGAGGCAGAGACATGGACCCTTTATTGTTATTATGAGATACAGCTTTGAACTGAAATGAAACTTTCACGAACGTGGCACTTGATCCCCAGTAATTGCATTTCAGTGTGATGAATCTCCTGCATACTTGTTTGACCTTAAAAAGGGCTGATTTTATATATTAATTAAGGACTAATTAAATCTAAATTAAATGCTTATTTGAAACACTTAATTTATCTTGCTACCAGAAATTTCAAATATTGTGGTTTTATTGAAAGAGGAGAGAGACTCCACTGAGAAAAGATTCATCACTTTTCTTAGCACAATTGATTCCTTTGTGCAGCAACTGTCTATGACAGAAAATCAGCTGAATTTAGAGTAGTGGGAAAGACAAGCTGTCTGCAATGCACAGAAGCAGTGGGAAAAAAAAAAAAGAGGTATTTTAAAAGATTTGTGGTCTGAAAAAAACAGAATATAAATCTTCCTTAATAACTTTTGCACATGATAATTAATGGCTTACGCATACATTTTCACAAGGAGATTTTTAGAAAAGTTCCCAGTCCCATTTACATTTGTCAGTCTTCCCTAATTACAAAGAATTGCTACTTACCATGCTGCTCTACAGCACCTTATAGGTCTGTTGACAACCCAAAACTGTGGAAATGAAACAAATTCTGCCTCCATCTTCAGGACAGCAGTGAGCCCCTGAGATGCTTGGATGCTCTCCAAGTAACCATGTGGCAGATAACCCACCCCAGGACGTGGGCAGAGGAGAGCTGCTTCTGTTTGCTTTTCCGCTTACTGAGTCAGTAAAGGTTGCTTGGGCTGCAAAGGAATCAATAACCTATAAAACATTATGTGCAGCAATGGGGGGTGATTTTTATTAAATATCAGCCCAGCATTCTAAATATTCCCCACCTTTTATAATCTAGATCAACACATAGCCTCAGCCTTCTGCTAAAACAAATTAAAATCTTCCAAAGCTTTGAAATGAGAAACTTTTTTCTCCGTGCTTTGCCTTGCTCATGCATGACCCTACTTAAAACTAGGTGGTGATTTGGCAGCTTGCGTTGGAAATGAATCTTGTCACATTATCTGGAGGTTTGGGTAATGCTAGGGATGGGATGAGGGAACTTGTGGGTACTTGGTGCATTTAAATAAAAAATATTGTTTTGATTGTTCTGAAGACGTGCAGGAATTTGGCCTTGAAATCACCTATTTCTTTTGTCTAGCAGATCCAAAAAATGCACTTACAAAATCAGCTTTGCTGATGGGTTTCAATGCCGACATCATCTCCCGCATTCCTTCACAGTGCCCAGCCACTACTGCCCACATTGATGGTGCGGTCACTGTATTGCTGGGGCAGGCAGCAGGGGATAGTCATGCTCTGTTGTACACATCGGAATAACCTCAGCAAGCAAGATTTAGTTTAAAAAATTATGCAGAAGGGATTCAAAAGGCTTCATCTTGCTTGAAAAGCTGGTGTTTGCTCTGAAGTAGACCTGTTTTGTAGCAGACTGTTAGTTTGCCTTTTTTTGTTTGAAAGGAGGAACTGAGAGCTCTCTGATTTGGGTCGAGTCAGACCGAAAAGCTGCCCAAGGCTCCCTGCCAGCCCTGTGCGGGTCTCTCAGCTGCTCTATAGCCACAGCTCAGGGACAGCTGCTGTCCTGCTGGGGGGGAGCAGCATCCTGTGCCAAGACCAACTCTTCCTCCCTGAAAAGCGATAAACAGCCCCAGACACCAGCTGGAGGGGGCCGGTGGCCTCCCCCTGTGCTGCGAGAGGAGCCCTGCCTGTCCTGGGCATAGCTCAGCTCCTGCTGGGACTGCTGTAGCTACACACAGCACAGCATCGAGCTGGGGAGGGAAATCATTGTTATTCTGCAGCAATGGATCCCCCCGTAGCTTAGCTTTGCACCTCTGCCTCTGTACAGGTGTGCTTGAGAAGCCTCTGGATAAAAAGGCTGGCAGAAATTATGGCCCTCCGGGTACCAAGAAGCTTATCTACTTCATCGATGATCTGAACATGCCTGAGGTGGATGCTTATGGCACGGTGCAACCCCACACGCTGATCAGGCAGCACCTGGACTACAGCCACTGGTAGGAGGCTGCTTGGGCTTGGTCACCCGAGACCTTTTTTGTTGAGCTCCAGGGTTGGGGGTGGGATTCGAGAGGAGGTCAAAGCACAGTTCCCCCTTCCCATCCCCTGTCTGCCATTGCATCTGCGTGGGCTGGGCTGGAGCTGCCCCTGGGGAAACCGAGCATTGTGCATCCTTGGGGTTTTCCTCGTCCCCAGCAAACAAACTCATAGCTCATAGCCTGGTTGAGAGGAGCAAAGCTCTGCTCTCCCTGCAGTTTGTGACTGTGGTCCCAGTGCAAAGCCTGCAAGGGGAGCAGGATGCTCAGCCTCCATGCCCTGAGATACAGAGGATTTGGCTGCAGTTGGGAGCACCTAATATTGTTTTCAGTCAGGCAGCAGCAAACAAGTGTTTTCTAGGCAGAGGTGATTTGCAGGAAAAACAACAACAGTGTTTTGGAAGGAAATTGGTGCATTTTACACTGTAGACAGCAGTGCTGCGTGGGACAGCAATATTTGTAGCTCTCCTCACGGGCATTACGGGGCAGGGACTTGTACCAATTTCCAGTCTCCTCAGCTGCCTGCGTGCCCGAGCTTGTCCAAAAGCTTCCCAAATATGGAGGCAGTGGAGGGCAGGAAGAAATATGAGGCTGTGGATGTGGGGGAAGTCGGGCAGAAAGAGGGCTCTGCTGGTTGCATGGGAGCATTGGAGGCACGGGGACCCACAGCATGCCACGTGTCCCCTCCCAGGCACGTCCAGGCTTTTTGCCCATGCCCTCAGCAGCACCCGCCAGGGTGTTGCAGACTTAGTGTCCCCTCTCGCAGCCCGATGGGGCTCCAGGGACGACAATGAATGAGATGGGCAAAGTTCGCTGCAACCCTTGGGCTGCCCTTGCCCTGGTGGTAACCCTGCTCCTGGGGCTGCTCCCGGGGCTGCCCCCCCGCCTCTGTCGGTGGTGTCCCCATCCTTCCCATGCAGGCAGTGGGTGGGCAGCTGCATCGGCAGCAGGCAGCCTGCTTGCCCCTCTCCCAGGCTGCCTTGAACCAGATGGATTCCTGCAATTTTCTACAATTTCCATGCATGTGACTGCTACAACCTGTGAGCTTTGCTCAGCGCTTGTTACTAGTTTATAGAAATATTAGCTACGTGTTGTTGAAGCTGAAAGATTTCCACCAAGAGCAGGACTGATGTGTGCCAGGCCACGTACAGGTATGCAGGCAAGCCTGGGCCCTGCCTTGGCGAGAGGCAGAGTTTGACCCCACTGAAGACGACTGGACATCGGCAGCCCATGGACGTGCACCAGGGGAAGACACTGCAGCTGCTATCACCCTGCTTCTGCTTTTGTTTTGCTCAAAGGTACGACAGGACCAAGCTGTCGCTGAAAGAGATCATGAATGTGCAGTACGTGTCATGCATGAACCCGACCGCGGGGAGTTTCACCATCAACCCTCGTCTGCAGGTAAAGCTCTGCACAGCGGCAGGCACATCGCTGGTTTTATTTTTTGGGGGGATTATTTAAGCACAAGGCCAGAGGAAAACAACTAGCAGATCCTACTGTCATTTTATCAGTAGAAATGGCATGAATCTGTCAAGTAACTGTAATTCCTAATGGTGAAGCAGCAGACTTGCTCCCTTATTCCCTTGTTTGTTTTTCTTCACATTCGGCTGCTCAGTCAGAGGAAGCAGTCACAAGTTGCCAGCCAGCTTAACACCTACTTTTGGGACAGCCTTCTGGTTCTTACAGACAGATTCCGCCTTCATTTAGCTAATATTTACCTCTGGAACATAGTTCATTAAAGCCTTTTGGTTTCTAAAATTTCCTGATGGAGCTGGTAGTATATTCTCATTAAAAAGAGGTGGGGGGCGGAAACCCAAGCAAAGAAAAGCAAAAAAAATCCCCCAAAACAGTGCAAGTAGTGATGGTAACAGAAGTATAGATTTGGGAAGAGATCTTAAACCTCAGGGCTTGAGTTTTGGGAGCTGTGAGGCTCAACCTGGGTCATAGAACTGGTTATTATCAGCTCTGAGGTTACTTACCCTTTTCTCCAAACCGTGAGAAGTGGCAGAGCCTGGTCAGAGGCTGTTCCCTGTGCCTGCAGACCAGACCCACTGAGCAGGTCCTGTTGGCGTCCCAGGGGGACAAATGACAGCCAGGGGGACACTGCCTTTCCCAGCTGTGTGGCAGATATGTGCCATGCCATAGGAGGAAGCTTGGCAGGTGAGCAGTAGTGGAGAAATACCCTGAGAAATGGGTGCCCACGCAAGAGCAGCCGTAACTTGGTGGGGTGGCTGCCACAGGGACAGGTCCAGCTCATAGCACTGCCGGCAGGGACCTGCCAGCCATTGGGGAGCCTGGATAGCGGAGAGCAAAATTCATTCCCTCATGGAGAAACCTCATGACCAGAGTCAGCCCAGGCCCTGGCTCCTCTTTACCAAGCTGTGGTGTTAAAATGAAGTGTCCCATGGCCATATATAGGCTTCTTCCTCTGCCTTTTCAAGTTCCAAATAAGGCGTCTTCTGGGAGGTGGCACCTTCCAGGGGCTGTTCCCAACAGAGACGGTGACTGGGCTTCATCAGAGGTTGGTGGGTCTTCAGAGCCCTTCAGCTCTTCAATGGACTGAACTTCCAGTGCAGCAGTCGTGAAATGCAGTTGAAAATCCCTTGTTTAGGGGGCAGAATGATGTCATTTGCCACCTGTCCTCTGCTGGAAAACTGGAAGAGGTAAATAGCCTCGCTCAGGTGGACTGCAAGTCATAGAATCATAGAGCGTCCCAGGTTGGAAGGGACCTTGAAAGATTACGTGGGCCAAGCTTTCATGGCAAAGGCAATGTAGATGAGATTATCTAGCGCTGTGTCCAATCGCATCAAGTCCCCAGGAGGATTTTGCTTGAGAGGTGATTGCCCAACTCTCTGACCTTTCCATGTCTTCCTTTCTCTTCTTCAGCGTCACTTCTGTGTCTTTGCTGTCTCCATCCCTGGTCAGGATGCCTTGTCCAGGATCTACAGCACCATTTTAATGCAGCACCTGACGAGTGGGAATTTCTCAGGGGCTCTGCAAAAATCAGCTCAGCAGCTGATTGCCCTGGCCCTGGCACTGCATCAGAAAGTAGCTGCTACTTTCCTGCCAACAGCTATTAAGTTCCACTACGTTTTCAACCTGAGAGACTTCTGCAATATCTTCCAAGTAAGTCCGGTTGCTGTCCTGTGGCACTTGGAGTTTGTTCTGAGGCCATGGGAAGGCTGTGGACATGTGTTCCACTGGCCCAGCTAGCCTTAGTGAGCAAAACGCAGTCTCCCACCTAGCAGTGACACAGCATGTGTGACCCTTGAGTAAAGGGGGTGACCGCAGGCCATTCCTGATTGGTTTTGGATGGATTCCAGAGCTATCACCCATGGCTTTGAGGAACATCAGTTAGAAGCTTTCCAGCCTCCTGTGGCCAGCATGGAGGGATGAATATTTTCAGAAGGAGGTGCAGGTTTTGGGTGGGTTGAAATGCCCTCTGACTGTAGAAGGGACCAACTGAAGGGACCTTTGGGCTCCTGACTTCAGCACTTAATTGACTGTTGGTGTGATGGAGCCACGTTTGTCTTTGTGAGCCTCAGTTCCACACGTGTAAATGTGGGGATTAATGGCACTGCTCCACCACACAAGGAAAGGATTTTATTGCACTGAAGCAGGTGGTGGATGTTTAGAGGGCTACTGGCCCTGAAGATAGGAGAGCAGTAACTAGTTCAACTGCTCTGCCTACAGCCAGTACAGCTTGTTGGCCTATACTGACATGTCCTCTTAGCTTCTTGACAGTCACGTACTCAGCATGTGCATGAAGGATGGCATTTAAAGTGTTGATAAATAAATCAAAACCAGCTTTGACTTAATTGCTGAAACTGAATTACCACTGGAGCCAGTTCTGTACCAAGCGGAAGTTGTTCAGCTTTAAAAATATTTTCTTCCAACAGTAGAGAGAATTTTTTTTTGTTTTTTTTCCCCAGAAGTCTCACGCTTTGAAGCAGTAGGTATTACTGGTCAAAGAGCCTTTCAGAAGTTAAGGCTGATGAATAAAGTTTGAGAAAGTTCTCAGCAGCCAAATCAAGAGGTTTGAAACCCCGTAACATGTTGTAAAACCCCAGTTTGTAATTTGTTGCTGTCCTTATTAATGTCTGTTTTACAAAATAGGTACTGAAATTCAGTGCCTCATGGTCCAGTCCATCAGGCAAGAGTTGAAGTAATGACAGACAATGGGAAATCAAAGAACAGGACCTTGAAAAAGTTAGTAACTCTATTGTGTCAAGAAGGAATCAGACCTGTCACTTGTGCTCAGCTAAACATCAGCAGCCTTTGACGTTAGATGTGGGTCATGTCAAATCCTGGTATCTAGTTAATCTGTACTTTGAAAGGCACAGAGAGAGAAAAGAATCATTTCAATGGGAAACTTTAATTTTAACTGTAGTCTGCTTGAAAGGTGCTAAGGTTGTGGGATATTAGAAAATGTCCTGCCAGATCTAGATGCTGGGCCAGAGGGTAGGAGCAGTGACAGGAGCTCAGATGGCTTTTTGTTTGTCATATGGCTGTAGGAGGAGCGGGGGAGTCTGGCTCCTTGGTCTCATAGTGTTTATTTAAATTGTGGCTCAATTTTTCTTGAAATCCTTCCTATCTTTTGCTATTCATTCTTGATTATTTACTTACCTTAAATATTCTTGGGTTTTTGATCTCTCCTGATTTCCTGTTCTGCTGGAACATAATTATTTTCCTGAAATTGAGTGTGAAAGAAGCACTGGACTCTGGCAATGCATTTCCATGTGCTGCATTCGTTACATCTTCATAAATACATAATTTAGCTCAAGCTCTCTTGTCCAACCCCGTGCTCAAGCAGGGCCAGCTTCAAAGTTAGGTCAGGCTGGTCAGATGAATTTTGAATGTTTCCAAGGCTGGAGTTCCAATAACCTCCCTGGCCCTTGTTGCACTGCTAAATCCACAATATGGTGAAGTTTATATATCTTTATTTCAGTCGGAATTTCCCTTGCTGCAATTTCTGTTTGTTGCCACTCTTCCTTTTGCTATGCACCTCCAAAAAACAATTTGGCTTGATCTTCTCTAATTCCCCGCCAGGTAGTTGTAGACAGCAGTAAGATTCCCCTTCACCTTTTCCCTGGGCCGAACAAACCCATTTCTCTCAGTCTTTCCTTGCATGTCCTGTCCTCCACCGTTTTACAGTCTTGGTGGCCTCCATTGAACTTGCTCCAGTATGTCAATGTCTTTCTTGTACTGGGGGACCTAAAAGTGGATTGAACTTCATACAGCTCTTCTCCAGCCTGTCAAGGTCCCTCCCTTTGGTGTAATAACCTCTCTGCTTGGTCAGTGTCATCTGCAGACCTGCTGAGAGTGCACTGCGTTGGTCATGGAATCGTGGAATAGTTTGGATTGGAAGGGACCTTTAAAGGCCATCTAGTCCAACCCCTCCGCCATGAGCAGGGACATCTTCAACTGATCTAGTTGAAGGTTCTTGGATTTAGGTTACTCCGAGCCCCGTCCAACCTGGCCTGGAATGTTTCCAGGGATGGGGCACCTCCCACCTCTCTGGGCAACCTGTGCCAGTGTCTCACCACCCTCAGTGTAAAACATTTCTTCCTTATGTCTGGTCTGAATTTCTCCTCTTTCAGTTTAAAGCCATTACCCCTTGTTCTGCTAAAAGGTTTGTCCCCATCTTTCTTAAAAGCCCCCTTTAAATACTGAAAGGGTGCTATAAGGTCACCCCAGAGCCTTCTCTTCTCCAGACTGAACAGCCCCAACTCTCTCAGCCTGTCTTCATAGGAGAGGTGCTCCAGCCCTCTGATCATTTTTGTGGCCTCCTCTGGACCTGCTCCAACAGGTCTGTGTCTTTCCTGTGCTGAGGGCTCCAGAGCTGCATGCGGTACTCCAGGTAGGGTCTCACCAGAGCAGAACAGAGGGGCAGAATCACCTCTGTCAACCTGCTGGCCACTCTGCTGGGGATGCAGCCCAGGATACAGTCGGCTTTCTGGGCTGTGAGCGCGCATTGTAGGCTCATGTCCAGCTTTTCATCCACCAGTGAGGAAGGCGTTAAACAATACTGCCCTGGTACCAACCCCTGAGGAATATCACTGGTAGGTAGTTGGACTCCAATTAGAACTTTGAGCCTCGTGGTCCAATCAGTTCCCTAACCACCTTGCAGTCCATCCATCTAGTCCATGTTAAGCTTGATGTGATGGCAACTGGGAAAAAGAAAGAAGAAAAAAAAAAAAGAGGGAAACAAAACAAAACAAAACATCCTGAAAAAGCAGGGCCATCTGAGTTTCCTTAGCCTGTGGGAAGATGGAGAATCAGTGGATGTAAAGCTTGTAGGTCAGTGTGTAATGCCTTTTTCAAATTCCTTTTAATCCCAGACAAACAAACACCAAGTGCATAATAGGTGCATAAATAAAAGGTGTTTGGCATTGCTATTTTACCAGCTATTCTGTAATTATACAAGCAGCCAAAGATACCTGTTAAAGGCACAAACTATATGCAAATTGCAGCTGTGGAGGAGTCAGCCCCTGGACTCACTGCCTCTGTACTGTGATACTGCTGGCTCTGCACAGGTCGTTAACAGTGGCTCCATTTGCAATCTGTCCAGTGGCTCTGGCATTGTCGTACCGTATTAGATATTAATACTGTACCCAAACATTTAAGTAGTGCTTTACAAGCCCAGCTTGATTCCCTTTGTCAAAACTGCCTGACAGCTCTTATGACAAGGAGTCCTGTGCTAATTGTCTCATTACGAAACACTCCAAGAACGTGTATCTTAATTGCTGCAGTTAGTGAAGAATGAATGAGTTTGGACCTGGTATGTATGCGAGTGTTGCACAGAACAAGACTGCCCCAAAGCAAGTCAGCAGTGATTCCCTTCAGCAGACAGATATGGGAACTTAGTGCTTTCATGTTTGTCCTTCTGCACCCAGCACTCACTGCCACCTGGCCTGAGCTGATTAGGTTGATGTCTGTGTTGCTCAGATTCAGCTGAAGGTGACTCCAGGTGGTGTTCACTCCAAATGACAAAACGCTAGAGAGATTTGTCTAGAAAAAGAAAGGTATTGGTGAAACCAAAGGGAAAAAGAGCAACCTATACACCCAGGCGTTGAAGGCTCGACAGGCAGCAGTGGGTTGACTTTGCCAAGCACTGTCCATGTTTGTCCTGACTAACTGGAATGATCATCTCTGGGGATCTGAGCATCTTCAGTGGGATTCCTTTTTGCCTGGCTGGTCATGTTCTTTCCCTCAGCGCAGAAAAATGGATATTTCTGTGTATAGTTCAAATTCAGCTCATCCTCATGGAAACAAGGAGAATCATAGAATCATTAAGGTTGGAAAAGACCTTTAAGATCATCTAGTCCAACCATTGACCCTACTCTACCAGGTCCGCCACTAAACCATAGAAGAGCTCAGAGGAACTGTGTTTCTGTAGCACCTCATTCCCTGGAGATGAAAGGAGCCCAAGGTGACTGTCCTGTTGTCAGACATTGGCACTTTGCAGGTCTAAGGTAGGATTTGGATCCAGATTAAGATGCTCAAATTCAGGTGTGTGAGGATATCATCCAAGGCTGGGGAGGGCAGAAGGCTGTCCAACTCCCCCTGCCAGGGTCATAGATGTGGTGTTTCCCTCTGTTGCCCAAGTGTGGCTGTCTAGTGCTTTTTGAAACATGTCAGGATATCCCACCTGGGCTCCAGTGGCTGTACAAAGACACAGGTATCTTCCTGTGTTGTACCTGCCTGCCCCATGTGGGTGTCATGTCTGTACTGCTTGAGCTGTGTTGCTTTCAAGGCTCTCTTGGCTGCAGAGTAGGTGTCCCCTGAGGTGAACCATGACTTGGGAAGGTCATGGGAAATCTCATGTATTCCTACACAACAATGATTTTATCCACTGTTCTCACTTGATTTTTATCTCTGGACTTCACTTTCAGCAGGACAACCCTTAATGCCTCAACATTGTACTCAGTGGTGCCACTGCTTCTCTGGCATCAGCTGACCAAGAGCCATACGGTAAAACTTTGGTTCAGGCCCTCACATAGAAATAAGTCGGTCTTTCCTGTGTGGCACCAGGGTAAAGTGTGTATGCCCACCGGGGTGCGGCTGGCTCCCCGAAGGGGAGCATGAGTCTCCAGGGAGGTAGGAACTGGCAAAAGGGCTGTGGGTGAAGAAGGGAAACCAAAGGGAGAAGGAAGCCAGAACCAGGTACAGGTTCTCTGATGAGCACACAAACACACTCAGGTCACTGCTGACCTGGAAACCCACTAGGGTCTGGATTGAAGGATGGTCCTTTCTGATTTTGAAAAAGAATAACAAGGAGCCTCAAAATCCACGATCATCTTCAACCCCCTGGGCTCATGGGCTGGTTTTGAATGGTTACAGAATGCAGCGGGCTGATTAACCCGGACCCAGTGTGGTGTACTAAATCCAACTTTATTCACCCGAGCTGCTGTTCTATAGCTACAGATACAGATACGGATCTCAACTAAGCAGCCAAACAGGGTGTTCACGTGCTTTGCTTTTTCGGTTTCCCATACATCCAGCATGTCCCGGTGTTCCAGGACATAAACATCCAGCCACACACAATCACTGTTCTGATTATGCTTTTTTCACATGCACCCACACACAGCTGAGCACTTTTGAACCCCTGTTCTGGTCTGGCTGAGATCCAGTTCTACTTCTTTATCTATGTCCTTGTTCACTGCTTCTCAGGCCCCTCGGCGAGGCTGCTGTCTGCCTTGCATTCCCAGGTGTTGCTACAACAGAAGGCTCAGCAAGGACTGTAAAACCTATTACTGTAAAACGTACTGCTTAAATTTGCTGTCACATCTCGCTGGGAAGTGTTCAGAGCGAGAAGAGGCTGGAAACTGTAGTCCAGGATGATGGGCAAGAAGAGATTGGAGTAGGATTAGGCAGGATCTGCAGGAATGGCAGCCCTGGCTCCTTGTCCTTGGTCTACATCACTTACTGTTACCGATGTTACTGTTGCAGGGGCAAGGTCACCCTTCAGTCCTTTATAATCCTTTGGGCTCATCAGAAGACATTATCTGTTGCTCTCCCTCTGTAGCAGGTCCCATCTGTGGTTGAAGTCCAACACTACTCGCCTTGCATTTCTATGGCACCTTTTCATGCCTCTGGGTCCCACCATTCACTGCAGAGTTAAATTGATTGGTACGCTCCAGGCAATTTACCCTTGATTAAAGCAGACAGGTCTCTGCGGTGACAGAGTTGTGGATTATGCTTTTTAAAATATATTCCCTGCTGTCTTTCTTTCCATCTGAAAGGGTTACTGTGGCATTATGCTCTAAATTATATGTGTCATCTCTGTAAAATAATAATCATAGACTAAACAGGGCTGTATTTTGCTTTTTATTCCTATTTTTAACAAGATTTTCAAACGGCATGTCACATTAATATCTGCAGCAGTTGAGGAAAAATGTCTTCTATCTCTTCCTGTCAGCAAGATGATGGCAGTGGCTCTGGTGTGCCTCGCTCCAGCTGAGCTTCACCTCCATGCAGGCTTTAGTGGCCAGCAGACTTTACGCTCCTTTGCACGAAGAGGCATTTTCATATTTACCATGCTTGAACTTGCTAAAGAGCCCCGCAAACTTCAGGCTTGCAAAGACCAAAATGTGCCTTGTGTGTTGCCCACTGATGTGTGGCTGGAGAGGGGGGACAGCAGCGGCTGCAAGACTGGTGCGGGGCAGGCAGCACCTCCATTTTCTTCTTTGGTCTGGTGCAATTGTTTGACATGACTTAACCTTGAGCTTGCCTGGGATCCGGTTACCTGAGCCAGTCTGGTTTCAGAGTCGCCCCCTCCTTCCGTCTTGCCCTCTGCTATTTCTCTTCCTAACAGTGGCTGGCTATGGGCGGCTCTGTCACACGCAGCAGCCACCACAGTACCTGGTGCCGATGAGGTGGCTGGAGCTCCTCATCAGTCCTCCCTGACGAGCATATTTTGAAATTGGCCTTTCAAATAGGACTCTGGGTTCGTGGCCCACACAAACACTGTGTTTGTCACTGTTTTCATGTCACCACTGTCCTCAAAGTGCCGAGGCTACCCCAGGAGCCCCAAGAATAACATCAGGAAGGAGGAGAGCAGGATGCTTAGTCCAAGAGTGCAGGATGGCTGGAAAGAGGTCACTACTCTGCATGAGTTATTATTATTTTAAATGTTGTTTAGACTGCAAAGAGAAAAAGTAATTTATTTTTCTTACTTTTTTATGCCTGGGAGACTTTCTGTTTTGTCACCTTCTGATCACCCCATCTGTGGGAATACGGTTGGTCTCTCTTCCCTCCCAGCCCGGCAGGCAGGGGAAGCTCTGCTGTGTGTCCTGGTGCTTCTCTCTGCTCGCTGGGTTGCCTGTAGCAGCAGGAGCAGGAAGCCAGCCTGCTGGCAGGGAGCCTTGCAGGGTGCAAAGCTTAAGAAGTGGAAATAATTATCACCTTAGAAGTCTACTGTCCAGAATTCACATGTTATTGCTTTGGACCCTGATTTCTGGACACAGGTTACAGTTTTGCAGGTTTTGCAAGAATGGCTTGAAATTTTCTGGTGCCTTTTTTTATTTTAACCTAAACATTCAGCTTCCCTATATACGTAGGTTTTATTGTGTTCTAGATAGCAGTATGCAAACTAAGTCTTCGACTTTCCAAGATTGTCCAAGATGTGCAGAGGCCTCTTCTGTTTCTGTTTTGGCTATCTATGTGCAATATATTTCCATGTAGAGAAGAAGTATGCATCTCTTCCATGTATGCCCCTGAGAGCATGTTAGGTGCAAAGAGAAATAAAAATTTAAACGTCTCTCTCCACTGGACCATCTGACCATTTGACTGGGAATATCTGCTTTGAAGATCTACTCTAGCTGGGTAAAAAAACTGGCTGGATGGCAGGGCCCAAAGCGTGGTGCTGAATAGAGTTAAATCCAGTTGGCGGCCGGTCACAAGTGGTGTTCCCCAGGGCTCAGTACTGGGGCCAGTTCTCTTTAGTATCTTTATCAATGACCTGGACAAGGGGATGGAGTGCACCCTCAGTAACTCTGCAGAAAACACCAAGTTAGGCAGGAGTGTCAACCTGCTTCAGGGTAGGATGGCCCTGCAGGGGGATCTGGACAGGCTGGATCAATGGGCCAAGGCCAATGGTATGAGGTTCAACAAGACCAAGTGCCCAGTCCTGCACTTGGGTCACACCAACCCCAGGCAGTGCTACAGGCTTGGGGAAGACTGGCTGGAAAGCTGCCCGGTGGAAAAGGACCTGGGGGTGTTGGTCGACATCTGGCTGAATACAAGCCAGCAGTGTGCCCAGGTGGCCAAGAAAGCCAACAGCATCCTGGTTTGTATCAGGAATAATGTGGCCAGCAGGACTGGGGTAGTGATTGTCCCCCTGTACTCAGCACTGGTGAGGCCCCACCTTGAGTACTGTGTTCAGGTTTGGGGCCCTCACTACAAGAAGGACATTGAGGTGCTGGAGCGTGTCCAGAGAAGGGCAAGAAAGCTGGTGAGGGGTCTGGAGCCCAAGTGTTATGAGGAGCAGCTGAGGGAATTGGGCTTGTTTAATCTGGAGAAAAGGAGATTGAGGGAGACCTTATTGCTCTCTACAACTACCTGAAAGGAGGGTGTAGTGAGGCAGGCGTCGGTCTCTTCTCCCAAGTAACAAGTGATAGGACAAGAGGAAAAGGCCTCAAGTTGTGCCAGGGGAGGTTTAGGATGGATGTTAGGAGAAATTTCTTCACCGAAAGGATTATCAATCATTGGAACAGGCTGCCCAGGGAAGTGGTGGAATCTCCATCCCTGGAGGTATTTAAAAGATGGGTAGACGTGGTGCTGAGGGACATGGTTAGTGGTGGTTTTGGCAATGTTATGTTGATGGTTGGACTCAATGGTATTAAAGGTCCCTTCCAACCAAAAATCATTTAGCTGTGTGATGTAGGACTTTTTGGTACTGTGAGCAATACTGATCTGTGCATCTCACTACAGAAAAATGAGTGATCCTCTTATTTGTGAGTGGCTTCAAATTAAATCTAGAGCACCTGAACTTACAGCTCAAGTAAATGGTATTGCATGGAAGCCGGTCTTGCATGGAAGGCTTCTGAGGTTCCGGGGGGAACCAATGGTTGTGCAGGGGGATACAAAGCAAGAGAGTTGGCTGGAGTGCGTGGCTGTGCTAGATGGTTTTTGGAGACCATTCCTGGTCAGAGGATAGTGATAATGCAGTGTTTGAGGTAATGCTGTGGGCTAGGACTTATTAATGGAGCTGTGGTGGGAATTGCCCTGCCCCAGGCCAGGGCTGCTAACTGCCCAGACATGGTGACATTGTGAAGTGCGAGCTGACTGATACTTGTCACTGTTTGCAGAGCTCTGATGGGCAGCAGAAATATCTCCTGGACTTCCCTCAGCACAGCCATGGTGGGTGCAGAGCACATGAGATCCTGCTGGGAGGGGACACGGTCCCTGGCAGGCTGACAGGGTCATGGATGCTCTTCACTCTCCTCCTCTTCATGGAGATCATGGGGAAAAAAAACAAGCAACAGGCTGAGGTCAGGTCCTGCCTTGTCAGAGCAGCAACAGCCCGTCTCCACTGGCATGTTGATGTTGTGATGACAACATGGCAGACATATTGCTGTCATGATTAGCATATTTCCAGTTTCTGTACCATCTCCTGGGGTGATTATTAAGCAGCTGAGGAGCCTGTCACTCAGAATTACCCTGTAATAAATCCCAATCTGATGAGTCTTGGGCAGAGGGCGGTGGTTTCCCCACAGCCCAGCTCCACGCTCCTCGGCAGGGCGGTGGCAAGCCCCTTGCACCCCAGTGGTCACAGCTACTCCTCTTGGCAAAGGCCTCTCCTGGATTTTCACTATTTTATTGCCAATTTCATGATATTTCATATCGTTGCCTAGAGAAGAGGGCGGCGAGGGCTTCCTAATCAGCTTCCGTCCTTTCTGGTGAGGAGGAGAAGCTAAAAGATTTGGCTGAAATACAGCCTTTAAGGACTCAACAGCCAGATGGATAAAACTTGCATTGACATGGCAATGGGCAAGGGATTATCCATTTTTTAGAGGGTTTTTTTTGCATGCTGGCACCACATTCATCACAGATGCAGTGACCCACGACCATGCATCTTTCATGCATCCCAGCCATAGACACTACGGCATCTCCTGGAAGCTCAACCTGACACAGGGAGCATCCCCATGCCTTGTTGGGGATGCAGCTGGTTGTGTTCGTGGAAGAGCCTGGTAGCTCTGCTGAGAGGAGCAAGGGTTGGGTTTGCAAAGTGAGAAAAGGGGAGGTGTTCAGAGATGTTAAGTTAATAAACTGATTACAGATTTGTGAAGTGTGGGTTCTCTTCCCTCTGAGGTAGTGCTTGCATCAAGAACACAACAACTTTTGTGGCTGCGGGTATCGAGTGATTGAGTGATTTGGGGTTGTTTTGGTTTGTTTTTTTTTTTTTTAAATCAGTTTAGGACCTGGTAGGTTTCATCTTTCTTTCTTTGAGTTGTCAGCTCTTCTCACTAATTTGTTTCTGAAATAAATAAAATAACAATTTGGCAGCTGTAATGACAAATGCAAAACCCACACGATTTCAGCCATGGGCCAGTGAGCTGAGAGAGACTGCTTTACATTGCTTTTCATACTTTTTGTATTTTATATATAAATAATTAGATGTTAGTAATAAAGGCTGTCTATTTAATTCATGCCATTGAAAACCCTGTGTGCTGTTAATAGGCTTAGTTATAGGCGACACCTCTTTGAAATATAATTCTTTTATGCATTTTAATAGAGTTCATGGTAAACATACTGTGATCAGCAGACAGCGACTAATATTTCCTGCAGGCAGAATGCACCTAATTAAAATTAATTGATTAAAAAAAAGTATCATTGCCACTAAAATTTCCAAACTATTTTTTCTTCTTGACAAAGAACCCATGGTGTGGTGTTGGAATGCAAAAAGCCGCGCGTCTGGGCTGGTGCCTGACTCTGCATGCTCTTTGCAGCTGAGCCCAGGACCACCAGTCCAGCCAGGCTGCGTCGGGGATGCTGTTTGCGGTATCAAAAGGAGCGTAACAAACAAACTGCTTTGGGAGACTGGGGGTAACAAAGGGCACGTTCTCCAGGGGCTGCTGAGTAGGAGTTTATTCAGAATTCAGTTGCAGGTCACTATAATAACTGCATTTAGAGTGATTCAGCCCTATTCTAGTGGGATAGCCTGGATGCTGGGGGTGAGGTTAGTCCCTTAGGGTCAAGATGGGGTTTACTGACTGTCTCTGCTCTCCACAGGGCCTTCTATTCTCTACTCCTGAATGTCTGAAGCAACCCCAAGACCTAGTGAAGCTCTACCTGCATGAGTCAAACCGGGTGTACCGGGATAAGATGGTTGAAGAAAGGGATTATAGTACCTTTGATAAAATCCAGCTGGAGATGGTGAAGAAATTCTATGATGTAAGTGTTGAGGTTCATAACTGATAATAACATACATGCTCACAGGAAAAAAGTTCCTTGGGAAAGCAAAGTTTGGCCCAAGGTCTGCCTATCTCTCACTTGCCTGGGGGGCAATGCTCTTGATGGGACCCCAGGAGCAAAATCTCTGTCATCCGTATTCTGGGCTGCCGCTGTTGTGATAAGGGTAAAAGTTGCACTCCATAAGGGCATTAAGAAGAGGAGATTTGGGCTCTGTGAATTCATTAAATGCCTTTATTTAAGTGCTTTGAGTCTCATGTGGCAAAAGCAGAAGGGTCAGATACTTGGTCTTGATGGGAGTAAAGTGAAATGCAGGCACCAATCCTTAGTGCTTTCCCTTTTTCCAAAATATCTTTCAAATGAAAGCTCTAAACCTGCTTTCCTTTGGGCCTGGCATCACCCAGCAGTACTGCCATACAAATCACACAGGTATCACTGAAGTGGTAAGTAGTGCAGCCAGCGCTTTTTCCTCCACATGTTCTCATTGTCCATGCAAAAGCCTAACGCTATAGCCATTGCTGCAGGGCTTTTCTTCTGGCCACATTCTCTTACAGTAATGAGTTGAGTTGTTGTGATTTGCAAAAAGTTGTCAGAGCAAAAGAAGTCAGTATTGGGGCTTTTTCCTTCCCCCTCTTTCCCTCTTGTCCCTCTTCTCCCTTTTGCAACACGCAGATGCATCTATATGGGTATAAAAAGGCATTTTCCAGAACACCATACTTTACTTGGAAAGGTGACAGAGCTGCAGTGCTTCTTCCTATACTTGTTATGTACATATCTATATTTTTTTTTTCTTTGACAGGACATTGAGGAAACTTTAGAGCAAACCAAGCAAATGAATGTTTACTGCCACTTTGCTAAAGGCATTGGTGAACCTAGCTATAGGCCAGTTCCCACCTGGGAGGAGTTGAACCAGATCCTTGTGGAAGCCTTGGACAACTACAATGAAGTCAATGCTGCCATGAACCTGGTGCTATTTGAGGATGCCATGTGCCATGTGTAAGGGGATTTTCTGGCTTTATGATCTCATCGTAGCATTTATCTTAGCAAATTGCTTCTGTGGAATTTCCTGGTGGATGTAGTCGTCCGTAATTATAGCTGATGGAGCCGGAAGTGTGCAGAAGCTTCATCTGCCCATGTGGCATGTCCAGTACAAATACTGCACTGCTTCTCTAGCTGATATTTGGAGCTCACTTTTGAAACTATGAGGATGTCTGGGGCTGTCAGATGGAGGGACAGCATTCTGGTGGTTATTTTAAAGTCTGGTTGCTGCTGTGTCTTTGGCCCTTGATGCTCTGCATATGGCACGAACATTTATTGTACATGACAATGTTCAAGTGCTTTATTGTCTTCACTTGACAGCCACCTACAGAACTAATTATACTGGAATTTCCCCAAATGCTTTCACAACTGGTTTAGAGCCATGTTTACACAGGTTCTTAATGGGATTTTCAAATGTATATAAAGTTAGATTATGTGCATTCACACCACTAGTTTCAATGGATTGAGGCATTTAAACTGTTTTGATCCTTTGAAAATCCTGCTTGCATTTAGATGCCTAGAGGTCCAGATGGATTCCCTCTGGAAATTGGACATGTGGGACTATATGAAAATAGCAAGCCTCCAGTTCATAGTTATGAAGCTATTTACATGTCTGTGGTATAGATAGTGAGGCATTCCTCCAGCTTTCAAATAGGATTTAAAGGCTGGTTGGGAATCCCAGCAGAGAGAGACTCATTTCTCGGCGCTGAAATGCAGATCTGGCCTTAGATCACCTCCGAAGATGGGACTGTCCTGTAAATCATAGTTTGAACTGATTTTCTATGAAAACATTGTGTCAAGAGGTGCAGATTTGTGACTCTAAGCTAGGAGGAAGCCGCTGTCTTGCTGCACACCAGTGTGTGTGATTTCGGTTCTTGGGGAACCTGACAGACTAATGCAGTTACTCTCATGCAAACTAAAAAAATATATATAAAGTGCTACTCCTTTTAACTAACTGTTTAACCATTTCTCTTCTGAGAGCTCAACAACCTGCCACTTTTGCAGCGTGATGTGCCAGCTACACTGGGGCGCATTTTCCCCTAGAGTATGGGCATTTACTCCTTTGTATTAATGGGTCATATGCAACCTGATGTCCGTAGGTGTTTGTGCTTGTATTGCTTGCAGGAAGGTGACAGTGATATTAATCTTATGCTCCTTTTGAACTTTACATAAGTTGGGATTTGCTACAAACCCTAGCACTATCCCCTCCAGTTAATATTGTGAATAATCAGGAAGGCGAGGTTTGAGTATTCAGCGTGATTTTCACTGGAGCTGGGTGAATTCCATTCATTGTATTTTGCTGAAATACTCAACTTTTTCCATCAGCTTATGAATGTCAGCTTGAACATGCTGAAAATTTTCAGTTGGGGAAAAAAAAAACCCAAAATAAAAACAAAAAAGAAAAGTTAAGGACTTAATTTATGTGAGAAACTGGGAGATACCTGCCAGTCTCCTGCTGGTTCAGGGCTCATCATGCACATTCACAAAGCACGCAGCCCTGGAGAGCAAATCGAGAGCAGAGACCATGCTGTCGTCTTCGGGGCAAGCTGGCCTCAAGAACTGAAACCAGGAACACTGAAGCTCTCCACACCAGCTGGACTGCTTTTCTGGGTATGATTTCACAATCGGTGGGAGTCTGCACATAGATCAAACGATACTTAAGTTGTAATAAAGCAGTACAGTGTTTCTCACAGTCTTATTTGAAAAATGAATTAGATTAGTCTAGGAAAATACTCAGTTAAGTGAGCTGAATAAAGGCAATGGTGTAAGGGCGGGGGAATGGTGCTTGCAGTGAGGTTTTCACAGGTAGGATTATCTAAACCCCCCTCACTTGGCGTTTTAACACCTGGGGATGGCAGCAGTTGCTTAAAGAAAATAAATTGGCGGCAGGCAGAGTTCACCATGCGACTTTCAGACAGGACAAGTAAACAGATGTGGGAAATAATAGCAAGTTCATTTTTAAGAGTGAGAAAATCTCACTCTTAAGTAGTGGTGGTTTGGATAAATAAGAAACAAGGACTGTGTTTTCCAGACACATTTTTATGCCATTCTAGACATATAAGAATATGCTTTAATGCATAGCAAGACTCTTCACCTGAATATGAACCTCAAATGCTTTGTGAAGACAAACCTTCACTGGGGAGGTGTGTCAGAGCCTTGAATTTTATTCTCAGTTTTCGCATGTCTAATGTAATGTGCCTTTTCCCTTGTCCTCTCTGCAAAGGTGTCCAGGCCTTCACCTTAAAGCAGTTCTGTCCAGACGGACTTGGCAGATGGAAAAAAAATTGGGCAAAGCCTGAATTGCCACCACACTATCTTTTTCATCAGCTACGTCCTTTGGATAGGCCTCAGCAGAGATGGGGATTGATTGCTGACATGTCTTTTAGATTGACATTTTTCATCCCATTCAGAATGCAATTTCTTAGTGAATAAAATATGTATTGAAAAGCACTGAGCAGAGAAATAGAAAAATACTCTTATTTTAATGAGAGATTTTGTATGCTTCAATTTAGTTGCCGTATCAACCGTATCCTGGAGTCCCCCGGAGGAAACGCGCTCCTGATTGGAGTGGGCGGAAGCGGCAAGCAGAGCCTGACCAGACTGGCAGCCTTCATGAGCTCTCTGGAGGTTTTCCAGATCACTTTGAGGAAAGAATATGGGATCCCTGACCTGAAGGTAGGTGATTTTTAAGGCTGAGGATGGAGGGGAAGGAAATAAAAAGCAGAACTTGCTTTGAAAACTTCACAGGCTGAGAGAGTTGGGGTTGCTCAGCGTGGAGAAGAGAAGGCTCCAGGGAGACCATATAGCAGCCTTCCTGTACTTAAAGGGGACCTAGGATAGAGCTGGAGAGAGACTTTTTACAAGGGCATGAAGTGATAGGACGAGGGGTAATGGCTTCAAACTGGAAGAGGGGAGATTTAGATTAGATCTCAGGAAGGAATTTTTTACTATGAGGGTGGTGAGACCCTGGCCCAGGTTGCCCAGAGAAGCTGTGGCTGCCCCATCCCTGGAGGTGTTCAAGGCCAGGCTGGATGGGGCTTTGAGCAACCAGGTCTAGTGGGAGGTGTCCCTGCCCAGGGCAGTGGGGTTGGAACTAGATGATCTTTAAGGTCCTTTCCAATCTAAACCATTCTGTGATTCTATGATATTAAGTGACACCATTGTGAAGATACTAAAAAGCCCCAGACATGGTGTTGGACTGCAGAGAGGAGCAGTGCTTCTGAAAAATACCTTGCTGAAGCATGTCTGCACAGGGGTGCAGACAGACCTGATGTCCTCCGCCAGCCCTCTGAGTTGGCCAGGCCCGAGAGCACTCCAGCCCAAGGCTTAGTGTCAGCACTGGTCAGCACTGGACATCCATTTCATGCTTGTTCAAGAAACTGTAAAGGGACCAGAAAAGTTCTATTTTATTATTATTTCTATTTAAACCAAGATGTGGTAATTAACTCATCTGTGAGGTGTCTGTTGTGGAGTGATTTGGAGGTGGAAAAGGAGCAGGAGAGAGTAAGAGGAGAGTTCCCAAATCATATCCAGCTCTTCCTCTGGTATTTTGTATAAGGGACTGACTGGGTGGTGGATGGTTCACTACAGACAATGGTCCTGTGGTTATGTCTGTGCACAGGCTAGTGAGCTTAGGAGTTATAAATCAACGTTTTAAAATGTTTCACTGAAATAGTTGAAAAGTATTTTAGCTGCTGGCAAAATGATTTTCATTAAAAATGCTGTAAAAATCACAGTCACAGTAACTTCACTCCATTCTGCCTGGGAGACCCGATGGCTGATGAGCCCTGGGTTCCCTCCCCATCAGTGGCATGACCTGATGACCTGTGATTGTGTACAAGTTGTTTTCATCATGTTGCATAAGCCTGTCCCACCATCTGCTGGGTATTTTCAGCAGTCCTTGAGTCTTTTTTGGCCCCCTCATGGGATTTTCTAGTTCCTACCTGTGTATGTATTGAGGCAGCCTGCGTTCCCATCTAGGAATATAGCTCAATTCCAGCATTAATAAACTTGATTTAAAGCATCTTTTTGCTTCTCTGTCTGTGGAGAATAATTTGATGTTCCCTTCACTTTGTATTCATTTTCAAAGAATTTATGAAATATGGAGACATGTTTTTTCTGTTATGGAAGAGCAAGATGGTGACAGATTACCCTGTCTGCCATTGGCCCCTCCCGCTGTTATAATTCATCTAATCCAAATTTCCAGTGATGAAAGTAACAAATTATGCTTTTGGAAGTAGTGTGTGTGTTTGCTGAATTTCTAAGAGTTTCTGAAATGTTGGCTAGTGCATTCCTTCAGTGTCCCCTGCATGTCTTGTATCCTGCTTGGAGGGGCAGGAAGAAAAGGATGGAGTTTGAGCTGGATGATGGTGTTTTTCCCATCTCACTAACAACTTGGATTCCAAAAAGGTGGTATCCATCATCAGGAGGACACTATCCCCTTTGAAATGAAACAGCTTTTCTATGAGAGCAGGCTCTCTGTCAGCATCACTGCACCAAGTGGGAGACTGAAGGGTGAGTCCCTGCTTGGACTCTGGAAGGGAAGGAAGAAACACACAACTGAATCACAGAATCACAGGGGTTGGAAGGGACCTCTGGAGATCATCTACTTCAACCTCCCCTGCCAGAGTAGGGTCGCCTAGAGCAGGTTGCACAGGATGGCGTCCAGGCAGGTTTTGAATGTCTCCAGAGTTGGAGACTCCACCACCTCTCTGGGCAGCCTCTTCCAGTGCTCTGCCACCCTCAAGTAAAGAAGTTCCTCCTCATGTTCAGAGGGAACTTCCTATGTCCAAGTTTGTGCCCGTTATCACTGGGCACCACTGCAAAAAGACTGGTCCCATCCTCCCGGTAACCTCCCTTTAAGTATTTGTAAGCATTGATGAGATCCTCCCTCAGTCTTCTCTTCTCGAGACTAAAAAGACCCAAGTCCCTCAGCCTTTCCTCATAGGAAAGATGTTCCTGTCCCCTGATCATCTTTGTAGCCCTTTGCTGTACCCTCTCCAGCAGTTCCCTGTTCTTGAACTGGGGAACCCAGAACTGGACATAGATGCAGCCTCAGCAGGGCAGAGTAAAGGGGGAGGATAACCTCCCTCGACCTGCTTGCCACACACCTCTTGATGCCCCCCAGGATGCCATCGGCCTTCTTGGCCACAAGGGCACACTGCTGGCTCATGGTCATCCTGTTGCCCACCAGGACTCCCAGGTCCCTTTCCACAGAGCTGCTTTCCAGCAGGTCAGCCCCTCGCCTGTACTGGCGCATGGGGTTGTTCCTCCCCAGGTGCAGGACCCTACACTTGCCTTTGTTGAACTTCATTAGGTTTCTCTCTGCCCAACTCTCCAGCCTGTCCAGGTCACGCTGAATGGCAGCACAGCCTTCCGGTGTGTCAGCCACCCCTCCCAGCTTTGTGTCAGCAAACTTGCTGATAGTACACTCTATCCCTTCATCCAGGTCATTGATGAATATATTGAACAATCCATGTTTGCACAAGGCGTCCTTCTCCCTTCCTCACAAACAAAAATCATATGTTGCAGCAACTCAGCAAAAAAATTTAAAAAAAAATTAAAATCACGTATACTTGTGAAACCAGAGCACGGGGATACCAAGGACCAACATTTCCAGTCACTGCTGTCTCTCCCAGTCCCCGTGGTGCTTTAGCCTCCCTGTGTATGTGAGTTACTGTACCCAGAGCCCAGGGCAAGCAAGACTTTATGAACTCCCCCAGCAGTCTCCACAACCAGCAATTGCACTGATGTCTTCAGCCACATCCATTGACCTGTAAGTATTTCAGCCACAAGCATTTCCTTTTGTCTAGCGGTGCTAGGCAGGGCTTTCTTCTCATTTCAGTGTTATACAGACCTGGGCATAATGTCAAGTCATACTTTGTAATGTCTTACAATGAGGATAGCAATGAACTCCCCGATATAACCTGCAAGGCTCAGCCATGAAGATGGAGAGTGTCCAAAGTGCAGTTTCATGCTAATTAATTGCAATTGCTTTGTCCTCGGTTAATGAGATGATTCTGAAATATCCCAGTGGTGGTACCTAGCCCATGCTTTGCAAAATGTAGGTGCAACCCCTAACTCCACCTGCTTTTCAACCTCCAGACAGACCTGGCAAACCAGTACCTGAAAGCTGGTGTTAAGAACATAGGCACTGTGTTCCTGATGACCGACGCGCAAGTGGCAGACGAACAGTTCTTGGTGCTGGTGAATGACTTCTTGGTATCAGGTACTTGTTGCTCTGATTTCTCCTCTTCCCCCTTTTCAATGTAGTTTTGCTCATAGTAGCATCTGTAGTTCTAGAATATACAGAAGGGCAATATATGAAGTTAACTAGAAGATACACGGGTTAAGCTCTAGAGTAAAAGCAGTGCTAAGGTCTTCTTGGTGAGGATGCACTCCATCATCTGGTAGATCTGTTTCTTTGACGTCTTGTACACAGTTTTCCCTACTTCTTGGTATACTGCATGAGGTTGTTAAGTGGCATGTCTGTTGTGATATTGCAGCTGAGGACAGAGCCAAAGGAAGATGTCGACAGAGGAGGATTTTGACCTGTGGATCCTGTGCATCCACGCTCTAGTTGTGTCATAAAGTAAGGTTGTTCCTGGCTGGAATATCTGACTGGAGTATCTGTGAATTGGTGGATGATGTAAAGCCACCAGATGACCATGTCTGTGTGCATCAACTAGCCATTTTTCCCATTCCAGTTCTTTTCCTCTTCGTTTTTCCAGATGCATTTAAGTTTTTGAGTTGTTGCTTGCCCAAGCAATTGCAGAATAGTCAGTCTACATGCAGATGCTCTGTTTCCCTGCAGAACACAGCACAAGTGTGTGTGGACGAGCACTCCCCGTGCTGGGTGCGCTGCTGTTACAGTGCACATGGGGGTGTGCAGCTGTGTCACTGTGGCCGCACTAGGTAACCCAGAGTGGGTGTATTCCCCAGATTCCCTGGAAAATCACTGCTACTGACTGCCACTTTTTGCCTTATTTATGAGTCATGAGTGGGAAGATACCAGCTGGCTCAGATGACCTCTGTGGATGGTGAGGGGTGGAGAGCTGACAGCACAGGGTTGCAATAGTTTGTAACTCCAGAGTTTACATATGTGGCTATAAATTGTCCAGATAGTTTGAGCAGCAAACAAGCCCTGCCTGTGATGAATTTGTAATCAGGAGTAAGGACAAAGGTTTTTGTGGAGGACAGTGAGTAGCTCCTACCACCTCTTATGTGTGGTGTAAACAACATAAATATCTCATGACTCTAAGTGAAGCTCTGCAGTGTCCTGGAGCAAGGGGTGGGCCAAACAGCCTGGCTTTGGGATGTCCAGGTCACCTTACAGTGGTTTTGAAATGTGTTATGTTTTTGTGTGATTGCTATGTGGGGGAGTGGGGACAAATCAGAGGTCCTCACTCATGGTCCAGGGAAGCAGCTCAGAATTACATCTGGACTGAGAACAGGACCTTGGAGGGACCGTTACTTCCCATGATGTGAGCTACTGCTGCCCAACGGTTGCTGACTGATGGGTCTGGCTGCTCTCTGCTATCTGCATGCTTGTTTTTCTTACTTGTTTCGCTTCTTACCATCACCTAAGAAGCTAGAACAAAATATATATTTTAGTCTTTCTTGTAAATGAACAGATTTCTGATTAGTGTCTTTTCCTAAGTGATTAGTGCTCATATCGACAGTATCACATGCAATAACGATGATGTCAATCAAATCAGAAGCCAAAAAGGATCTGAATAGGTGATAAATTAAGGAACACTAAAAAAATATTTGGTTGGATACATTCTTGGCAATCAGTTGCATAACTATTAACTTTTAAAGTTTTTAAAAGATTATTAACTCTTAAAATGTTTTAGCGATCCTGGAGTTATTTTGCCACTGCTGGAAATGGTGTTGAGCAGCTGTAGAAATTGTATGTGTCCCTAATTCATTTGTGAAACTAAAATGATTTTGTTATCATGTATGGCATATTAGGTATTTGATTTTTATTTTTTTTGGTATTCTAATTAGCACTGTAGATCAGAAAAAAATTGACTTTCTGTACTTTGGCTTTATTCTATGTTTATTTGCCTTGTGCTTTTATAAGAAAGTTTGCTCTCACGAGTGTTTATGTTTTAGCATAATGACCTTGTGTGCCACCTTTCTGCTGCTGGGGCCTGTGGGCACCTGGCGCAATGATTTTTCTCGAGGAGGAGGCTTCCTCAAGCCCCTGAAGAGGAAGGTAGCCACTTCACTTTGCTCTAACACTGCAACAAAAGCCAGGCCAGTAAACCAAACATGCCCTTTTCTCTTAGGTGAAATCCCTGATCTCTTCCCTGATGATGAAGTTGAAAATATCATCACCAGCATGAGGAATGAAGTGAAAGACCGGGGGCTAGTGGATTCCAGGGAAAATTGCTGGAAGTTTTTTATAGAGCGTGTTCGAAGACAGCTGAAGGTGAGACAGAGGCTGGAGGAGTTCGGGTCCTCACCACTGCCCTTGGTGCAGGGGCACAGGGTGGAGATGCTTTGGGCTGTGTTGTAGGGAGGTCAGACTGCAGCCTGAAGGGCTTTTCCTCCTGTTCGTGGTATGAACTGTGATTCTCTCAGCAAGCAGTACTAAAGCATAAGAAATGCTGTCTGTTGTCATCACTTCTTGAGCTTTAGACAGTACTATGGGGGTTGAAAATTTTCTCTTTCAAGAGCTGAGCAGGATCAGCCGTTCCATTTTCAAAGCCATGCACTGGGGTTTAACTGGGGTGCATTAAGACTAGGTCTTGCTGCTTGGAAAAGTTGCACAGGGGATCAGTCTTCATGTTGTTGAAAAACCATAGTCAGAAGAATTAAAAAAAAACTTTATCTTAAAACCAGAGTGCTGGGTACTGAGTGGGACACAACATTACAGCCCGTATTCCGGCATAGAAAGGCCTTGTAAATATGTCCTAAGACATCTAAACAGTTTCAGGACTTTCCAGGTATGCCCAGCACATGGAGAAAGTACAGTGCAAGAAAGAGATAGACTCTTCCAGAAGATATTTAGCCATCTGCAGGACTGCACAGTGCTGCGATCCCAGAGCAGGGAGGTGGGGTGGGCAGTGAGTGAAGACTTGACCCTTGCTTAACGAAGGCAGATCCTCCTTCTTACTTACGGCTTGGGTTGTGTTGTTGGGACACGTTCACTGAGGTAGGGTGGCCTGTTTGCTTTTTTATGTAGGTAGGTACATGCTTAGGATGGGGAACAGCTGGAGAGTTGAGTTTTGAGGGAAAGTTTGGGGACCATGCCACAGTATAGATGCCCAAAGAGAGGGATTCCAGTCCTCCTCTCTCTCCCAGTGTGGAGGGGAATTTCTGACAGGCACTGAGGTTGTTTTGTAGCTCTTCTAGCACGTTGGTTGCCTTCTGCCTGGTGTCCCTCTCTAAATATATTCCTATTAGCTATTGAGGCACACTAGAAGGGCAGCATGGATGTGATTTACTTGAGGCTGATCCCTTTTCCTTGTCTGCCCTTCTCCTTAACAGTGTGTTTGAGCAGATGGATAGGGTCAGCCAGGAAGTGCTGTTTATGCTCTCCAGCATTTTGTGATGGCATCATGCACTGTGCAGAAAGCTGATCGAGCCGTTGCTGGTTCAGGGCATGCTGGACCTCTGGAAGCAGCACAGGAGTGGGGCTTGGCCCAACAGAGCATGAGCATCAACACACTTTCTGCCTCCGGGTCTTGAGATAGAGTAGTGTAGGTGCAGAAGAGGGCTTTTCATAGAATCATAGAGTGGTTCAGGTTGGAAGGAACCTTAAAGATCATCTAGTTCCAACCCCTCTGCCATGGGCAGGGACACCTCCCACTAGACCCGGTTGCTCAAAGCCCCGTCCAACCTGGCCTTGAACACTTCCAGGGGTGGGACATCCACAGCTCCTCTGGGCAACCTGGGCCGGTGTCTTACCACCCTCATAGTAAAAAATTCCTTCCTGAGATCTAATCTAAATCTCCCCTCTTCCAGTTTGAAGCCATTACCCCTCGTCCTATCACTACATGCCCTTGTAAAAAGTCTCTCTCCAGCTCTATCCTAGGTCCCCTTTCAGATACTGGAAGGCTGCTCTAAGAGCAAGCCCAACTCTCTCAGCCTGTCCTCATAGCAGGGGTGCTCTAACCTTTTGTACATGGATAGCTTCCTGAAGCTTGCCTGGCCCTGAGAGAGCAACATAGCAGTGCCCAAGGCTTATGCTTGAAGGTGTAGAAAGGATTTCTACATGTCTGTCCCCTGTGTGTGGGCATGCAGAGGCCATGTCAGAGGAGCAGAAGCTGCCTCTTCTGAAATTGAAACAAATGTGGCTTTGTTCCAGGCTGGCTTTCATAGCTTCTAAAAATAGATCTTAGCTCACAGTGGAGGTGGTGACACCTTACAGAGATGTCTGAGCCAATGGCGGTCTGCCCCATGGCACTTGCAAGACTGTGCAGGCACCAGCCTGGGCTGCCTAGTGGGAGAGGGGTGGTGCATTGAGATACTGCTTCCCAAACCGGCCCTTGCTCAGATATTGCTGCTCCATTGCATGATGTCAACTTGTCTGTGTCCTTCATTGTGCTTGATTAGCAGAGCTTGTAAATCCAGCCGCAGCAGGCTTGAAGAAGGGCTGTGATGAATGGTTGGGGCAGGCTTTGGTCCTTGGGTCTTCTTTTGTTGTTAAAGCTGGCGGTTGGGCAGTTAAGAGGAAAGGTACTTTGCCTTGGCCTGACTTTACACCCCGGGTGAGGAGTTTCCTTCTGGAAAAGAGAGTGCTCGTGCCTTCCTGAGAGGAGCTGAGCAGGCTGGCTGTGGGGGACGGGGGCTCCCAGCCTGCAGGGAAAGGCAGGCAGAGAAGGAACAGGTGCTGAACATGGGGAGGAAGGAGAAATGGTGCAGGGCTGGGGGGATGCTGAGCAGGGCAGTAACAGCCCCTTGACCAGGCCCCAGAGTAATGTGAAGAGAGATTTCCCTGAGACCCATGAACTCTACATGATTTACTGCAGCTCAGAAACTTTTAGCAGCTGTTAGATTGAAATAAAAGCCTGAAAAGCAAAAGACCTGCTGTGCAGACATGCAACAAGCAGGGAAAACATGCTCACAAATGCTTTTATTTCCATTCTGCTTTGTTTTGAGATTTCTCTATTTTAAAAAATTTCTCATTCTGATAAAAGCAGATTTTGAGTTTGAGCCACCTCAACCCTTTCCAGTGCTGGCTTTCAGGGAAACAATCCAGGCAGGCCCGTGGTCCTGCCAGGAGAATTTAGATCCATTCGCTTTAATTCCTGGTTGCACCACTTGAATCTGGATGCCAGTTCCCTGCTGGGCGAAGCTTTGTGTCACTGCTAAAGCGGGGAATAATGGTTATATTAAACTCCGGCTGCAGCCTTGAAAGCGTGCCAGGCTTCTGCTTTTCACCATAGCAATGCTTAACACCACTGCTTGTTTTTATTGCAATGAAAAAATGTGTTTACTGCTAGACTATGCCTTTTCCAGGCCAGGATTGTTGGCCTGAAGTGCAAGGGCTCAAGGATAGAAGTTGCTGTACCCTTAGCGAGATCTTCCATTGGAAGTGGTTGGTAGAGTCCGGGCTGGGCTGCATGGCTGGAGCCCGGCGCCTTCTCCCAGCCATGCCTTCTCACCTGCTCCTTCCTTGCGCTCCACAGGTTGCACTGTGTTTTTCACCTGTCGGTAACAAGCTGCGTGTCCGCAGCAGGAGGTTCCCCGCCATTGTCAGCTGCACAACCATAGACTGGTTTCAGGAGTGGCCGCAGGAGGCCCTTGAGTCCGTCAGCCTCCGCTTCCTGCAAGAAACAGAGACTGTGGAGGTGAGCACCTCACCCACCAGCATCTGGGGGTACCCGAGCCATGCCTGGGTTTGAGTTCTTCTGCGGGGAGCGGGTGCTGGCCACCGCTGGCCACACGGTGCTGGTGGTAGCCAGCTGTGACCTCGTCCCTCCATTCAGTGCAGACAATGCCTCACACAATGAGGACAGTGTTGCAGAGGACTCTCTGCTCATCTTTATTGCTCTCCAACATTTAGCCAGGACGTCTGGGTGACTGCTCAGAGAGGAATTGCTGGTGGCACTGTAGTGTGTTAAGCTTAATTGAACCAAGCTTGAAATACGGTTCAGGTTTTTCAGAGAGGAGCATGGACCTTAGCAGAAGTAGGGCCACAGGCACCATGATTGTGTGTGTTTGTACACTGATAGTATTGCCAGTGAAATGACTGCTTTGCTAGCAAGAAAGGCAATTTGCAAATCAGTGCAGAAAATAGCCCAATGCTCGTGATTATTGCAGGGAACATACGCTTTTCTCTCCACATGCATGTCTGAGCATCTGTAATTCTCAAGGGCAAAAATATGTCAAGTCCTCATTGATGACAACCTGCTACTAGACTAAAAGAGATTCAGTTCTGTTTATTTAGCTTTTCTGGGCTGGATTTTGGAAGAATAAAGTCTACAGTGTTGCTTTTTATGAGTGTGCACTTTCCCCATTTGTACAGAAGAAAAGCCCAAATTTATACTTAATAGACTGTTATTTTATAGAGCTGGATGCTAGAAAAATTGCTTGGAATAAGATAAAGAATGAAATAAAAAGATATAAAAAGTACATTAATAGACAAAGTTATTTTAGAGATAACAAATGAAAAGGGATCAACTTAGATGTTACACCCTGGATTTTGCTGAAGCAGAATAAAAAGTTAAACAATTCCTTTATTATACCTTCATATACGGCACAGGTCTGTGCTATATATAGTTGTTCTGCTTAAAATGTTTTCTTCTTGTCTTCTCATCTTTTAGGATTCAGTGAAAGATTCAATAAGCAAATTCATGGCCTATGTCCACACAAGCGTCAACAAGATATCCCAATTGTATCTGAGCAATGAACGACGATACAACTACACCACTCCGAAGTCGTTCCTTGAGCAAATCAAACTCTATCAGAATTTGCTATTGAAAAAGGGCAAGGATTTAAAAGCAAAAATGGAGCGACTGGAGAATGGCCTGGAGAAACTCAACCGCACATCTGCACAGGTAAACAAACCCTTTGGGGTTAAAAGGTGATGTTTCCCTTGTTTCTCTGTTAGACACATCTCCGCATCCTGGTTTGAAGGAGAACTTCACAGACTGAAACTGTGCAGGGTGTAAAATTTGTGCTAGATCCTGACTCTAGTCTGGCTTGAACTGGGTTCCTGGAGGAGCAGAAGTTATATGCTGTACTGGAAAGGAGAGGGGAAGAGATGTGTGTCCAGTCTCTGCTGTTTAGGTGGTGCTAATCCCAAATGAAAGATCACAGTAAGTAAAATGAGATAGAGAGACAGTTGGCTGTGTATATCTTCTTTTAATGATTATATTTCAGCTGTAGTGACAAAATTGTTTATAAAATACAGGACGATCAGTCATTTTTGGAGTCGCATCCACGAAATCTACAATAACATCAACAAGAATCCTGCCTCTCAAACTAAATAGAGCATCCTTTAAAAATAAGGCTGATGTTCATTTTCCTTGCATTATGCTATCCATCTTTAAGGAAAACTAATGTGTGTCTGAAATGTAGATTAGCTGTCCCAAAATCACCCAGCTAAAAAGCGGCACTGGCACTCTTCTGTGGTAATGACTAGACGTTGTTCTGAGTATTTCACAAACCTCTCTGTAGCGAGTTAGACTTTCAGAGCTTTGCTGTCTATATCTGTTGCTAAACTCCTGTTTTTCTCTCCATTTCATATTCTGTTGACTCTTACAAATGTTCACTTACGAGCCTCTACTGTGGCAAATGGGCCTCTCCCGAAGGTGCTCCAGAGAAATGCAGGGGGTTGAAGTGAATGAAGGACTAGCAGGTTCAACATACTCTGGATAATGCTGGTGGCATAAATCATGTCTGCCACGCTCAATAGGATACATGCCTTACTGAAGGGTGAGGTATGGGCTTTATTAGTGCCTCTCAACTCTGGTAGTCTACATCTCACTTCAAACAGTTGCTTTCTTCATGGTACAGGACAGATCTTTGAGAACACAGGAAGGGAGTGGGCATGTTTTGTGTCCCTTTTGCAGGTTTTAGGATCCCCTTTGTAAGGCTGCAGCTGAGATTGAACAGCCGGTAGCAGAGAGCACCCATCACAACCAGTGAATCTAACCAGAGCGGTAAGCATGTGCCCTCACCGCAAAGCGGGACTTACATCTACCTTACCTATGGAGGCAAATAATTTTGCTAACCTGTGGGGCGCTGCTGTTATTGATGATGCACCGGTGGTGCACAAGATGGGCTAGGTCTTTTTTTTATTGGGAGCATCTAAGATGAAACTAACCTTTTGAGAGGAAACAAGTCCCTGTAGTATAAGTCAAACATGGGGATGCTTCTTTATTATTCAGGCGTATGGGTGTTATGTTGGCAAGGGTTCTCTGATGAGCCACAAAATAGCTGCTGAGCAGTGGTGGAGGACTGGGGAGAAGATGGGAAGCCACAGCACCTGTGGGTCTTGTAGGTTTTGCTGTTGCAAGAAGGGTTCATATCTGGTTGGAGTAAGGCTGGGGCAAGAAGTGCCTGTTTGTGAAGTTGATTAAGATGCAGAGCAGTGAGGACAAATATGTCAAATCTGAATCTAAAATTAGCACTGGGGACCTAAAATTAAACACCTAAATTATCAGATGTGCGCAGCAGTCAAAACTGCTGTTGATTTGAAACCAGTGTGGATATTTAGCTGTATTGGAAATCATACAAGAACGTTCAATCTTGAATATGGATTTAAAAGTCTGAACTTTACATTCACCCATAGAAATGGTTGAGTTTGGTGCTGAGGAAGTGACAAGTCTTCTGTCTCACTCAGGTGTCTCATCGCCAGGTTATGTTCATGGTGCTTGGAAGCAATACACTGTGTTTTTTTCTATTTTAAAAGCAAAGAAAGAGGATTTTGATACCTGGGTATAACCTGGTTGTGCCTTAGGTCTGAGGACTACTGCTCCCATCATTAGCATCCTCCAGATTCCTGGTGCACGGATGCCATGATAAGTTAACTCTGATTTTTATGTATTTCTGTAGACTGTTCAGTGTGACCTCATGCTGAGCATGAGGGGGCTGTTGTGCAAGTAGCTGTAGGGTACTTTTTGACTTAGCCATTCCAGTTTCAAATTAAGCTCTCCTCCTCCTTTTACTCTTCTCCCCCCCACTGGCTCTTTTTTTTCTATTGAGATTTGGACATCTTGATACTGTTGAGCAACTTTTCTTCTAAAGAAATGTTTTCCATTAGTTTACGTGCCTAACCATCTTTCCCTCAAGACAGTGGCTGTCCTCAGTACTCAGAAAAGCAGAAGCCAGCTTCCAGTTATTAGGACATAATAGACTTGGGAAGATGTGTGTCATTTGTTTTTCAGTGATGTTTGCTATGAAGAGGTCAGTGCTATGATCAGAGTCCATTGCTAAGTAAGAACCAGGATTACTAAAGTGGAGGCTGGGAGCAGGGTGCCAGTGCTTCTGAGTAAAAGCGTTAGCAAGGTCTTGCAGTCTGTCTCAGTGATGGTGGAGGATGGTGATCCGTGTGGCAGTAAAGACATGAGGGGTAGTGGTAGGATGGTAACTACAGAAGTGTCTGAGCATGATCAGGTGGGAATTAGGGCTTGTCCCCCCAAAAAGTGGCAGGAAAATTAGCCCAGCTGAAGTGCATCTACACTAGAGGTTCCTTCCGACTCTGAAAATTCCGTGATTCTGTCAATTTTTAGGTTGACTTCGGTTAATATTGTGTAACTGGATTCTGGATTCCAGATTCAAGTCTTGCTTGCTCTATCAATTAATCGCTGACCTTTGTGATGTACTTTGTGTTCCTGAAACAAGGCAGGGAGGCAAGGACAAGCAGATAAAATGAGTCTTCTGGATCTCCAGGTTTTCTATTCTTTAATAATTCTTCTTATTCTGTCCTGGTGGTAGGCAAGCACTTCTTCCTTCCCTGTTGGAGTTACAGTACATTACCCTTGAATCTCTTGTTTGCTTTCCTCTTTCCCTTTCTATGTCACGTCATGAATTGCTTATCAGATTTTCCTGGACTCAGGAAGGTGTTCACAGGTTTTTTGCATTTCTTAGCACTGTTTGGGACCAAGTACTGACCCTTTTGTGGCCAGTAATGATATTCCGTGTGCTAAGGTATGTGCTGGATCTGTCTGCTCACACCTTCATCTCGTTATTATCCCGGTGTTGCCTGTTGGAAGGAGGTTAATAGCGTTCTCCCTTATCTTTGGGATGAGAGTCTGCTGTGATTTTCCATGCCACCTCAGTCTCTCCTTCCACTGTTATTCGCTTGTAGTTCTTGCCTTCTTCTGCTTCCCCAAAAAGCATCTTCTGCTTTCACCAGTGTTGGCAGGCCCTGGAAAAGTCAGTGGTGTATTTCTCACCTCCCCTGGATGTGGTAATGACTCTTGTGTAGTGTGTCTGGGTGGTAATTTATAAAGCAGGTGTCTGTGGCTGCTCCACAGCACAGCAGGGTCCAATATGCTGGCAAGAACCAAGCAGGACAGGTCACTGCAGGACCCTGAACTCCGCTGCTAGCAGTAAGATCTCATGTCTTTGGAGAAGTGTGAATCCCCAATCCTGTGCTCTTGTTTTGGATGTAAAAACAATCTCTTCCTGCCCCTCCACGTGGAGCTGCTTCTCTTTATCTGTTTTAGCAACTCCCTGTGGCCCTGGTGGCCCTGTTGTTCATGCCTGTGTCCATGTGTCAGATGCCCCTGCTACATGCACACATGCCCTGTGCCTTTTAGTGCCTTCCTGAGCTCTGTCTTGCAGGCTGGTGGGTTTCTGGTATTCAGCTTTCCCCTTAGTAGGGGGGAAGTTCTGCAGGGGGACTTCACCATGGACTGCAGAGGCATATCTACTCTGGTGCCTGGAACACCTCCTCTCCCTCCTTCTTCACAGACCTTCCTGCGTATTCTCACTCTTCTCTTCTGGCTGCTGTTGTGCAGCAGTTTTGTCCCCTTCTTAAATATGTCATCACAGCAGCACTACCACCATCGCTGATGGGCTCGGCCTTGGCCAGTGGCAGGTCCATCTTGGAGTCAGCTGGCATTGGCACTATCAGACATAGGGGAAGCTTCTGGCATCTTCTCACAGAAGCCACCCTGCAGCCCACTCACTACCAAAACCTTGCTATGCAAACCCAATGCGTGAGGCCAGACCAATAGGGCTTCCTAACTTCAGTCTCCAGAATGTCGTCACTGCTTATTTGTCTCCATCGGTCTTCATCACAGAATCACAGGGTTTGGAAGGGACCTCTGGAGATCATCTAAGCCAACCCCCCTGCCAGAGCAGGTTCACCACCAGCTCCAAGGAACAGGCATTATACAACATGATAATATTTTCCATGCTGTTCTCCTTTTGCATCCTGATGTTCTGCATGTGATGTTGTTGCATCATGGTGTTAACTGGGATATTGTTGGTAGCCCTGACCAGGAGTGCCGTGGAGCTGACCCAAGAATGACCAGGGAAGAGCAACCTGGAAATACACTCAAAGAATGATGGATGGCCCTGCTCCTGGTCTGAATGGTTTATAACACTGCTGATTTCATAAGGCGGACTAGGAGTATAGGGGGTGTCAGCGCAAGGAGGGAGAATTTGTTTGACTGTTGAAGAAGTTCTGGGCTGTGAGAGGACAGAAGATGGGAGCTGCACTGGGAAGGTTTCCTGCACATCCATGTTAGTGGTGGTCGGGCTTGGCCACCTCTGGGTTTTGGAAGTGTAGTTTAATGGCTGGGTTTCCAAAGAAACAGAAAATAGCTCTCTCTACAAGCTGCCGTCCTTTTTGGACAGAAAGTCCTTTTTGGTGTGAGAGAGGGGAAGTTTGAGTACCTTCTGTTACTGTGACGTTTGGAGAAAGAGGAGAACTTCTCATGCCTTTATTCCTAATGTTGCTCTGCCAGGGATGACTCCACAGGCCATTGATGGGAGCACATTTAAGGTTTCTGCTGTGCCTGTGCCTTCTTGAAGGTGGTGGCGTGAGGCCTTCCTGCTATCAGGCATTTTTATGTCTGGGCATTAGGATGTATGGGAAGGGAGGAGAAATGGATGTGACAGACTGTTTTTGCTGTGGATGCAAGTATGGCATTAAGGGAAACTGGTTTGCTGTGCTGAAGGGGTGAAACTGGAGGAGTAAAGTTCATAAATGTACATTCCCTGTGCCACCCCCAGGACATCGCTAAAGATAGTCAGTTTGGTTATTTAGGCATAGTTCCTGTTTCTCTCTTTCCACTGCACAAACGCTATTAAATTGTCCCTCCTTAACTGTGTTTGAGCTTTAGCCTCACTGGGGAAACATGATTGTTTCCTTTCATGTTCCAAAATCCTGCTGTAGGTAAGGGAGGTTGGAGGTCACTGCATGTCCCCTAGATGTGGTGTGGTCTATCGGCAACGTCCAGCAGAGCCTCAGGATACACATCAGAGCTCCAACTTGCAACATTTCCATTGGGAATTTAACATGTAGCCCAACCCAGCTGGGCAGGGGCCTTCACAGTAGCAAACACCTGCGCTTCCAAATATTTCTTTCAGACAAAGCCCTAACGGAATTTCTTGCTTTTTAAAAATCCTGTTATAGCAAGTCATTGACCCTTCCATTATCGCATGTGCTTGGCTGAAAGCAAGTTTGGTCAGGGCAATTTCTGTTCTCACGGGCTGTGCTGGGGGCTGAGTTTACATCTGCTCGTTTTGTAGCGCTGTTAAGTGCCAGTGGGTTTTAATCCCTTGCTTGTTTTGTCATGGCGGTGTAAACCCCTAGAGCTCCCATTTGTATATGTATCCAGCACATGATTATTGATTTTTGGGCAGAAGGTCACAAGCCATATCTGCCATCAGTGAAGCCTCTCACTTCAGTTTCCTGCAATCCCCAAAGACACAGAGCTGAACAATCACGGAATCACAGAATCACGGAATTTTCAGAGTTGGAAGGGACCTCTAGAGATCCTCTAGTCTAACTCCCCTGCTGACGCAGGAATGCCTGGAGCACATTACTCAGCACTGCATCCAGGCGGGTCTTGAAAATCTCCAGAGAAGGGGACTCCACAACCTCCCTGGGCAGCCTGTTCCAGTGCTCTGGCACCTTCACCAGAAAGAAGTTTTTTTCTTGTGTTTGAATGGAACTTCCCATGTTCCAACTTGTGCCTGTTGCCCCTTGTCCTGTCACTGGGAAGCCCTGAGAAGAGTCTGGCTCCATCCTCCTTCAACCCACCCTTTAGATACTTAGAAGCAAGAGTAAGGTCTCCCCTCAGCCTTCTCTTCTCCAGGCTAAAGAGTCCCAGCTCTCTCAGCCTTTCCTCATAAGGGAGGTGCTCCAGTCCCCCAGTCATCTTTGTTGCCCTACGCTGGACTCTCTCCAGAAGTTCCCTGTCCCGCTTGAGCTGAGGAGCCCAGAACTGGACACACTATTCCAGTTGTGGCCTCACCAGTGCCAAGTAGGGGGGGAGAATGACCTCTCTTGACCTACTGGCCACACTCTTCCCTATGCAGCCCAGGATTCCATTGGCCTTCCTGGCGACAAGGGCACATTGCTGGCTCATGGATAATTGACTCTACCAGGACCCCCAGATCCTTCTCCTCAGAACTGCTTTCCAGCAGGTCCACCCCTAAGCTATACTGGTGCCCAGCATTCTTCCTCCCCAGGTGCAGGACCCTACACTTGCTCTTGTTGAATCTCATTAGGTTCTTCTCCGCCCAGCACTCCAGCCTGTCCAGGTCAAGCTGGATGGCAGCGCAGCCCTCTGGAGTGTCAGCCACCCCTCCCAGTTTGGTATCATCAGCGAACTTGCTGAGGGTACACTCTGTCCCCTCATCCAGGTCATTGATGACTATATTGAACAAGATTGGACCGAGTATTGACCCCTGGGGGACACCACTGGTTACAGGCCTCCAACTTGACACTGCTCCATTAATCACAACCCTCTGAGTTCTGTCACACAGCCAGCTCTCAGTCCACCTCGCTGTCTTCTCATCTAGCCCACACTTCCTCAGCTTCCTAATGAGGATGTTATGGGAGACAGTGTCAAAAGCCTTGCCGAAGTCAAGGTAGATGCCACCTACTGCTCTGCCCTCATCCAGCCAACCAGTTATAACATCACAGAAGGCTATCAGATTGGTCAAGCATGATTTACCCTTGGTAAATCCGTGTTGACCACTTCCAATAACTTCCTGTTCTTCAACATGTTTGGAGATGACATCCAGAACAAGTTGCTCCATTACCTTCCCAGGGACGGAGGTGAGACTAACCGGCCTTTAGTTCCCTGGGTCCTCCTTCTTGCCCTTCTTGAAGACTGGAGCAATGTCAGCCTTCTTCCGGTCCTCAGGCACCTCTCCTGTTCCCCATGACCTTCCAAAGATGATGGAGAGTGGTCTAGCAATAACCTCTGCCAGCTCTCTCAGCACTCGCGGGTACATCCCGTCAGGGCCCGTGGACTTATGGATGTCCAGCCTGGCCAAGTGGTCTCTAACCTGGTCCTCCTCAACTGAGGGAAAATCTTCCTCTCTCCAGACCTCCCCCCTTGCCTCCAGGGTCTGGGATTCACGAGGGACAGCTTTAGCAGTGAAGACCAAAGAAAAGAAGGCATTCAGTTACTCCGCCTTCTCTGTGTCTTCCACCACTGGGGTGCCGATCTCATTCATCAGTGGGCCTACATTTTCCCTAGTCTTCCTTTTTCTATTGATATACTGAAAGAACCTCTTCTTAATATCTTTAACCGCAGTGGCCAAGCTGAGTTCTGCTTGAGCTTTGGCCCTTCTAATTTTCCCCCTGCATAGCTTCACTACATCTTGGTGTTCCTCATAAGTTGCCAACCCCCTTTTCCAAAGAATGTAAACTTTCCTTTTGTTTCTGAGGTCCAGCCAAAGCTCTCTATTTAGCCAGTCTAGTCTTCTTCCCTGTCGGCTTGTTTTTTGGGACATGGGGATGGCCTTCTCCTGTGCTTTTAAGAGTTCCTGCTTAAAGTATGACCAGCCTTCCTGGGCACCTTTGCCCTTCAGGATTGTCTCCCAAGGGACACTCCCAACTATGCTCCTAAACAGGCTAAAGTCTGCCCTTCGGAAGTCCAAGGTGGCTGTTCTGCTGGCTCCCCGCCTTGCTTCTCCAAGAATTGAAAATTCTATCATTTTGTGATCGCTCTGCCCAAAACGACCTCCAACCTTTACATCCCCCACAAGGCCTTCTCTGTTAACAAACAGTAGGTCCAGTAGGGCGCTTCCCCTAGTTGGTTCCCTCACCAGCTGTGTTAGGAAGCTGTCTTCCACGCACTCCAGGAACCTCCGGGACTGTTCCCTCTCTGCTGTGTTATATTTCCAGCAGACATCTGGGAAGTTGAAGTCCCCCACGAGAACAAGGGTGAGCGATCGCGAGACCTCTGCCAGCTGCTTATAGAATATTACATCAGTCTCTACATCCTGATTGGGAGGGTCTATAACAAACTCCCACCACGATATCTGCCTTATTGGCCTTCCCCTTGATTCTTATCCATAAACACTCAACACTGTCATTCACGTTGTTAAGTTCTAGGCATTCAAAACTGCCCCTAAGAAGAAGCTGCCGCTGAGTTTGCCGACTGAAGGGATTATGTGCTCCTGCAAGCCCAGAGTCTTTTGGATTTACAGACGTGTCTGTGTCCTGGTGAAAACAGCATTGTAGTGCTGGGCAGCAGGAGATGACAGTGGATGAAGTGCACAAAGAGACTCCTAAGAAACCATTCTCCACTTGAAGCTGATGCTGAACATTCATAGCTTCAGTTCCTGACTGCATATCATGCTTTCTCTCTTCGTGTATAAAAATGGAATTATCAACAAAAGCAAGTGTCTGCCTTCCCTTCTACTAAGTATTTTTATATAGGTAAAGATGTACCCCGGGAGTTCTAAGAATTCTTTATGAGTGAAAAACTCTGTGGTCTGCACAGAGCCTGTGTAAATTCACTGAAACGGGTGCTTTTAGAAAGAGACTTTCTGTCTTCAAGAGAGAGCCTGTGCAAGCTCCTCCACCATGGAAATGCTTCAACCCATTGCTGGCGAGGGGTCCTACCTCATTGGTTGTGAGCGGCTGCTCAGTGGAGCAGTGTGTGAGGAGCTGCCGCCACTGTCATGCCTCTTGGCTACCAGCTGAATGGGAAACCCCTTCTCAAGCTCATTTGACATTCACATTTTAAAGCCCCATTAGCCTTGGACCTCTGATGGGTACCTGCTGTACCTGTCAGCAGATCCCAATCGTAACCTTTCTGGTGTGAAAAATGCCCTTCCTGCCACAAGTCTGTAGGACCCGATGGTTGCGACGGGGTGCCACCTCTGCCTTGTGTGTGTGTGACATGGGATGGAGGGGTGGGTGAGTGTGGGCAGAGTGCACCTGGGTGAGCCAACAGCTCGGGGAACTCTGGTTCCTGGTGCACAGGTCCTTCTCAAAACCTGCACGTGGCAAAATACCATGTGCTCTGTTCTGCTGGTGTCAAGGCTGAGAAGCAAAAAAAGTGTAGCTGAATTGTAGCACATGTAATCTCCACCACAAAACACATGTGCACGGTGCACGGACGCCTTCTTTACCAGGGATGTGATGTGACATCAGATCTCATGTTCAAAGCTGGATGTATTTGACTTTATAATGAGAGAAACTGAGAGAGTTGGGATTGTTCAGTCTGGAGAAGAGAACGCTCTAGGGAGACCTTATTGTGGCCTTTCCGGAATTAAAGGAGGCCTACAGGAAAGATGGGGACAGACTTTTTAGCAGGGTGTGTTGCGATAGGACAAGGGGTAATGGCTCTAAACTAAAAGAGGGTAGGTTTAGACTAGATATAAGTAAGAAATTTTTTACACTGAGGGTGGTAGGTGGCCCATCCCTGGAAACATCAGTCAGGTTGGACGGGGCTCTGAGCAACCTGATCCAGCTGAAGATATGCCTGCTCATGGCAGGGGAGGTTGGACTAGATGGCCTTTAAAGGTCCCTTCTAACCCAAACTATTCTATGATTCTATGATTCTAAGCTTCCTGCAGATGCTTGGTCCATGGTGAGGCTCCTGGACTGCGCAAAAATAATCCCAAGAACACCTGAAATGAAAGCTTCCACCTACTTCCCGTTGTTCAAAGAAATGTTCATGTTGCCCTGGTACCTCTGTCCAGTTTCCAAGCAGAGACAGTGAGCAGGGATGGGATAACCTCCTTAGCAGCTCATCCTGCTGGTGCTGGTCTCTCCCCTGCTGGGTTCCTCAGTGCTATCAGGCTGCTTCAGTGTGTGGCCTATGCACATGGGCTCTCCAACTGTGAGCAAAGCAGAGTAGCAGTATCCTACTAACAACTAGAAACACTGCTTTTCTGTGCTGCCAGAGCATTGCTTGCTTTATACATGGGCCCTCCGTGGCTTTGGGTACTGCTCAGCCCCACTCGAGTGTGACTCCGTGCTGCTGGGTACGGCGGGGAGCAGGTTGGTGAATGTGCTCATGCACGTGTTTCTCCCCCTTAGGTGGATGAGCTGAAGGCCAAGCTGGCAGCCCAAGAAGTGGAGCTGAAGCAGAAGAATGATGATGCTGACAAGCTCATCCAGGTGGTGGGGATGGAGACGGAGAAAGTGAGCAGGGAAAAGGTAATGGCCGATGAGGAGGAGCAGAAAGTGGCACTTATCACCCAGGAGGTTGAGCAGAAGCAGAAGGACTGCGAGGAGGACCTGGCCAAAGCTGAGCCTGCCCTGGCAGCTGCCCAGGCTGCCCTGAACACCCTCAACAAGGTAGGGTGAAGATTCTCATGGGAATCCAGTATCTCCCCTCTGCATTGCCAGCAGCGTCAGCTGGTGGCCCAAGATTTTGGGCATTGTATTGACCCTCCTCCAGCTTTTTCCCAGCTGGTGCATACTGGGTCCCTGGTGTAACTCAGAGCAGCCACAAGGCTGCACCAAGTTACTCTTTACTCATGGTCATGGAGAGCAGGAGGAACTGGATGTGGGTGCTTCGGTTGTGCCTCTTCTCTGCTGTTGGCTGGCACCACTGCTTCTCATCCTGCCCCACAAGGAAGGGGAGGTGACCTTACTGTCACCCTCTTTCAGGACCCAGGTAAGAGTGTCTCAGAGGGATCACCAGTTGTGTACCTCTGTCTTGCTGTCCAGGCACTGTCTCTGGCTCAGACCTGTCTGCTAGCATGGAGGAGGACATTGCAGGATGGAGGGCTGGGCTCCAGGGCAAGGGTATAGGCCAGATCTCACTCCAGACTTCTCTGAGGCTGAGCTGCAGGGAATGAAGCTGTAGGAGGTGAGACCAGGAGAGGCTGCCAGTACTCTCAGGACGTCAGCTGTCCTGAGGCTCCTGTGCTCCCTTAGCTGGTCACAGCAGAGGTGCAAGAGGGGTTGCAGGACAGGTGAGGTGATGCCCAAGCACCCTTTCATTTCAGTGAGAGACGCTATTGATGCCATTTGCTTGGGGTATTGCTGGGCAAGCACACAATCAGCACAGCGGGAGCTGAGAACACTCCAAAATACCAACAAGGCAGATTTTACACCCAGCTACCCTGTGCGCCTTTCTCCCCAGTGGTATAGCTGGTGTCGAGAGCCTTGCACAGACAGATCTCATGTGAGCCTTGCAGACCGATGTTGGTGGATGTGGGGCTGGAAGTTTGTGGCTGCAGCTGGCAGTGAGTGTGGGCATCCTCTGAGTTCCCACTTGCCCCATCTCCTGCTTTGGAAAGGGATCTGTGACGGGAAGGCTCATGTCCCCCTCCAAGGCTGCGACACAGTGGGGCAGTGTCTTCCTGCAGCCCACAGCAAATGCCTTACTTGGCCAAGGGGAAGACAAGGCTGGGGAAGGAAGTACAGTGGGGAGAGTTGGCGACTTCTTGGGCTTCTATGGGCACCTTTCCCTCATGAGTTCCCTGCTATTGTAGGGACAAAACATAGTGGTCTGAGTGTTTGGACTGATCTTCTCCAGCTGTACTGGGGTGGGATTTGCCTTGTCCTCTCTTTGTCCAAGACATTCCTCAGGCCTTGTTGAATGTGATGCTCAGTGTCTGATACATACGGCTTGGCTCCACAGGTGCACTCATGGGGTGGCTTTTGGCTTAACACAGTAAGAAGCGCTGGCACAGAAGTCTCATTCCATTTTTGGGTTTATCCAGTACCAGGGTTTTCTCAGGTGGGGAGAGGACCTGCTCTTCAGCAAGTGTCTTTGGGCTGGACAGGACCTGTTGCAGGTCATGGCTAGTTGGGTACTGAGTGTGGGGTGACCTCTCAGTAGAGCCATACATTGCTGCAGACAAAGCCATTCCAAAGGAAGATGCCACTAGGGAAATGTATACCCAGGAGATAAGGACCACTCTGACTTCAGGAGACTAGTTGATTGGTTTAGGGAAGGCTTTTGGTATCTTGGAAGGTTTTTTTCCTTCAAGCGTGCTCCAGAGGTTCTGATTTGGAGCCCGACACTTTAAGATTTGCCCGAGAGACATGTACCTGTCATTTTTTTTGGTCTGCAGTTCATGCAGCATCCTGGATCAGCAAACTCCCATTGCACCCAGGGCAGAGCAGTGGCCATGCACCGGGTGCAGCTGGAAAATCAGACTTATTCCCATGATCACAGCAAAGCATGGCTCAATCATACCTCAAACCATGGCTCAGTCATAGCCCACTTAGGGGAGAGGAAAGTCATCAGGAATGGGTTGTCTGATTAGCTTTCAGAAAAGATGTGGCTTTGCTGCAGAGATGTGTTGCTTTGGCTTTTGTTCATGGAAGGGAAAGGACTGTACAAAGGAAAAATGTTTGTCTCTTCATTAGCGTTGTTTTTGTGCTGGAGCTGTAGAGTATCTCATTAGGCAAAGATTAGGGAGATGCTGGAATTTTCTCTAGGGACCTGTAAAGCAGCAATAGCAGAGCACTGGAAGGCATGGGGTCCTTTACCTGCTGATCAGAAACACAGAGAGCTTGACCTGCTTGCTGACATAAATAATCAGCAATATTTATGTGTGTGTATATACAGCTTCTCCCCAATTATCTAAGTTGTCTTATTTGGACAGCACTGTTATATGCACCATTAATAGGGAAAACAGTGAGGAAAGCTGTTGAGTAGAATACAATAATAAATACGTGTAGTCAGCCACCAAGGAGCTCACTAAGTATGTGCCAGCGTCCCCTGCTAGTTTAAAAGAAGAGCAGCCATGTTCATTGGGACTTGTGTCTTTTGCGGACAGGCTGTGTGGAGAGTGAAGCAAGATGAGATGCCTTTGCATTAGTCCCAGGCAAAGGGTGAGGGAGGCTGGTCAGCAGGCAGCCAGTTGCCTTTGGTGAGATGAGTTTTGTGAAAAATCTGACTCTCTTGAATGGGAGAGCTGCTCTAAAACCATGTGCCCCTGCCATTGCTGTGTGGGAACCAGGCTGGCACCTGGGCTGTCCGTGGCATTATGTGGAGGTGATCTAAGGTCCACACAAGTGAATGGCCCAGGGAGGTTTTGTGTCATTTCCAGGATTAACAGAGCACTAACCCAAGAGATCAGCCTTTCCTGGCAGGACAGAGCTCCCAGATGAGGTTTGCAGCAGGGGAAAGGAGGAAAGTGGAGGAGCATAAGGCAGCCATAGGTGGACCCGTTGCTCCCAGAGGGATGGAGCCACAGAGGCAAAGCCAGGCAGCAGTGACAGCTAGCAAGGTATTAACCTCTGCCATGGGCATCTGCAGCAGCATTGCAACCCATTTGGAATCTTCACGAGTAACTCATATCTTAGAGCCGTTCCTCGGGCTGTGTGGCAGGTGACTCGTTCAATGGGGGCAGGCTGCTGCCAGAGGTACTGCCATGCTGCTGTGTGCTCACAGAGCCCCAGGAGTTTCCAGCTCCTCCTCCTTTGCTGCTGGCTGCAAAACAGTCTTGTGTTTGGTAAAGAATCTGTTAGCCCCATAAAACCAAAGTTGCCATTTGTCATTCGTTATTGTAATCAGAGCAGCCGCAGTTCGTGGGACACTTCCCAAGCAGCAGTAGTTACAGGTAACAAGTGTGTGTTATTTTTTTTTTGGCACGTAAATTATTCCAGCAAAACTGAAAATACTTCACCTGGTCAGTGCATGGTTAGATGAAATGGGCCACACCACGTGCATTACCTTCTTGTTGGGTGCAACTTAAACCCAATGTGATTTCTGCTCATTTTTTTCTGGTAGGAGGATTATCTTTGTGGTGCTTTAAATAACCCCCTTTGGTGCCTTCAAAACCACCCAGAGCCATGCTGCTCTCTGGAGGGTGTGGCCCAGCTCAGCTGGCCTTCGACAGGATTTAGCTCTCTGTGTGTTTCTCACAATTTAAACTTCCCTTTTACTTTGTCCTGTCTGAGCCACGAAGTGACTACAGGTCGGCTCAGCCCAGCTTTGGCTGCATGGGGCAAAGCTGCTGCAGCCACTTTTGTCCCCTGCACTAGTCTTAGGGCCTTTTGGAGGGTTTGGTGGCATTGCAAGTGTCCATGGCAAATTGAGAGGCTATTTAAGGTGTTAAAAAGAGGTAAGTATATATACGTACAAGATGATTATATATATAATATAGGAGTATCAAGAAGGATTACAGAGCCCTGGGAGCAGCAGTAAATGACTCTGGAGCACAGGCAGTTTTTTCATCAGTCTTCTCTGTCAGAGGGAAGGGGGTTGAAAGGGGCAGTCAAATCTGCCGAGTCAACACATGGTTACAGGGCTGATGCCATAGCCAGGGGTTCGCCTACTTAGACCATGGGACTCGCTTTGAGAAACCAGGTCTACTGGGGGCTGATGGGGTCTATCTGTCAGAGAAGGGGAAGAGCATCTTTGGTCTAAGGCTTGCCAAGCTGGTGAAGAGGACTTTAAAATGAAGTTTAAAGGGAAGGGAACCTCAATCCATCCCACTCCTACCAGTTTGATGCCAGTGCCAATAATAGATGCCCAGAGCCTGGAGAAGGATCACAGGTCAGCAGGAGAGCACCTGGAGTGCAGCACAAAGGAATTCCAGCCACTCCAGCCAGTAAGTCAGCTTCATCGGGGGCTTTATGCAAGCACACATAGCATGGGGAATAAACAAGAGGGGTTAGAGACATGCACACGCCTGCAGGGCTGTGATGTTATTGGCATCATGTAGACGTGGTGGGATGGCTCTTGTGACTGGAGTGTTGGAATGGAAGGATACAGGCTTTTCAGGAAGAACAGGCAGGCGAGATGAGGAGGGGGTGCTGCTCTTTATGTCAGTGACCAGCTGAAGTGCATGGAGCTCCACCTGGGGATGGATGAGGATCTGACCGAGAGCTTATGGGTCAGGATTAAAGAGAGGGCAGGGACAGGCGACATTACAGTGGGGGTCTGTGACAGGCCACCCGACCAGGAAGACCGAGCAAATGAGGCCCTCTGTAGCTGGATAGGAGCAGCCTTATGTTCACAAGCCCTGGTCCTCATGGGGGACTTCAACCACCCCGATATCCATTGGAGGGACAGCACAGCAGGGCATAAGCAATCCAGGAGTTTCCTGGAATATGTCGATGACAACTGCCTTCTGTAAGTGATGGAGGAGGCAATGAGGAGAGGTGCCATGCTGCACCTTGTTCTCACCGACAAGGAGGGGCTGGTGGGGAATGTGAAGCTCAAGGGCAGCCTTGGCTGCAGTGACCATGAGATTGTGGCATTAAAGAACCTTAGGGTGTTGAGGAGGGCGCACAGTAAGCTTGCTACACTAGACTTCAGGAGAGCTGACTTTGGCCTCCTCAGGGATCTCCTTGGTAGAGTACCATGGGATAAAGCCCTGGAGGGAAGAGGGGCCCCAGAAAGCTGGTTACTATTCAAGGATCACCTCCTCCAAGCTCACAAGTGATGCATCCCAACAAAGAGGAAGACAGGCAAAAACACCAGGAGGCCTGTATGGATGAAGAAGGAGCTCTTGGACAAACTCAAATGGAAAAAGGACGTATACAGAGAGTGAAAGCAAGGAAGGTAGCCTGGGAGGAATGCAGAGAAATTGTTTGAGCAGCCAGGGATCACGTATGGAAAGCTAAAGCCCTGATAGAATTTAATCTATCCAGGGTCATCAAGGGGAACAAGAAAAGCTTCTATAGGTACGTCAGTAATAAAAGGAAGACTAGAGAAAATGTGGGCCCTCTCCAGAAGGAAACGGGAGACCTGGTTACCTGGGATAAGGAGAAGGCTGAGGCACTCAACGCCTTTTTTGCCTTGGTCTTCACCAGATTGCTATAACAACCAACTGCAGCCAACTTTGTTTCTTGCCCCATTGGAGGGTGGGAAGCAGAGAAGCGTAGAGGGGTTACACCTGCAGGGAGGAGTAGACAGGACAGGTGACCCAAAACTGACCAACAGGGTATTCCTGTTTAGATTCTTTTTAAACTCATAAGTCCCCCTTCTCTGAAGGGAGAGAGGTCAGAGAGCATCTGTCATTCATTTCAGTGGCCAGTCCAGCCCAAACTGTTGTCTCGAATCTGGATTCTTTACCCGGTGTGCAAGCCAATAACACACAGAGCAACGGTATTTCCAAGTTTATTCCATTAATGTGCAGAAATGGGGTGCTTGTCCCAAAATAGGGGCACACCTCAGTTTCAAAAATCTCCACTTTTATACATTGATTGTTACATATTCAAACAATGAATACATATTGATTGTTGTTCTCTTTAATTTCTTCACTTCCCATGTAAATTAGTGCGCAGACTCAGTCTTCTTCTTCCATTTTTCTCTTTTGATTGGGTAGGTGGTCAATGAGTGGGTGGTCACAATCTCCCCTGCCGAAATTACCTTTTACCTACTTCTCCTCTAATCTTGGCAGTTCCAGGAGGTTTTCTTGGTTTGCTGACCAAGCCTACAGTTCATCACTCTCTTGACAGGAATATCCTACTTATCAACAAAGACACATTGTCTAGCGGTTAGTTCCTTAATTGAATTGCAGATAAATCATGTCTAGTTACTATTTCTCTATTTTAATATTAGGTAAATAATTAAATAGTGTTGAGGCTGTATAGGGGACTCTAGCAGCAGCAGGTTTCCTTAGTTGCTTCAATTACATTTTACATTTCATTTTTCTAGTTAATATCGATTTTACTACAACAAAACCACAACAGCTGAATCCCCAGCAGTGTGATCAGCAGGTCAAGGGAGGTGATTCTCCTCCTCTACTCTGTTCACGTGAGACTCCACCTGGAGTATTGCATCCAGCTCTGGGTCCCCCAGCATAAGAAGGACATGGACCTGTTGGAGCAAGTCCAGAGGAGGGCCATGAAGGTGATCAGAGGATTAGAGCACTTCTGCTATGAGGACAGGCTGAGAGAGTTGGGGTTGTTCAACCTGGAGAAGAGAAGGCTCCAGGGAGACCTTATAGCACCCTTCCAGTATCTGAAGGGGAAGAAAGATGAGGAGAGACTCTTGATCAGGGAGTGGAGCGATGGGACAAGGGGTAATGGTTTTAAATGGAAAGAGAGGAGATTCAGACTAGATATAAGGAAGAAATTCTTTACTGTGAGGGTTGTGTTCTGTGACTCTATGATAATATGTATATAAAATAATTAAGGTAATTATTATACAGACCATGATAAATGACATGTGGGTTACGGCAGACACAGCACAGAGCACCTGCAAAATAAAAAAATGCAAATCCAGATGTGATAGTGAGTTTCAAAACCTGGGAAACCAGGTTCTAGAGATAAAAATGTCATTTTACCTCTTACAGTGCAGTTTGCCAGCTCACCCTGTGAGGGTGCCTGGGCTCTTCCTCAGCATCCATATTCCCTGGCCCCTAAGGATTGCAGGACATGGAGCTCAGCACATCTGATGTTTTGGCATCCTCATCTCATTTTGGGGAGAGAAGAAGGGGGAGATCAAGGCACATGGACTCCAGGACTGCCTTCCTCTGCCAGTGGGTCTCTGCTTGGCACAAAGCACTTTCTGAGAGGAGGCAGCAGCTGTCCTGCAGAGGTGGCTGAGCAGTCTGTGTCCCCTTGGAAAGGAGGATGGTGCTTAGCCAGCGCTGCTTAGTCTCTGCACAGGTTACGGTGAGCAGAAGACAGTGACAATAAGGAAAGCAATGAACTTTCTGTGCAACTGCCTGCAAGGAATACTCTGTGGAGATGGTCCAGAGGCATCCAAGGATGCCACAGCAGCTGGTGCTCCTGAGGCAGGCAGCACTCAGTGTCAGTGTCCTGTCCAGTTTCCATCCCGGGGATGCTCTGGTGTGCAGAAGAATTCAGAGTGATTTGTTAAAATGCAACCGATTGATTCCATCAGAGAAAATGGCAAAGCTCCTTTTAGCTGGTACCCAAGTTCACCAGCATGGCAATCACTGCAGACCTAGCTTTTCCTCTTCCTGTGGCACCAGAGACTCTCATAGTATGGAAGGAAACCAGCCACTCATGCTACCTAAGTCTTCCTCCCTCTCCTGGCCAGGACAGCATCAACCTCCTTCCCATTCAGGGTAGTACTGTCATTGTTCCCATCATGTCCTGGAAGTGCTCACCTCCTAGGGAAAAAACAGCAGTACCAGCTTAGCATCCCATTTCCACTGAGATGCAGGCTGTTAAACACAGGCTGCTTTGCCAGGGCCCTCCCGGCCCTCCCTGAGCAGCAGCCCCCAGCACACGTGGGGCTGGGGAGAGCCCACGCCACATACGCTGCTCCCGGCTGAGCTGAGCAGGGTGCTCAGGATGGAGGAGGGCATGTCGGGGCACTCGTGGGCTCACGCTTGGCTCTATGTCACTGAGCACGTTAATTAGAGACATGTTACATTGGAAATGCACACAGCTCCCAAGAGCCTGTCTCTATCAGCTTCATTATTAACAAAAGCTGAAAGCAAACAAAGACACATTTAGGAACAGATTCATAGCAGATACCTTTATCTCAAAAATGGGTACTCAAAGGTAACAGACTATTCCACCTTGCTTCCACAGACAGAAACTGTTAGATGCAAAATATCAAAACCGCTAGAAGCAGGAACTGACAGAATTTCATAGATTTTTTTATTAAACTGCTGTTGAAACAGCCCTTACCCTTGTTTTGACAACAGCATGTCATCTGAGAACAGCTGATTACTGTGCTGGTTTTTCTTATGCAAAAGCGAACTCGCATGTGTGTGGCGAGAGGAGTTTAGGTGTCAGCAGATCAAACCCTCAGCATCGCATCATTGTCACAGTTGCAAATGTGTTAGGAAATGCTTGCTTTCTCCACAATTCAGTGTTTTTTGCTTAGGTTAAGCTTCATCCCACTTACTATTAGGGACTTGCTAAAACCACCTGCGTTGGTAGTGGAGGAGGTGGGCACACCCCTTGGAGAAGGGTGACCCTAGAGATTAGCTGATTCTCATGGGGGGCTGACTGTTTGCCCCAATGACAGCTCTCTTGCTGAAGGTGCTTGGTGTAAGTGCCTAAATTTGGGCTGGGTGATGGCCCTATGGAAACAGGGGTTTACACACAAATAATTCAACAACACCTTAACGCAGGGGTGTCTGGCACGGGGAGTAGCTGAACATGAAGGAAAGCTCTGCAAGGGAGTTTTAGAGGGGCTGGGGGCTATTTATACAGGTTATGACTTGGAAAAGTTTCTTTTTTTCCTTATCCCAATCTTCTGAGAGGGAAGAAAACCTCCTGCTAGCCCAGGCAGCAGGAATGGCAGCAGGGAAAGGGTGGGAGTGTGCAGAGGAACACTGCACTGTGCTGGTCCCAGATGGGATATGAAGAGCTGGATGCAGGGAATTGAGCACGTGCTGTAAACATGCGTAGCCATGATTTAAAGGCATCAATGTTCAGGCTGAGAGAAACCCAACTTATCAGATTGATAGCTTGGGAGCCTGACTCTATTAGTGCCGAAGTAAAAAGAAAGCCCATTCATTTTTGTCTAACTACCTTGTTTTCCCCATTTCAGAAGAATCTGACAGAGCTGAGGTCCTTTGGGTCGCCACCTTCAGCTGTCAGCAATGTCACTGCAGCCGTGATGGTGCTGATGGCCCCGGGAGGAAAAATTCCCAAGGACAGGAGCTGGAAAGCAGCAAAAGCCGCCATGGCTAGGGTGGATGGCTTCCTGGACTCCTTGATCAAGTTTGACAAGGAAAACATCCACGAGAACTGCCTCAAAGCTCTTCAGCCCTATTTAGAAGACCCCAAGTTTAAACCTGAATTTGTGACCACCAAGTCCTACGCCGCAGCTGGCCTGTGCTCCTGGGTGGTAAACATCGTGCGCTTCCATGAGGTGTACTGCGACGTGGAGCCGAAGCGGCAGGCTCTGAGCAAAGCCAACGCAGAGCTGGTGGCCGCCCAGGAGAAGTTGGCCAGCATCAAAGCCAAAATTGCTGTAAGTGCTTGCCCTTTGGTGAGACCCATCATGCAAGTCACTGCTTGGGGAGAAACCCTTTTCTTTGGAGAAAGCTTATTCTCTGCAGCCATGTATTTTTAAGGGTGTGGTGGGAATCCAAAGATCCAGTAGACTGTAGTCTTTTATATCTGTTTTATTGTTGCTTTCTACATTTCACCTGTTCTTCTCCAGCCTTGCTTACAGTTTAATAGGAAGAATAATTATTAATTCTTATTATTCCTATCTAATTTTTAAAATTTAATTTACCTTTACTCATGGGTCCTCAGAAAACGTGTTATCTCAAACCAGTATGTTCCCGGCGTGCTGCACAGGGGCAGGGAAGAGGAAGCAGAGACTGATTCAGAGTGCTGGTAGCACAGAGCTGTGCTGGGCTGGCTCCCCACACTCAGTCCCTGGCGGTGGGTGTGTTTTCCAGCATATGAAGACTGCTCTAGTAGGAGTCTAATAATTTGGCACTGCACAGCTCCCTGTCAGCATATCTTGTGCATCATCCTTATTTAGATTTTTCCTACTTTAAAAGAAAAAAGAAATTTCAAAAGAAATCAGTGAATAGAAGAAATTACTGTGTGATTAAAAGTGCCTTTCTATAGAGAGTAGTTTCTAGCCTTTTTCTTTTTCCTTTGGAAAATTACCTCTCTGTTAGAAGACATCCTGCTTTTCTACACGCCCTGTGCCCCAGCCAATACCCACTAACAGCAAAGTGTGGAAACCAGCTTGGGGGGACCCTGCCAGCCCATCCCTCAGCTGGCAGCGCAGCATCCCATCACTTGCCATTCTCCAAGTCCCTCCTGATGCAGATAGCCACCCAGCCACCACTTAGAATCATAGAATAGTTTGGGCTAGAAGGGACCTTTAAAGGCCATCTAGTCCAACCCCCCTGCCATGAGCAGGGACATCTTCAACAAGATCAGGTTGCTCAGAGCCCCGTCCAACCTGACCTTGGATGTTTCCAGGGATGAGGCATCTACCACCTCTCTGGGCAACCTGTGCCAGTGTCTCACCATCCTCAGTGTAAAAACTTTCTTCTTTATATCTAGTCTGAATCTCCCTCTTTCATTTTAAAGCCATTACCCCTTGTCCTGTCGCTCCACTTCCTGATTAAAAGTCCCTCCCCAGCTTTCCTGTAGCCCCTTCAGATACTGGAAGGGGCTCTAAGGTCTCCCCAGAGCCTTCTCTTTTCCAGGCTGAACAACCCCAGCTCTCTCAGCCTGGCCTCACAGCAGAGGTTCTCCAGCCCTCTGATCATCTTTGTGGCCCTCCTCTGGACCCACTCCAACAGGTCCATGTCCTTCTTATGTTGGGGGCCCCAGAGCAGTATTCCAGGTGGGGGGAAAAAATATGACAAATAAGTCAATAAAGTCAAAATAAGTAAAAAATATTGACAAGTGAGTCAAAATATGGACTTATTTTGGAGTTTACGCTCCTTTTTTAAGGTGGTGTGGATCTGGGATCCCTCTTCATGAGCGAAGGACCCTCTGTGGCTCTGCCTTCATACTTACACCACAGTTTGTGCCAAATCCCCTTTCAAAACCAAGGTATGTTGTCAGCTGGGCTGGCAGCTTTGTCTTTAAATAAGTGGCTTTGAGATACGCACCTGGAGAGGGGCAGCACAGCCCCTCCAACTGAGCTTGTCCGAGTACTCATCTCTTCCACCAGCACATCTTCATGTTAGAAAATACATAATTCTTTTGATGCCTCCTAGGGCTTATTATTCTTAAAATACTTTCTACCCTTTTAACTGAAAATATAAAAAAAATCTCCAGAGCCCTCCAGTAGCCCCTTCCTGCTGCAGATGAAAGGAGACCAGGCACAGCACCTGAAGCAGGGACGCATTTAGAGGTCTTTAGCCTCTAATTCTCCCTTCTCAGATGCGAAATACAGTGCTGGGGAACTTTTTTCCTCCCTTTATGTTGCTCATTTCCAAAGCTTTTAATGCCTGAGCTTTTTTTTTCTCTTTTTTTTTTTTCTTATTCTTTTTTTAAAGAAAGGGGATTTTGTTACAGAAAATGGCAATCTTTTGGGGGGGATTACTGGTACTCCACTGGCATGTGCTTGCAAAACTGACTGTTTTAGGTGAGTTTTCCCCTCTGCAGATGAGTAATGATACACTGCTCGGCATGGGTATGGATGTGGAGGTATATCCTTGTTTATCAAGCTGGGATATCTTGGATAGCTTCACTGACGTGAGGCTGATTCATACCTGCTCACAACTGGGCCCTGAGCTGCCACATATCTGTTTTTAGTAATAAATGAGGCTATTCTGATTGTCAAAAATCCTAAGTACCTTTCCCTCTCCTTTGTCAGCCTGGGAAATAAGGTTGCTATGAATCTCGGGAGTGGAGGTGCAGAAGCAAGATGTATACTCACAGGTGCACACAGATATCTCTGTGTGTTACTGTAGAGCATGTCTGGTGGGGCACTGCAGGTATGAACTGTTCTTCATACCTCACAGATACTCATTTATCAGATAGTGGTTGTGTAATGGGTTTTTTTTATATAGGAGCATATGTATGCACATACATTCATATGCACACAGAGGCAGAAATTTGTTGTGTTATTAATTCCGAGGCAGGTTGAGGAGAGTCTGCTTTGTGTTTTCCAGTATCCTGGAGAGCTGCAGATATCCCTAATATAATCCTTTTTCATTTTCAGGTTTGTTTCTAGTGCGTAGCTCAAACAGTGTTAAAGTGATTTACAAGCAGTTTAGCCTTAAGCAGTTTGCATGGGATGCACATAAAATCAATTATTACTTCTACTTCTGTCATCAGAAATGAAATGCCCCCAGGGCTTGTGGCAGCCATTGATTTGTTTTAGACCAGAGCGTGAGTAGTTCTGTCCAAGCAAAGGGCTCTTTTTCATTTCTCCAGGTGATTTGGGCCCTTTCTGCCGCTTCTCAGCCCTGAAGCACTTTGCAGCCCACCTGCACGTGAGATGGTCCCACCCAGCGCTGATTGAGCTCCTCTGTAGGAGTGTCCCATGGCAAATGCTTAGGCAGCTTTAGGAGCAGAGCAACTTTATTGATTTATTTGTCCTATTCCCTTCTAGAAAGAGGGTGCAAGGAGGTATGACTAGGAGATGGTTCAGACATACCTTCAGCTGCTCAAGGAGCCCCTTGGGGATTTGAGCACAACTTGGTGAATCAGCAGAGCCTCAAGGAATGAGACCAAGGGGGCTGCAGCATGAGGAAACATAAAACTCTTTTCTTAGCTGCCCTGCTCATTGTTCAGCCATAGCACCAGTCTTAGAATCACAGAATGGTTTAGGTTGGAAGGGACCTTAAAGATCACCTAGTTCCAACCCCTCTGCCATGGGCAGGGACACCTCCCACTAGACCTGGTTGCTCAAAACCCTGTCCAACCTGGCCTTGAACACTTCCAGTGATGGGACATCCACAGCTTCTCTGGGCAACATGTGCCAGTGCCTCACCATGCTCACAGGGAAAAATTTCTTCCTGAGATCTAATCTAAATCTCCCCTCTTCCAGTTTGAAGCCATTACCTCTTGTCCTATCACTACCTGCCCTTGTAAAAAAGTCTCTCTCCAGCTTTCTTGTAGGCCCCTTTCAGATACTGGAAGGCTGCTCTAAGGTCTCCCCAGAGCCTTCTCTTTTCCAGGCTGAACAACCCCAACTCTCTCAGCCTGTCCTCACAGCAGAGGGGCTCCAGCCCTCTGATCATCTTCGTGGCCTCCTCTGGACTCACTGCAACAGGTCCATGTCCTTCTTATGTTGGAGGCTCCAGAGCTGGACACAGTAGTGTAGGGAGGTCTCACGAGAGCAAAGGGGCAGAATCCCCTCCCTTGGACTGCTGGGCACGCTTCTTTTGATGCAGCCCTGGATGCAGCTGGCTTTCTGGGCTGCCAGTGCACATTGCCGGTTCATGTTGAGCTTTTCATCCACCAACACCCCAAAGTCCCTCTCCTTAGGACTGCTCTCCATCCATTCTCTTCCCAGCCTGTATTTGTGCTTGGGAGTGCCATGAAGGGCCTCCTTTCCCCGTTTAAATTCACACCAGGGCAGAGCCCCAAATAAATTAGTTTTGTGTGTTCTTTGCCTCTGCGCTGTGCCGAGGATGTGAGTTACAAGCACATAAAACAGCACAGAACATTGCTGCTCCGCACTGGCTCCTGATGCCCAATACAGTGTAAGGTCTGTGCCCGGGGTGCCAGCCTGGGCAGCGTGCGTTGTAGTGGAGCTTGGCCAACCCTGCCTGCAGGGTGAATCATCTCTGCAGAAGGGTTTTCCTTAAAACTATGCTGTTATTTTCGCCTTTTTTTTCCCACGTGCAGCGCCTCAACGAGAACCTGGGAAAGCTCACAGCCAAGTTTGAGAAGGCCACTTCAGACAAACTCCAATGTCAGCAAGAAGCTGAAGCTACAGCATGTACCATTGCTCTTGCAAATCGACTGGTGAGTGTCAGCAGATGCAACTCTGATGGCATGAATGGGAGATATCAGGTGCGACTGAGATGCAAACCATGTGTGCACAGTACGTTACATCCTCTAATTTTTTTGGAATACATTTCCTGCACTGCAGCAAGTTTCCATAATGAAAATGATTTTGCATTGGCTGTTTTAATACATCAGGGTAGGCACTGCTTATATTTAGAGACTGTCCATTCTCTCTTCACAGCTCTCATCTCCTTTTTGTTACTTAAATACGTGATCAAGTACTGATGGACCAAAACTGTATGACTTAAAAATTGTTTTGTAAAACAAAGACGGGAATATGCCAGTAGTTTTGCAGGTTTTGAAGTGACAAAAGGTTAATAGTGAAAAGCTCTAAAACAGCAGTGCGTGTCCCCATTATCAGTCCATTGGTACGCATCGCAGTCTGTTGTATCTTCAAAATATGCAGCCTCTTAGCCTTGTCATGGCTTCACAGATAAGAGATGGAGAGATAACAGCTGCTGTTCACGCAGTCCTGTCAGCTGGAGCCCCAGCTTGCATCCAGCGCTGCAGTTGCCCTTAACACTTTGTATTTTGGCTTCTGCACTAGCTGATATCTTGGAGCGAGCCAGTTCTTCCTCCAAGCAAGGAAGCAAGGCTGCAGGACACCATCCCGTGCTTGAGCCCTGCCCTGGCAGGCGGTGGGGTTGGAGCTGGTTCAAGCAGCTGGCTCTGCTGACTGAAGCTTACCTTCTAGCACACAAAGGCAGCATTGACATCATCTTGGTGCCCCAATTTTTTTATGCTTTTGAGACACCTGACTCGCTAGAGCTGCAGGGAAGATGCAAGTAGATGTACAGACTTAGAATCATAGAATCATTATGGTTGGAAGGGACCTTTAAGATCATCGAGTCCAACCATTAACCTAGAACTGCCAAGTCCACCACTAAACCATGTCCCTCAGCACTACATCTACGTGTCTTTTAAATACCTCCAGGGATGGTGACTCAATGAAGTTTTAGAAACATTTGCTTTGGTTGCCGTTGCAGTTTTTGCAATGATGTGTGCATTAGTCCGTGGTCCAATAGCACTGAGTTTGTGTCACAGGCAGTATAATCTCAGCAAAGCAACAGGAATATATTTGCTTTAAGTGTTTTCTATACCTTACTCATTATCTGGGACTGCTCACAGGCTCAGGGCCAGCACCTGCTTAAAAGCAGTACTTGTTCATGTTCTTTGCTGGTACTGGACTGTATCCTTAACCTTAGCATGTTTTTCATTATTTAGGCACAGTCTTGCTGATTTATTGTGTACAGCAGTTTAGCTGCCTTGGCTTCAAAACCTTCCTGTTTGTTTCCTCTTGAAATGCTTTGGAGGCACCAGTGACCAGCTTGGGAAAGAAACCCGTCCAGGCTTCAGGAGAACCACAGCAGCAAACTTGGAAATCTTGAAACCGTTAAAGCAATTAGGAAGTGGTTATGCACAAACTGTTTTTCCCACCCCGCTCTTTTTTGGTGTTGTGTGAATGGGAGAAACCACACGCGGCTCTGCCCAGGCACCAGTGGGTGACATTGGCCGCTCCTGAAGTTATTTCAGTCTCATATATATATAGATAGATATATATAGATACAGATATAGATACCTAAAATGAGAATGTTTAGGTGACTGGGTTTCAAGTCTTTCACTGAAGCAAACTGAAAATGGTAAAAGGGAAAAGGAGGATAGGCTAGTGTGCAGCCTCATCTGTGCATCAAGAGAACTTGGTGGAGGAGGGTGGTTTGATTTTTTGGGGGCAGATAAAGGACATCACTAGGGTTTAGGCTTTTTACTTTGAATACGATTGTTATTTTTCAGCCCTGCCAGTTCTTGCTGAGATTTATAAGCCGTTTTCATTTAGACTGAGTTTGGACGCCTGCTCAAGTACAGGGCATTGGGAGCACGATTAGTCACATCCTCCTGTGCTCGTGAAGGCGCTGCCCAGAGAGGCTGGAAAGTGGTTTTGCTCTGCGTTTGAAAGCATGGAGAGCTTCCCCAAGCTGCATCTGTCTATGTGCAGAGATGAGACAGGTTAAACATTGTTTTCTCTGTTGTCTGCCAATGTTGTCATCTCTTACCTCCCAGCTGCTGCCAGGATGCGCTCTCCCCCAGGTTGAAACACCCTGTCCTTTCATCAGTAGAGAAAAACCAGAGACAGGTGGAAGCAAATCTCCATTCCTGCATATAGGGTCACACAAAACAGAAGCATCATATGACTGGCACAGCCTTTGCCCTGGGTTCTGCTAGAAAAACACGGCCTGTTTTTTATTGATTTCTAGCTGGGAAGTATCATTGGCCTCAGTTGCACTGGGTAAATTTTTCAGCCTGTCAGTCACAAGTGTTGATAACAGATAAGAGACTGAGAGCTTGGGGAAGCCAGTGTCAACCCTGGGCTTCTGTAAAGCAAAGAAGGATGGAGTGGGATTGCATTCTGGTTTTGTCTGTGGCTTGCTGAGAGATAAATATACACATACACACAAAACACTGTTGAGTCTCCTGTGGTTCCAAACAATGTACAGTCTAAAAAAGAGAGCAACAGCAAACAAGGGAAGAAAACTAGATACCTGTCCCATTCAGTGTCTGCTGCTGCCACATCTCCAAATGCAAAGATTTGGAAACAGCTTTGGGTGATGCTTGGAGCTCTTCTAACACTGCAAATAGGCTCATAAATTATCTTTCTGCTGCTCCCTACCTCCCAGCCATCTTAAACCTACCCAACCGTACCAGAAAAACACTGGAAAAAAATGGAAGGACATAGGACCCCCCTTAGCAGTGCATGAGCCACCCAGGCAACACTGCCTACAGAGACCCTCCACGGCTTTTGTCTTGGGACTGGAGCATCAATGGAGAGAGTGTCCCCTTCAGCTTTCTAGCCTGGGGCTCAAGAGCGGTGATTAGTTGGCTGGAAGAGTTTAATCTCTTGCTGCCACGCTGAGGGGTCTGACTTCTCACTTGCATGGAACTTTTTGCAACGCAGCCAGAAACACAATGCACAGACAACTGCAGGCGTGTGCCGTCCTGCTCGTGGCATCAATTAAGCCTCAGGACCAGCAGGCAGCATTAGCCACTGATGGGCAAAGTCATCCAGACTAAATCTAGCAACTCTCTTTCTCATTTCACATGGGAGATGAGCACAGGCTGTTGGTTCAAACTCATGTCTGGAACCAAAAATCCCTGAATGAATGCTCCTTGGGCTCCTGTTCAGAGCTTTAATGGGAGAGAGCATGGCTCTTGTCAGGCAGTTGCAGAGAGAGAAAGGTAACTCTGGCCTTCCAGTATCTGAAAGCTGGAGAGAGACTTTTTTACAAGGGCAGGTAGTGATAGGACAAGAGGTAATGGCTTCAAACTGGAAGAGGGGAGATTTAGATTAGATCTCAGGAAGAAATTTTTCCCTGTGAGCGTGGTGAGGCACTGGCACATGTTGCCCAGAGAAGCTGTGGAAGCCCCATCCCTGGAGGTGTTCAAGGCCAGGTTGGACAGGGTTTTGAGCAACCAGGTCTAGTGGGAGGTGTCCCTGCCCATGGCAGAGGGGTTGGAACTAGGTGATCTTTAAGGTCCCTTCCAACCTAAACCATTCTGTGATTCTATGATTCTCATGCTGCCAAGGTGCTGTAGCACCCGGCAATGTGTAATTACCAGGGGTCTCTGCTTACTGTGGATCATATGGAAAACAGTGGAAGAATTGTATGATTAGGATCAGGGACAGTTTAAAAGTCTGGGCAAGGCCAGGCTTATTTCTGCTGTAGGAAATTATTAGAGTTCAATGCAGCTTGTTGGGAGAGGAGGAGAGAAGCACTCAGTCCCTGGGAAATCAGCTGTCTCTGCCTGCGGCTGGTATATGAACTTCATCATTTGTTTTGTGGTTTAATAGCGCATCCATTCACTTTGAGGAGTTTTTATTTAGAGGTGAAATCTCACCATGCTTGCCATAAGATGGATAGAAATGCTGGAGGAGCAGGGACACTGCTTCCCAGGCCGTGTTGGTTACATCTCCTCCCTGCCCCATGGCCTGGGAACAACTCGAATTGAGAGTCCATAGGGTTCCTTGACACACCGTGCATCTTGGCTGGTTGCAGGACACAGCTGCTGCTGCGAGGAGCTGCGAGCAGGCATCAGGCTGAGGGAGCACTGAACACAGTCAGCTGTTACACGCGGACAAGAACAAGTTATGTCAGTGCCAGTGCTACTAGCTGTTTTTAAAGGCCTGGTTAGAAAGTACACAGCTTGCTACTATGCTGTCAAAAATGGATCACTTTTGCAGTGTCTGCAACGAACTACCTGCATCCCAACTTGCTGTTGTGCAATGCACACTGTCTTCTGTGTCATCTCTGGCTTTGATCAAGGAATAGATCCTGACCGCCCTTCCTGATGTGCAATTTATTTGACATCCAAGATGTGTCACCTATGTGGCTGTGGGCAGAAATAAGTTCCCAGACTTTGAAATAAACACATTTGAGGTTGTATGAAGAATACCTCTAAGTGAACACAGATAGTGTTGCTTTGGGTTGACAAACGAACCAGGGGGATGAAGGCAACTGAACTTTTACAGTGCCTTAGTTTTATTTTGGCATCTTGTGAGCTTTAGGTGATGAGGGAAGGTGCTCCAGGATCAAAGGGACAGGGACCAGGGAGTGTCTAGGGATCTGTGGGAGGATGACTGATGGGTGGTATTTGTGAGTGGGTATGTGCTAATGTAGCAGATGAAATTTAGTGATGACAAATGCAAAATAATGCATGCAGTGAAAAAAAACTATAATCATGCATTTACATTAATAGGTCCTAATTGCACTATTATTACTGACAGAAGAGCTCTTGAAGTCATTGCAGAGAGTTCTCAGAAGCAGAAGTGTGGTACTCGACTGGAGGAAGAAAGGCAAATCAAATATTACAAATGGGTAGGAAAAAATCAGGAAGCAGAAGCTAAACAATCATTGTATCAGTCCAGATCTATGGTGTGCCTACATCTTACATGCTGAACACAGTCAGATTACCCCATCTCAGAAGGCTGTAGGCAACCTAGAAGAGGTAAAAAGACATATGCAACAGCTTCCATATGTGAAAAGAGGAAATAGAAGCGACTTCTTCTTTTTGGAAAAGAGATGGTGTAGGGATAGATGCCTATAAAATCATGAATAATATGCAAAAGGTGAATAGGGAATGATCAAAGAGCTAAAGGTAATCAAATGAGATGGCTTTTAATTTGCTACTTGTTAAATAAAAAAGAATTCCAGTGACTTCTAGGATCTGAGGTGGAAGAGACCTGGGATTTCTTTAAGATACTAAAACTGGCAATAGCGTGTGACCCAAGCAAAGGAGAAGAAAAGACCCCCAGGACCTAAGTGGACTAAAATCACCTTAAGAAATTAATTAGGAGTATGTAAAGAGTCTACAAGTATTATGAAAATCAGATCAATAAAGACGACTTGGTCTTCAAGGCTATGAGAGTAGTATGAGAACTGACCTCAAGGAGGCTAGAGGAAAGACCTGTAGGTAGTTCATCTGTAAAAGCTACAAAGGAAAGATGGAGGAAGTGAACTTCTACGCGCTGTTACTGCAGTTGAGATTAAGGATAATTTAGGTATGATCCTTAAAAATAACCAATAACTTAAAAGTAGTGCTTTGCTTCTTTTTCAACAAGTAGGATTACTTAAGAACAGATATGCAGGCTGGGACCAGGTTCTGTCCATCTTCAACTGGACTCGAGCAAATGTCCAGACCAGAGGAGGAACAGGGCAGGTACATATCATACTGCCTGATCCCTCCACTTTAATGGATCCAGACCTATAAGGCTGAGAACATAAAAATAGGAATTCCCACAAATGAAGAGGAGGCATGACTGTAGTTGACATAACTGGATGGTCTGGATATGGGAACCATAGGAATGAGATGAAATTCAGTGTTACAAGATGCAGACATGTAACTATGGATTTATGACAGATTGTCTCTAAACCAGGAGCACGTTGCCAGCAAACAGTGAGGAGCACTGGAATCTATTTGTTCAGGCTTTGCCCTACAATATGGTGTAGCCTGAAGAAAGGCAGATGTGGTCCTAATCATATCAAGAGCAGGCTTTCTAGCAAGGCTAAGGGAATATCACCGTGCACTGAGATCAGCAAAAGGCATTGCGGAATCCTCTGCAATACTGTGAGTAGGATGGTAGTTCATGTTCATGAACGAGTAACTCAGCTGGAACAGGTTTAGGGGCAGCTCTGAGGTTGAATGAGGCAAAGAAAACCTGCGGCCTCTCTTTCTGCTCCTGGAAGGAGCCAGACTGCCCAGAAGGAAGTTTTCGCTGACTCAAAGGGACAGATTTGTCAAGGCAGAAAGGCCATCAGAGGTATTATTGCAGGTGTCCGTTAGTTCTTTTGTTCATCAGAATAATCATGAACAATCTGGATGAGATGGTGTGTGAACAGGTCACACAGTTTCTCAATAATATGAATAGATGAATGATGGAGACTTTCTATAAAGAACTGTAAAAATGATACCAAGTGATGAAGTATGAAATGCCAGGGACATAAAAGTAAAGTAATGTATATTGGAAAAATTAGTTTTTACTTTACATGCCCTGTAAGTGATGGTAAACTAGTTATTATCATTCAGGAATGAAATGATGGAGTTCTGTGACTATGTGAACTCTGTGCTCCCAGAAGCAAAAAAACCCCTTCAACAAACCAAGAACCCAAGCCAAAATTGAGTGTTAGGGTTTATTAGGAAAAGAAGAGAGAACAAACCAGAGAAAAGTCACAATATCACTATATAAATACATTCTAAATAAATCTTGAATGTGCAGCTGAACCTCCACCTGTACCTCAAAGTATGTAATAGAATGGAAAATGGTGCAGAGAAGGTAACAATAAAAAGAAACTGGATAATAAAGATTACATCATTCAGTAAAGATAAAGATTGCAAGGACAATCAAAAGGCTGCGTCTGTGTGAGGAATTATCGAATAGGCTAAAGCGCTTCAACCTCAAAAGGAGACAGCGAAGGGGGTATCAAAGGCTTGAAATCATGAGCGGTATGGAGAAGGTGACACGAGCATGATTGTTCACTGTTTCTTCACTGTGCAAACAGGTTTTAGCAATTGAAAAGGTCAGGCAGCACATAAAAGGATTTAGTTTTTTTACAGAAAGCATAGCAAAGCTGTGTATCTCCTGGCCACAGGATGCTGTAGATGCCAAAAGGTTGATTGGTATCCGTGGCAGCTTAGACTCAGTCATGAAGGAAAAAATCATCAGTGGCCATTAAGCATGAAGATATAAGCTCTCTTTCAGAAGATCCTTAAACCCTTGGTGGTGGGAAGCTCGGAGATTATGTCAGGAACTATTACCAGGTGCTCATTTGTGTAGTCTTCCCAAGTCATCTGCTAAGGGCTGCTGAAGCAGACAAGATGCCAAAGGAGGTGGGCCTTGGGTCTGGCCCAGTAAGTGCTGTTCCTGTGGTTGTGTGTTTCAGAGGGGAACTAGATCAACTTCTTTTGCTTAGCCAAGCAGAGAATGTTCCCTAGAAAATACTGACTGTTTATAAAAGCATCTGGAGATACCTATGAGGGTGAAATGAGCGCTGCTTGAGCTAGAGTGACGCGCAGATCAAACTCTACAACTCTAATAGAGTTATAAAGCAGGTATGTTTATTCAGCGCTGGGTGCATGGGGGATCGCTCCTCCAAAGTACACGCACACCAACAGCACGTTTTACCAGAAATTTATACAATAAAGATATACATATTCATAGGTTTAAACACACATATGCATTAGCATAGGTGGGGTTATTACAAACAGTTCTGGCGTGGGCGTGACTATTATAATTCTTTCCAGCTACTCACTATCATAATTCTCCTCCTCTTGCCGCATGTGCACTTCCATCCAGTGGTCGTGGGCTAGGGTCTTTTGGAGGAAGGCTCGTAGTCTTCTTCACCGTATACTTTTCACGTTTAGCCTAGAAAGCTGAGTTGACTGGGCTCCAAACCGCAAGACCGGTTTTAACCAGATGGTCGCTTCTTGTGTACAATAATGTTACTGCCAGCAGCTCCTGTTATCTGTACGATTTACTTGCAGCAAGGTCAGGTTGTTCACTCCCTTTGTCTGACATACCAGTCCTTGGCAAATGCCAGTCCTTGACAGATACCAGTCTTTGGTAAGTGAGTTCCAAAAGAATGTTTGAAACAAACAGGATTGTTAAGCGATTTAGAAATTATAAAGCGGACAGTTAGTTCCCTATATCAAGAGGACGGTGTCTGCATGAGAACCAATGGCATAAACTGGGCAGGAGTAAATTTGTGTTGGAAGTCAGGTAGCTTGTAACCCTCAGAAGGTAGCAAGATTTTGCTAGAAATATGACTTGGTCAAGTTGGAACGTGTGACACTGGAATTCAGTGAAGATCTGAAGGTGGTGCCTTCCCATCCTGGGGACCTGCATTCTGCATATCAGTTTAAGATGGCAAAATAACCCAGTTTAGGGGAAGGAGTTACTCACAGTGTTCATAAGGCTTATCACAGGGATTTATGTTAGAGCTGGTCCTATTTGAGATTGAACAGTGACCTGGGAGAAGGAGACGGTGTGGTATTAGTCACATTTGCAACATGCCTTATCTGGGGAGTTTTGCAAAAGAGAAGGATATAGAGGAATTTTTAATAAAATGAGAAATATGAGAAATACCATCATGTGGATGGTATACTGAAGAAGAAAAATAGAAAGTGTTGGTTGGCCCTTGTAACAGAAGCCCGTGAGTAGAGCAGATCTGTAGTTTACATGGATGTTTCCAGAGCACCTTGACAACAGGAAAGCGATTGTGAATTTGACCATAAACTTTGTCATTCTCGTTCTCAAATCCATAAGGCCAACTTAAAACTGTTTTGGGATTTTCTGTCTTGTGAACCTGAAGGATTCATTCCATTCATATTCCCGAGCTGTGTTTCTCAGTTAATAGAGCTAAAGTTTTCTCCTTTTAAAAAAAAAAGGGGGGGATGCGGGGGGGGAGGTCAGGTTATCTCTTATAGTCACAAGACTTCAAGAATGAGGGACCAGTGGTAACCAGTGGTAACCGTGGTCAAAGAAGTTGTCCGCACATGTAGAGATATCTTATTAAATAAGGAGATGCTGTACCCTCTTCGAAGCTGGTAACCCTAGTTCGATTGTTTGTGCATTGGATGCTCATGAAAAATGTCCTTGCAGAAGTGTTTTCTGGACAGAGCCTTAAGGGAAAGGAAAATATAGACCCAAGGTGATTGTGATCAAAATCCCATCTACCTGGGGTAATAATTGTGTGAAATAGCTGATGGTTGTGGCTGTTGGAGAGGAGTGCTTTGTGTAACGGGGTGTCAGTCTGTGGCATTAAGGCAATTAACAGCTGATGGGCTGCCTCAGAAATCCTTATGCAGGTATCTTTATGTGAATTCCTGCTCATGACGTGATGGATCCTCCCTTGATGATTTTAGAGGAGTTGTGGAGCAGACAGCTGGGATTCGACTGCAGGACCAGTCTTTCACTGAATGGGATGGGAGAGTTAGCAGAGTAACCATTGAATATTTCCCATCCCCAGGTCTTAAACTTTAGCAAATGGCAATTGAGTTGAGGGACAAGGTGTGGACATGGCCAGTTCCCAAGACAGTGCTTGAAGAACCACTGTAATGATCGATTTGATTTGGGAATTGTAGGTTGGGGGACTCGCCTCTGAGAATGTGAGATGGGCTGAAGCTGTGAAGGCCTTCAGACAACAACAGAGCACCTTGTGTGGCGATGTCTTGCTGATTACAGCCTTCGTCTCCTACCTGGGGTACTTCACCAAGAAATACCGTCAAGAACTCCTGGATGGAATCTGGAAGCCATATTTGCACCAGCTGAAAGTAAGCCCTGATTTCTCTGAAAAGCTGTTGTTACTGGAATTAACATGGCCATAAATGCCAGTGTACACAGGACATCCTCCAAGGGGATCCCCCAAAGAGGGGCGTCCCCATGGAGTTGGATTCAGGAACAGGACATAGCCACAGTTGATTTATTCCCCTCTGAGGAAGACGTTTTGCTGTCCTTGCTCCATGCAAGTGACCCGATTCCTCCATGTACAGAGGGAAATCCCTGATGCAGCAACCCAAATGTGGAGCCCAGTGCCAACACTGTGCAGTTTTAACCAGGAGTCAGAGGTGGCCTAGAACGAGGGAGGTAGTATGGAGAAGGGATGGCTTGGAGCAGGCAGAGCTCACTGCCAGCTCTCTAGTAGGACTGGAAAAACTCCAGGTGGTTCTTCATGCTGGACACAAGCTCTGTTCATGCTGGCCATGCCTCTCAGCTGGTTTCACCCATGTCTTTCTGTTTGGACCAGATGGAGACTGTCGTGCTTCAAACTTGTTTAATATTTCACTAATTTTTACCAGCTCCTCTCATACATGAGTAAATGCAAGTGCTTGATCTCCTTCAGGATTGAGTTTTTACACATCAGTACAGTAACTGGATGTTATAAATCCTGGTGAAATGCCAAGAAGCTTTTAAATAAGGTCACAACTGGGCCGTGATGCCCAAATCATAATACGGAGAAAATCAGCAAGTTCCTCAGGGTGAGATAGGAAAAAAAATCATTCCATATTTCTTAATCCTAAGCTAAAAATTTAGGTAAGAAAGGTAATGTTGTTCCAAAAATGGACTAACTCTGTGTGTAGAAATTTCAAGGAAGTACCTGTATGTCTAATGGAAAATTAAAGACCCATTTTGTTCAGATAACTGGCACAGATCACTTTCTGATTGTCACACCCAGAAATGGCCTCCCATGTCGGACAAGTGGTTCTGGAACTGCTAATGCTGTTTTGCAACACAACAGCAGGCTTACAAGGGTGTTGATTATATTCTTCCAAGCTGTCATCTCAGCGAGCTTGTACGTGACAGAGTGTAATCTGAACCTGCTTGGCTGGGCTGTGGCTGTTTGTGGTGCTTAGTGCTCTGTAGGCAAAAATCTTTGGGATGCTTGCATAATTTGCGTTCATTCACAATGGGTTTGGGAAACACTTACTAGTAGATCAAAACTGTCCTGTAGAATAGGAAAACACTGATAAATATGACTTACCAGTTTTTAATTAAGCTAACTTTTCTTGAAATATTTTCCTTGCTTGTTTCTGGTGTAGGGCACAAGTCACATTTGCTGGTTTTTGCCGACACGCTAGGAAGCATTTCTCCTTTCCTCCCAGGTGCCAATCCCTGTAACTCCATCCCTCGATCCTCTGACCATGCTGACAGATGATGCTGATGTAGCGGCTTGGCAGAACGAGGGCCTGCCAGCTGATCGAATGTCCACTGAAAATGCCACCATCCTCACCAACTGCGAGCGCTGGCCCCTCATGGTGGATCCCCAGCTGCAGGGTATCAAATGGATCAAAACAAAATATGGCGAAGACCTCAGAGTGATCCGAATTGGGCAGAAGGGGTAAACATCAGTCTTATCACATAATAATACCTTTTAATGGTGTTATGCTTTGAGAAACCTACAACAATTTATTGTCATTTAGATAACTATTCTATCACCCAACGACACCTCCCCACCCAGGACAGGGAATTGGGAAGAAAATAAGGAAACCCAGGGGTTGAAATATAAATAGATTTAATAGAATAAGACTAGATAATTAACAGTAATAACACTAAAGAACCAATAGTGATCCTGATACCAATATAAAATATACAAGGATTATACTCAGCCAACTATATCAGTAGGAAGCTGTGCACTCCCAGCAGTGGACAGTAAATGTGAGAGACTGTGAGCGCTATGGCTTCAGGAGGAAGGGAAGGCCTCAGGGGTCCGGCACCGGGGCAAGAAGTTCTCTGGAACGCCGCCATCAAGGAAGAGATACAGCAAACTTTATAATTTATATTGAATGAGTCATTCATGGTATGAAATAATCCTGTTGGCCAGCTTGGGTCAAGTGCCCGGGTCTCGCTCCTCCTCATCCCTGCACCTGGCCAGCTCGAAAACACTGAGACCTTGAAACCCACACACCATAGCTGGCTATAAGGTAAATATTTTCACAGATTCAGACACTAGAAAAGAAATTTGTCCTGTATCGCTCAAACCAAGAAAATGGTTATCTGCCTGTCATATTTGATGAACAATGTGTATTTAACTGCAACCATCTGAGCCAATTACATTGCGGAAAACCCTCAAATGTATTTGTGCATTAGCTGCTTATTGATTACCAAAATGATAGAGATTTCTCATTAAACAGAGGGTCTGTTTAGTGCTTGGCTCGGTTACCAGAGAAACTCCTCTGAAACCAAGAATGGAGAGACCGATGTGCTGGAGGCTGAGCTACATGTAGGAATACAACATCCTCCATTGGCCTCATCTTATCATAGAATCATAGAATCGTTTATGTTGGAAAAGACCTTTAAGATCATCCAGTCCAACCATTGACCCTACTCTACCACGTCTGCCACTAAACCATGTCTCGAAGCACCACATCTACACGACTTTAAAACACATATGGGGATGGTGACTCAACCACCTCCCTGGGCAGCCTCTTCCAATGTTTGAGAACTCTTGCCATGAAAATTTTTTTCCTAATGTCCAGCCTAAACCTCTCCTGGCGCAACTTGAACCCATTTCCTCTTGTCCTATCACTGGTTACTTGGGAGAAGAGACCAGCTCCCATCTCACTACAACCTCCTTTCAGGTAGTTGTAGAGAGCAATGAGGTCTCCCCTCAGCCTTCTCTTCTCCAGACTAAACAATCCTAATTCCTTCAGCCTCTCCTCATAAGACATGTTCTCCAGACCCCCTCACCAGTTTTGTTGCCATTCTCTGTCCTGTCTCGGTTTCATGCAGGAGGGCGAGTAGGGCTTCCCACGTCTGGTTAGAAGAGAGAGGGCCTGGGTACAGAGGGTAAAGCTGCCCTGAGGGTCGCCATGTGCTATAAAACCAGCTGGACTAATTCTGCTCCCACACTGGCACCAGCACCCCCGCATTGAGCTGCCTAGATCTTTTACGGGAAGGCTTTTCCACTCCTGGCTGCTCTCGGGTCAGCGGGCAGACTGGTATTCTGCTATCTTAGATTGCATCTATTTCTTTCTACCCAATAGTGAGGAGTCCCAGCTGGGATGGAGAAGACCCAAAATCCTTGCTTGGGTATGATGAACCCTGAGATTATTTTTTTAATACAGAGCAAAGTGTTGGCAACAGGCAAGAGTGACCCAAGCTTGGTGCTTTGCAAATTCATGTAGATTTGGAGATGTCTTGGTGGTGGTTTTGCTGGTGCCTCCTCCACTTGCCTCATAGAAAATAACAAGAATTTGCTAGATTGGATCTTGTGTGGGGTGAAAACACAGCTCATTTTTCATTAGCGCAAATTTCTGTTTCCTGGCCAAACTGGTCACCATGCCTTGCAGTTATTCAAAGCAGCCTGTGGAAAAGTAAAGATCCCTGAGGAGGCACCTAAATACAAACCTCCAAGATGGCAGAAGAGCAATAGACCCTGTAACATTCATATGCTGCCATCACAGCTTGCTGTGCAAACGCAGCATCTCTTTTTCCCTTCCCTCCCCGGCCACGCACCAGGCTGGCAGGTACTGTAAGAGGGGAAATTACTGTGTTGCTGTGATGTCTCAGGGCCATTGGCTAAAAGCATCATTCACTGCCCCATTACAGTAAATAAGGGAGTGTTTCATCATCTTGGAAATGGTTCTTCTTTGCTTTCAAGTGCTTCAAGAGATTTAAACCCACATCTTTCTCTCCTTCAGGTGAGGGCCATTTCAGCAGCTTTGGGGTCAGCTGCCATCATTCTTTCTGGCTGTTTCTTTGTATAAAATATTCCTGGGCTCAAAAAAATGGGGGCTGCTTGTCAAGGTTGGGGTTTACATTGTGCCAATGTACTCCTTTAAAAGTCAGGCCTAAAGGTCTCTCTGAACTTCTTGTCTGAGATCTTTCTATCACCTCTTAAGGTCCCAAACTCTCTAGCTTAGACGAGGAACCTAAATTTTAACCAGTGGAATTAGTTGGAGTGATTCAGTGCAACAGTGATGGTGTGATGGCACCCAGAGAGCATCCTCACTGCCTTCCCAGCACCCTTCTCTCCTCTTGTGTGAAGTGCAGAGCAGCCCTGCAGAAAAGAGCATGAATGCTTGACCCTGCCCTTCCCGATACAAAGCACTGATACGTTGCAGAGCATCCCTGTCCCACAGTTAGGCACTGGTCAAAGGGGCCCAATTCCCTCGTGTCCTAAATGTGACCCTGAACCCTGGGCAAAATGGAGCTGAAACCTGCTCTTCTTCCATCTTTTTATGCACAAAGTCAGGCTAGGCAGATAGTGGACTGAGACCAGCCCTAAGGAGAGGAACTTGAGGGTGTTGGATCAGAAGCTCAATGCGAGCTGGCAATGTGCACTGGCAGCCCACAAAGCCAGCTGTATCCAGGGCTGCATCAAAAGAAGCGTGCCCAGCAGTCCAAGGGAGGAGATTCTGCCCCTCTGCTCCATCTCGTGAGACCCCACCTGGAGTACTGTGTCCAGCTCTGGAGCCTCCAACATAAGAAGGACATGGACCTGTTGCAGTGAGTCCAGAGGAGGCCATGAAGATGATCAGAAGGCTGGAGCCCCTCTGCTGTGAGGACAGGCTGAGAGAGTTGGGGTTGTTCAGCCTGGAAAAGAGAAGGCTCTGGGGAGACCTTAGAGCAGCCTTCCAGTATCTGAAGGAGGCCTACAGGAAAGCTGGGGAGGGACTTTTTACAAGGGCATGTAGTGATAAGACGAGGGGTAATAGTTTCAAGCTGGATGAGGGCAGATCTCAGGAAGAAATTTTTCACTGTGAGGGTGGTGAGACAGGTTGCCCAGGGAAGTTGTGCAGGCCCCATCCCTGGAAGTGTTCAAGGCCAGGTTGGACACGACTTTGAGCAACCAGGTCTAGTGGGAGGTGTCCCTGCCCATGGCAGGGGTCTTGGAACTAGATGATCTTTAAGGTCCCTTCCAACCTAAACTGTTCTATGATTCTACGAAGATTAACTGCACCAATGGGGTCTGGGGGAAATGAAGTATTTGCTAAAAATAACCCCAAGCTGTCCCATGTTTGTTCACTGATGCTCATGCTCTTTTCTTGGGAAAGAAGACACAGTTATTATTGCTCACCATTGGGAGGTCTGAGACCTGATTCTCTTTGTTGCACAGCCAAGACTCTGCCACTGTCTGTTTCTGCACCGTATGTTGACACCATCTTACCCCTCTTTCTCTCTCACAACTGCTGGCATGTGTATGTGGTGTGGAGCATACATATACTACATACATCATAGTGTAGAGCACCCTTCTGTCCCCCTCGCATCGTCCTTGCTGCAAAGCATCATACCCAGCCTTGCTGCGGCGGGTACCAATGCCTTTTCCCACAGGTATTTGGACACGATGGAACGAGCCCTGGCTGCAGGAGAACTGGTTTTGATTGAAAACCTGGATGAATCTGTGGATCCAGTTTTGGGACCGTTACTGGGGCGAGAAACAATCAAGAAAGGAAGGTGAGCTTCGGGGAGGTTTCATAGCATGTGGGAATGGGTTCTTGCTGCGGTTGTGCTTTCACATTGTGGGTGTTCATATACAACAGTACTAACATACTGCCTTCAGAAGCGAGGATATTCTACATCAGGTAGTCACAGGTAATTCAGTCATAGGATGGCTTTGAAATAAACCTAGATTTTTCATTTTCTTGGACAGTGTCATTCAGACCTCAGGTAAAAGACACCTGTAATTCTCCTTTTGTATAGTGACCATGGTGTCTGTAATTGGCTATCCTGACACTGAATTATTACCAAAATAGCTATTGCCGTTGTGAAGAAAAAGTAACCTTGGGTTTTAGCAAACACTGTGCACCGCTTAGGGATAAAGCTGCAGGTTTAAGCACTAAGAATACATAAGTGTTTCTTAATGAGGTCAAGTTCTTCATGGCAGCTGCTGGTCACCCTTGATCTGAGAGGAGGTCAGCAAGAGGGGCAGAAAGGGAGTTCACTTTTTCTTTCTTTCTGCATGCAAATAAAATAAGCACATTTTTAGTGTGTGCTCAAATAATGGCAACCAATCAAACCCTGTGCTCAGCACTGAACTTGATTCGGGGACTCTTTTGATGTTGTTTTGTTGGCTTTTGCAGAGTGGAGTCATCAGCCTTTAGAAGGATGTGGGTTGTTCCGGCATTTAAAAGTCTCCGCCAGCAGTAGCTTCACTGCTCACAGGAGCCTGGCATGGGCTGACCTCTGTGCCTCACAGTGCCATCCTGCTTTTGGCTTTGTGCAGTAAATAACAAAAAGCCTCTTAAGCTCTGCCTTTCACATTCCTGAAATTCCTTGAGGATCGTTTCCTTACTTGCCTAAAACATTCTAGGATGATGTAAACTGCTGGGGAAAGCAGGCTGTCTGGAAAGTTTGCAGGGGAAAACTGCAAATCCTGAGAAAGGTGCCTGGTTGTGGGTTCAGCGGTAGGATGGAGGGGAATGATCATTTCAGCAGGAATGACAGTCCCAGGTGAAGGGGATAGAAATGTTTGGAAGTAGAGATGGGGGTACAGCAGATGTGGCATGACTCCTGAGCACCCCTGCAGTGGAAAAACTCAGTCATCCCCTTTTTGGACTGTATGTCTCTGCTCTCAAAAATCCCTGTGAGATCACATATTTCCTAAGAAAGGGAAAATAAGTCATAAATCAAATAAAAAGTCTGTTGGTTTTGTGTTTTCCAGGACAAGAGCCCAGACCCCACAGATGCTGGTAGTCCCAAAGCAAGAAGGTTTTTCTGAAGTTGGGGCTCTCACCAATATTTCTGGGAGCTGCTGTTTGACTGGAAAGTGTATTCAAATGCCCATGTTCCCGTAACAGTCCAGCTGCATCCCTGAAAGCATTTCCAGTTTGTCTTTTCCTCTGGTTCCCATGGGCTTTGTTAAACTTGGGTTCAGAGTATGTTGATTCCTGGCGGGGTCTCCGTAAATTTTAGACTTGCTGTCAGAAATGCAGACCAGGAGAAAACAGGGTTTTCCAGAGTGATGTTACCTCCCAGGAATGGCAGCCAGCTGCTCTGCAAACCCGGTCCACTGTTCAAGCTCAGTGCAACCACAGAGTTGGCCTGATCTGAGCCAACAGACTAGGCAATTTTAGCTGTGGCTAATTAAAATCTCAGTGCTGAGAGGCTGTTCCTCTGTGTAACACCAACTTTAGGGAGAATACAACCTCTGTAAAAAGCAAAGGCAGGTTCATGGTTGAACCAGCCCTCTTGCTGCTGTAAACTGTGAGCCTTCTCAAATAGGATCCAAAATTCAGGGGCAATGGTCTGGGGTTTTTATCCTACCTCAGAACTGATTCAGGTGGGCTACAAAGATGATCAGGGGACTGGACCATCTCTCTTACGAGGAAAGGCTGAGAGACCCGAGTCTGTTTAACCTGGAGAAGAGAAGACTGAGAGAGGATCTCACCAATGCTTACCAATATCTAAAGGACAGGTGGCAAGAGGGTGGGGCCAGACTGTTTTCAGTGGTGCCCAGCAATAGGACAAGGGGCAATAAGCACAAACTGGAACACAGAAAATTCCATTTCAATATGAGGAAAAAATTCCTTCCTTTGAGGGTGCCAGAACACTGGAAGAAGCTGCCCAGAGAGGTGGTGGTGGATTCTCCTTCTCTGGAGATATTCAAAACCCGGCTGGACATGTTCCAGTCCAACCTGCTCTAGGTGACCCTGCTTTGGCAGGGGCGTTGGACTAGATGATCTCCAGAGGTCCCTTCCAACCGCGACCATTCTGTGATTCTGTGATTGTGTGTCCAATTTTAAATGCTTTTTGCTTTAATAGTGATTTCTGTGTGAAGAGTGCAAAGTCCCATGCTGGTAGATGCTATTGACTGATACCACCATTTGTCTTTGGGTGAAGCGTCCTGGAAAAGATGTGTGCTCATGCTCCTTTTGCTCTAATTTCAGATGCATTAAGATCGGGGACAAAGAGTGTGACTTCAGCCCTGCTTTCCGTCTCATCCTTCACACAAAGCTGGCAAACCCCCATTTCCAACCTGAGCTGCAGGCACAGTGCACCCTCATCAACTTCACCGTCACACGAGATGGCTTGGAGGACCAGCTGCTGGCGGCAGTGGTTAACATGGAGAGGCCTGACTTGGAAGAGCTCAAGGTCAGTAGCTGGGAGTTTACACTGGGAGCAAGTATAAATAATAACAATAACATTAACAACAACAACAACAACAACAACTATTATTATTATTATTATTATTATTATTATTATTATTATTATTATTATTATGTTTGTTGTTGTTGTTGCAGTTTAAAACAAATAATGTTTCATGTGCAAGGTTGCAGAGATTGCTGAGCTCATGGTAAAATCAGGAGAATTCCCTTGAATGACAAACATTGGGGAATTTTTTTCTTTGCTTTTTTGTTTTCTTGGTATTTTGGGAACACTTAAACTGCTATTTCAAGTTTTTTCTCCCAAAATTTGGGTAAGAATCTCTTTTCCAACTCCTCTTGGAAATGGAAACTGAGATTCTCATTATATCAGGTTTTTCTGAACTTCACAGATTTAATTTTGGAGGTAGGATTAATCTGAGTTAATTTTAGTTTTTTATGGTATAAGATTCCCACTGTAAATATTGTGAAGCTGATAATGAAATGTTTCTGTTCTGGTTTTTCCTCCCATTTGTTTGTAACAAGCCAAAACATTCTCTGTCTCTTTTTTAACAAGTATGGCTTCAGTTTCAAGATAGCTTTTAGAAGAAAATCCTTTGTTCTAATGGCATATTTAACAATGTAATGAATATGTATATTACTAAACATTTACTGAGAGTGGGAACAATTTACTGCACATGTTCAGTCAGGCCAGGCCAGTTTTGTAATAATCTTTTCATTTAATGAGGTTCTGAAGTATGTTAGCTGTGCAGCCTTAATGCTGGTTTTAACCAGGCTCATGTGCTAATGAGCCAAAAGATGGCATCAAAATTACATACTGAAGTAATTTAATGTGCTAGCCAGGGCTGTGTTGCTGGGACCGTGGGAGACCTAAAGCCCCTTGACTGGCACCCCCAGCACACACTCAGCTCCGGGTCACAAATGCTGCAAACGGCCTCTTTCCTGCATGTCACTCAGGGAGCTTGGGGGGGTGACCACCCTTAGCAGAGCAGTGTCATTAGCTGCTGTTATGTCAAGGACCATTCCTCTCGGCCTTGGCAGGGTCACTGTTAATGGTTGCTGTCATAATAAGAAAGAAAGATTCAATACCATGTGCAGTCAACAAATCCACAATTAGGGTCTGAAAATTAATAGCTCACAATCGGCAGCACTTCCCTCCCATGCTGTAACAGAACTGTGTATTAGAAAAGAGTGAAAATTCTGTGAATCAGGGGTTGCATCTTTTGAAGTCCCTGCTTCTTCAGGGCAGTTACGTTGTGGAAGGAGGAGGTTGGGCACAGGACCAGGGAAACGCTCCCCTGGGCAGCGTCTTTGCCACTGGCTGGAGGGTATGGGGCTGTAGGCTTGCTCCAGAAAGCACTAAGCAGATACAGATTGGTGTGGGATGTAATTTTATTTTCCTTTAAGACTATTGAAGACTTTTTTCTCTGTATCACCACAGCAAGATAATACCAGAGGCCACTACCTCTCCTCTCCCTGTCATCTACTTCATTCCTACTGCCCCAGCTGATATTAGGGAGGAGAAAAGCAGCATGGTATTCACGATGGTATTCTGCTGGATGGGGAACGGTCAGTCATAAAAATCACTTCCCTGCTGGGATGAAAGCAAAGACTTGTCTCCTTAGACATGAGGAGGGGTACTGACAATGGCTGCAGGTGTGGATGACTGCAGCCCAGGGGCTCTGTGCTTCCTTCTGCCCCTCTCTTTACTGATGTGGAAAAAGCCACTAGGGCTGTTGTCTGATAGCTGGGGGGAACTCCTTGAAGACACAGATTTGAATCTTTTGATTACCCAAAGGAGAGGCCACTTCTCTAGGTGTGTTTTAATCCATCCTCTCTGCACAATAGTTATTGAGCTCAAAATGTTGTTATGGGCAAAGATGGAGCACACCTTGTATGTGGAGCCCAGAATTTATTGTTAATAACCTGATCAAAATTCATCAAACTGCTATTATTAATCTAATTATGATATCACTAATATTTTTTAAATGTTTTCTCAACACAGTCTGTTTCCATAATCTTTTTCTTCATTGCTTCCTAGATTTTCTATTCCTTCTTATCTTTGAAGCTATCTCTATCTGATTCACAGGACTGCACTCCTGTTACAATGGGTGTTCAGAGCCTGCGACCACATTTGCACTCTACCATGTTTTGGTTTTAGAGACAGATCAACCTGTCCAGAACAACTACTTGCTCTGACTCTAAATTAAACCCGCGCTAAAGCAGGTTAAGGCAGTAGTGACCTGGCTGTGAGACAATCCCAGCACAGAGAAGCTGAAATCAGTTTAGGCCAAGGCAAGCAAAGCCAAGTCCTGAGACCTTCCCTCTCAGGTCAGTACAAACCCTCTGGTCTTTAATCAGTCTCATTTGCAATTTTCTTTTGCAAGTATGACTGTGATCCATGCACTGGTGGTGCTGCCTGTGGTCCACGTAGTCTTACCAGGGCTAGTTTCAAGTATCTCCCACCTTCACCAGTCTTCACTGCTTGGACTGAAATGTCTCAAATGGCATTTGCCTCAAATTCATTGTCTGTTTAGTGTTGAGAACAGCCTTAGGAAGAATATTTTGGCAGCTGTGTGCCAAGCTATAGGTGGATAAGCCATGAGTCAGGGTCCTGCCTTGCTGAGTCAGTAGGTAAAGTGTGCGTGAAAGTCCCTGCACATTTGGGTTTTACTGGACAGTGTTGAGGGTTCTCCAGGAAAGAAGTTGCTGTGCAGGAGCAAATTGAAAATACAGGGATTTTTTTTTTTTTCTCTGGTTTGTAATGTTAAAATAATACAACGAAACTGGCAGAAAGGACGAGGAGAGGAAGGTGGCTACTGTGGTTGAGCTAGGAAGGGGCTGCCAGTGAATCCTGCAAAACTGGCCTGTACCTTTGGTAAATTTTTTTTCATGGAACAAAATTTTGAAGGCTCTCAGAGTAACCTGCCTCCCAGAAGTAACTCTGTTATATATCAGCTGTGAAATAACAGATAACGAGCTCCACTGCAAAAATAAGAAATGATGACCTTGCTACTGCTGAAAACAATAGCATGATAAAGCTGCAACAGATGCGGGCTGTTGTGGAAAATACAGCATTGTATACACTTCTAAGGGTTTATTTCAGCAATTGCATGGTGATTACAAGCTATTGGAGCAAAAATCACACACATCCTCATTAATAACTTCAGGGTTTACAGTCCATAGTCTGGAATAATAGATTGTAAAATGTCATTTTTCAAGGCATGCTATGCTTGAATGACAGGAATGCACAAAATTAGCCATGTTAGTTTTCTGTTTCAAGACTCGTAAAATATTTACTACCACAGGCAAACTCTTGTGTGTAATGCCTACAAAACAGGCCTGTTTTTAAAAACAGCCATTTATAGCTGAAATACCAATAAAAGGCATGCTTCAGTACACACTCTGCCGAATACTTGGGTTGATATTAACACAGAATGAGTGTGTGTGCAGCAAATATGTGAAATTTCAGCCCAAATATTGAAAGATGACGTAATAATGGAAGAGGTAGTTAATCTGCTTGAAAACCTCTGACAACAGAGTAAATACTGTTGGCTCCCTTATGTGTTGTGGGATTGGAAGATACATGGGGTCACATTTCCCATTTCTGGGGCTCTTCCAGACCTTGTAGGTGGTTGGAAGGTGTGGGTATGTTTTCCAAAAACTGCCTTTGGAGCATTAAATCACTCAGTTTATGACACCAAATCTGTCATGTGCCAGTTGTCATGGCCCAGAACTTGTCTCAATTCCACATGTACCACATGTGGTACTGCTACTTCATGGAGCTGGCTATTTTTTGCAGGGATATAAAACACTCTTTGGCAAGTTACTTGAATTTCTTGGTTGTGCCACTTAAATACACTCTGAGGATTTAAACATATGTGTCACACAGTAGTGGTTTACGTACCAGGGTGTTAGCAATTGACTTCATTTATGTAGAGAATAGTCACGAGGCTTTTCTCTTAGCAGCATCCAAATCAGATGCACAGCTTTCCCCCAGGATGTTTTCTGTGATAAAACTAAAAATAGGCATTCACAATAGGACCATATGGTGGAATAACATAATATACCTGACATCCAGGAAAGATGCCATTTCCCCGAGCAAACACATAGAATAGGGCAATCACATTTCATGGGAGAAAGCCTATTCTGGAGGATTGGTTCAAAAAGGAGCCAGATGAGAATCTTTGTATCCACCATGAACAGCATTAATGATTGGTATTTCTGCAGAAGACAGGAAAGTGGAACAAGTGTCTGGGGAGAATGGAGGGGACATTTCACAGAAATTGGAAGAATTTGCACCGTAATTCAGAAGATCTGACCTTGAGGCTGGTCTGTATCTGCTTGGCCGTCTGTTTGCTGAGTTTGCAAATCCTTTGACGGGGGACTTTGTCTTTGTGTGTACAGCTTCTAGCACAGTAAGCCACTGGTCCCAGTGAGATCTTGAGGCCAGAATACAAACAGGAGCAGCAATCTAGTGAAGCTGTGACTTTTCCCTTCACCCTCATCCTGAGATGTGTTGTGCTCATCTCTGGACCCAAGTGACTTTGCTGTTGTTTTTGCCATGTTTTATCCCCGTGGTCCTCACTGCTGGTGTGACTGGTGTTGGTGTGTAGTGGTAAGTGCAGAGGTTCACTAGGAGGGGTGAGAAGCAACAGAGACTATCCAGGCTGACGTGAGCCCAATAAATAGATATTTCTAAGATGGAGATGCAGGATATACATTTCAGATGGGGGATGAAGGTCTTTTCCTCCTGATTAATTTCTAGCATTTTAATACATTCTTAGTGAAAAGGCTGATTTCTCCTGGTGATTTCTGTGCTGTTCAAGGTTTCTCTGAGTTGATGGCTTGTTGGATTGGATGGATCCCCAAAGCTCTGCCCATGCCTAGGTGTCGCAGAGAGCAGGAGTAAGCAACATTGGACTATGACAATTGTCAATTAGAAGCCTGTTCCCATGTGAAGGTTGTTCATCCTTACTTTACCATGTGTTTTGCCATTAAAAATTTCTGAATTTATTATTTGCAGTCATATCTCACAAAGCAACAAAATGGATTCAAAATCACCTTGAAAACTTTAGAGGACAACTTGCTCTCTCGGCTGTCATCAGCATCTGGGAACTTCTTTGGAGACACAGCGCTGGTGGAGAACTTGGAGATCACTAAACAGACAGCTGCAGAAATTGAAGAAAAGGTACAAAGACAGTAATGACCTAGAGAAAAGCATGTGTGTGATGTTATCTTTAAGGATTTCTGGGTGGAACTTCTTTACTCTGCCTATCTCTGGCCCTTCTGCTGAGTGGTATAAATCGAAGTGCTCTCCATTCTGGACAGCTTCAGGCTATTTAGTTCTTTGGAACGTTTGTATGTTAAATTGCCTATTTAATACCAAGAGAAAACATCAGTGCCTGATGTAAAAACAATAAAATTTACACACTGTATCAAGGCAGCTTTAAACTGTTCTGGCGTAATCCTGAATATATCACACTTCCTCAATTAAACTGGATTTTAGTACTGACCAGGGACTGGAATTTGTTGAGTTTGTAATCTTGTGCAAATCTGCAAGAAATTTGGTATTTCATACCTTTCCATTCCTTAGAGTATAAATCAGCATTTTTATTAGCTGTGCAGTGTCAGCATTGCTACGTACGTAGTTCACCTTTCTGGCTAGATGGTGTAAGTTAAATGCACAGCAGTTTCCCCTGCCGCTGAGGGAACTTGAGAAGTGTGGTTGTCATGCTAGGATTGCAACAGGACTCCTACATGGCCATTCTCAACTGCTTTGCTCCACAGTCCTCCCATCTTCACAGCCCATGCTTGTCCTCCTCCGGCTCACTGGCCCGAGCTGCCTGGATCAGTTACCCACATGCTGGGGTCAGGCTGGAACTGCATCTCTCTTCCCAGCGCTGTAGCCCCAGCAACCAAGGAACTAAGTGATCTTCCACATTAAAAATTGGAATTATTTCTGCTAGCCATTCATGGTACATCAGATGCGTTCAGCTCCCTAAGGAGGGTTTGTTTGAATCCCCAAAGGGGATGTTGAAGCAATGTTTTGACCTGGCAAGCTTGGCATCTCCCCCTTGAAGTAGGTGTTCTTGAAGTTCTTCAATTTCTAAACAAGTTGTGGTTGTAAAGCTGGTCATTGCCATCTCTGTGGCAACAGGGATGAATTTTGGTGTTTGCACCTGGTTTTTATGGGTTTGGTACCCACAAACTGTCTCAGGGCCCATTAGAGGTCCACTTCTCAAGCCAACCCTTAATCTGTTCTTGGTCTGTCTACCCAAAGAAAAACATTCAGCCAACATTTTCCTCTCTATGGAAGTCCTCCCTGCTCTATTTGTGTAAAGCAACTGTCTTCCCCACCTCTGGCTTTTATCCTACTAGATTTATTAATAATTTTGGGGATGGAATATCTAAAAGTTAGTTGCCTAAGTCTAAGGTAGACTGTGGGCTCCCTTTATAGTCAGTGGCGAGACAGAGGTGCTGCCAGGAGGACTCATCGGATGTAGACAGGTGATTCAAGGCCCATGCAGATGCTTGCTTCTGCAGTGGATGTTGAAGCTGCTCTTCGGAGGACTCAGATATTACAGTTCCTCATTGCTCATGGGGATGTGCAAACAGGCTAAAGCCACAGATCCCAACGTGTGTTGGTTGCATGCAACAGGTTAAGGCTCAGTCTGCTTTGTTGGGAATATTTGATGTGCCCCAGCCGGATATGCTCACACCAGCTCAGGTCACGGCAGAGGGACACTCAGTGGCATGTGCTTCCGTGGGGGTTGTTTGTACAACATGTGCTGAGCCCTTTTCTGACACATCCCCACTGCATGGTTTGCTGAGCTAGCTGGATCAGCACTCGCTCGGGAGCATGTAACTGTGTTGCAAGACACTGAACATAGCCAGAGCCTAAAATAATCCCCAAGAGGCTCGAGGATGTCACTTTATGCTGCTGATGTGGAATGAAAGAATGAACAGGACTGAGACAATAATGGGGTGAGTGTCTGCCAAAAGGATTTTCATCATGTCTGTCACAGCAGCTATGCAGACACTTGGCCAGCAAGGTAGGGGTGTGTTAAATGCTGGTGAGGAAAGGCAGCAAATAGCTGATATAAATTAGCTGTTTTCAGCCTTGAGGGAAGCTGCTTGGAGAGCAGCACTAAGTCTGTTGAGCCCTGTGTTATTAATGACCTGCACAGGAGGGGGGCAATTAGCAGGATAAACTCATTGATGAGAAAAACAATTCCAGATAGTGAAAAGCAGGGATCCTAGTGAGAAGCCTGGAGAGGGCTCAGGAAAACAGAGGATGGGGCAACAGGGTCGTAAATGCAGGTAAATGGAGAATATGCCAAAGGAAGGGGATGCAGGGAGCGGGTGGCCTGAGCCTGGCTGCACCATGGCTCGGGAGGGCAGAGGCCAGTCCCCACAGTGGTTGCATGTGGATTGCCCAGTGCTTGGCCTGACATCTATGTGGCAGATGTCAGCCCTCCCCTGGGCTCAATTCACAAAGATGTTTTCCCAGTAATTTTGTTCTGTGTTTTCCTCCCAGGTCCAGGAGTCTAAGGTGACAGAAACCAAGATTAACAAGGCCAGAGAGCACTACAGACCCGCCGCTGCTCGGGCCTCTCTGCTGTACTTCACCATGAATGACCTCCGTGCCATCCATCCCATGTACCAGTTCTCTCTGAAGGTACCGTCCCCATGAGCCGCAGGGAGGCAGTGCTACTGCTTCTCTGTCTTACTGAGGTTCAAAGTCATCGTCTTGGGCCTCTTGGGGATACTTGAATTCCCAGGCAAAAAGGTGATCTAACCTAAACCATTCTGCTGATTTGTTTTTGTGGAAAAGTTTCCTGCAATTTATTTCTTTATATGTCTGCTTAACATACACGACTCTTAAATAGTGTTGCGATAGTGTTTAGCACTCATTGGGGAAAGAGTTGTCCAAAAGTCGCTGCAAACACTGAGCACAGCACGTTCATCACTGCCCTCAGTGGAAGGAGTAGAGCTGCAGCAGCACCTGCAAAGACCCAGGGAGGAGCGGTCTGAATGCCAAAAGAAAAGGTCCCTCCGTATCGAGTAGTGAGTGTGGGCCTGGGTCCCTACTCGGCTCTGAATTTGCCAGTCAGCCCACTGCAGGTGGCCAGATTGGGATCACATTGGATGAGCCTTAAGTAGTTTTTCGTTTGTTTGCTTGGTTTCTTTCTAAGCAGTTGAAGCCTGGTGGAAAGACACAGTCTGACTTAGCGATCCATTAACATCCTTTACTACTAAAAATCCAAGAAGTTTCTTTGTAAAGCAGAACCTTACAAGCCATTTGTTCTTTCTTCCATATTCACAAACGACCTCACAGAACAAGATGAGCAATGGATTTAAAAGATATCACATGGGGAAAGAGCCAACAAAGTACTTTTTTCTACGTATCATATATTTATGCACAGAGATTTTGCACAGCATTTGGAGTCACTTGCTCCATCAGTTGATCTTTCCTTTATATTTACATTGGTTCTGTATCTGTGATGTCATCAGGGTCATAATGCCTGTGCAGGTACTCATAAGGTAACAGGAACTGCTGCAGCCTTTAACAATTATCCAAGACCTTAACAATTACCCAAGATCCTATGTTGAAATAGTCCTGACTTCCCAAATGGCATAGTATTAAACCATCGCATCACTCTCTAAACACAGTCCCGTCCCACTGAGACCGTATCACCCGGGATTTATTGCCACCTTCTGTACAAAAGGCAAGTCATTCCTACTTCCATCTCTACAGCGCAGGAAGGGTCCCAAGCAGCTGGACTTCCGGTAGCTTGGATGCTTCCTACATTACAGTTACAAAAGCCTTCCAGGCAGTCAACAGCATGGTGTGAAATCTAACTTTGGGTGAGTGTCTGTGTATGGTTGGTGTGAAGGAATAGGTAGCATGTGCATGACTTGAACATTCACTGCCTTTTGCCATGGGCCTGCACACATGCTTATCTACAGTCTGGAGGAGTCATCTGAAGGGCTGTGTTTTTGCTCTGCTCACAATGTTGTTTTGCCATCAGACAGACAAGCAAGCCTACAGCCTAAAATGTCCTTAGACTAGAAGTCCAGATGGGATTTAGGGGTGTGTTATCACCTTGTGGTGTGGCCGCTAGCAGTCTCAGCTACAGGCATGCTCATGATGGCAGTATGAATATCCCAATGGGGACCATGCTGGGGAGGGAGACCTCTTCTGTGCTCCTAAAATAAATGTATAAGAGACATAGCCAAAGGGTCTGTGCTCCAAAGGCGTTGCTACTTTTCTGTCTTTTCTGAATAGACTACCCTTCCCTGCATAGCAAGTGTAGCTCTGTAGTACATGGACATGTTACATGGAGAACTAGGAATGATGTCCCTCCTTTGAAGAACATTCCCACCTGGAGCTGTTCTCACCAGAACACCTGGAGAACACTTCCAACATGACAGGTTGATTTCAATGTAATTGTTACTGCTCAGAATGATGGGACTGAACCTTCCCACTTGCCATGTGGCAGCAGAGCTCAGTGGGAAGCCATAGCTTTTGTGGGAATGAGAGCATGGCCATGTTTTTGAAATTTCTTGACTATCTTTGAGACACCAGTGCGTCTATTTATGGCAGGTGTCAATAGACTGAGACTCCACTTGCCACAATGGAGGAGCTAGATCTTTAGAATGACATATATGACCAATAATGAATTCATAGTTCATGTCTTTGCTTGATGTTTAGGCATCACTTAATCAGTTGTTTTGTGTTCTTTGACAGGTAGGAAGTGGGGTTTCTTTCAAGCCATACCCTCTATCTTTGAAGTGGCTTAGACAGGGATCCCCTCTTTCTCTGCTCTGCATGTGCTGCCCAAGACACTTGGCAAGTCTTGGTCCCTGAGCAGCTTCTAAGGACCTGCTGCACTAAAAATGAAAGTGCAGACAATCCCTTGCCTTGGCAGAGTAGTCTCATTAGGTCTGACCAGTAGAGACCCAAGGGCCTTTCGGGGTATTTATTGAAGAGTTCTGGGTTTAATATTTTGATAAATGGAAGACCTTTTTTTAACACAGGAGAAAGGTATTGAGGGTTAAATGAGATGGCATCCTGGTCTAGAGCTTCTTCCAAACGATTTCTTACCTTGACAAGTGACCCGGAAAAAGTAGGCGAGAAGAGAATACAACATTTTGAGCCTCATCCACAAAGAAGCTTTTCTTTTTTTTTGATATCTACAACTCATACGTTGAAATAATTTTACCAGGAAAATGTACAGAATATCTTTTGTGCAAGGGTGCCTTTTGAAAGATTCATTCCTTACACATACATAATAGATACAAGAGTTTCTGAGGTTTCACCTTTAATTTATGTCTTCTGTATTTTGTTTGTTTTATGTTTTCCAGTTAACATTAACAATATGTATAAATACATAGAAAATTATTGGGTGAAATGTTTTTATCTAATAAATTTTGATGACAGATCATAAAACATTGTGTAAAGATGCACAGAGATGATTTTAAAATACCACACAGCCAGAAGCCCATTATAAATTAGAGCAAACAAGATTTGTATGTTACTCTGCAGCATGTTTTAACACAATTTAAAGAAATGTTAAGTGGGAAAATGCATTCTGCCATAATTTAATAATGCAGTCGGTATCAGTGGTACTTTAATTTGTTGAGGTATTGTTTTTCCTTCATAGAACCCTAGAGATAATGCTGCCAACACAGTCGTGCCTCATCCTGTTGATGCTCTTAATTTGTATTGGCCTGGTTATTTCCTGTTACCTGGGTCCCAGTGTACGGAGCCTTTGCGTTGCTAATCAGGACCTAGGCTTTTTTTCTTTTTTTGGACAGCTCTGAAAGTATTTTGTCTTTTCTCATTTAGATCAGAAATGTTGTTACAAGACTCCTTGGTATCTTATATAAGAGCACCATTCTCGATGCACGCACCGATCTCCAAGGGGACTTTACTGACTGGTTAATCCCACTTCCACAAGATGTAATCGCTATGAGAGAACACCTGTAGTCAGAGAAATGTTTCCGGTATCTATTGTGGCTTAATTCAGTCAGCCTGTCTCTGCACTACTTTCTCAAGCCCAAGAGAGAGCAATGTCACGGGGAATGTCATCATTGCCTGGCTGTATGTTCCTGAAAAAGCAGCTAAAGGCAGTAGAGGGTCTGGTCTCTCTCTCTTGTCCCCCTGCCTCCTGGAGCTAGTGGGCAGATAGGGAAGCTTTGATTGTGGCTCTAGAGATAAAGTATCTGAGTTGGCTTCACTTATTGCAACACTTCAGGTGACACCCAGGAGCATGCAAAGAGCATCTAGAAACACCGGTGTCCTTCTGTGTCTCCCCACCCAGGCGTTCAGCATGGTGTTTCAGAAAGCCATTGAGAGGGCAGCTCCAGATGAGAGCCTGGCAGTGCGCGTGCTGAACCTCATTGACAGCATTACCTTCTCCATGTTCCAGTACACAACCCGGGGCCTGTTTGAGTGTGATAAATTGACCTACACCACTCAAGTTACCTTCCAGGTAAACATCACCATTTCATGCAATTTGGATGCAGGCAAAGATACTGGCACACAGAGAAAGCTAACTGTCACAGCTGTGGCCTTCAGCATCAAGGCAGCAAATGCAAGGGCTGGGAAACTGATTTTCTTCTCTGCTTCTCTTGCTGATAAGAGTCACAGATGCTGTGTTTGATTTGCATTATGCTGACAAATGGTTGTTTGAGAGAGCAATACCTGCTTGCAGGACCTGGAAAAAAAGGGCAAAACAAGTTGGCTTACTGGTTTTATTCAAAAGAAATGCATGCTACATAGAGGCTGTCTTTTGTCTAGTATGTTAGTATAATTTTTAGTCTATGATCTGAGCAAGGAGACCTTTGTATATCCCTATGCTGAAGTCAAATTCAATCAATAAATACTGCTTGGCATGATATTGCAAAGTTGTTATTAAGTTTGTGCAGTGAATGACTGTGTAAATGCCCTGATATGTAGAATGCAGATATGGACCAAGTTCAACCTGCTCAAACACCGTGCAGGTCTAGTTAACCTTGATCCAGTGACTGTCATGAGTTTTTTTAATTCTGCATAACAAAATATTATGTTTAAAAAGGAAAGGAAGTATACATGTATACACACATATATACATATATTAAAAATGGACTCTAACAATGTGTTTGGTTAATAAATTGTCTATGTGTAAAAAGTCAGCTTATATTTTACAATGTCAGCCTTATTTCTGACCCAAAGAATACCTAACATTTCTAATATATATCTCTAAATAAACTATTTAAGTAGCACACATTGTGCTTGCAACTACATTAAGCATTAAAAACAGTTAATGGGTCACTTTAAGCTGTCGGGAAAAACCAGCACTCACAGTTTCAGTGTGTGGAGGCAGTTGAGTGATGAGGCACAGGATTCTCCCATAATAAAAAAGCAGTTGGCTCTTGAACCGAGTGCCTCATTACCATCACTGGTGGAGGAGATGCCAGGCACACTTCAGATGCCATGGTCCAGTAGGCCACAATGAGATACAGTCTAGGATCTGTGACAAGGAAATAACAAACTCACCACTCCAGCACTTCTCTTTTTCCACCCAGAATTGGTGTTTGGGGTTTTGGAGTTTGTCTCTGAGGTTTCAGAAGTCTGGCAGTGCACTTGGAGCAGTGGCTCCTGCTGGGCTCATGGGCATGTACGGCTTTCCAGAATTACCTCGAATGTTGCTCTGGCAGTCTTAGTCCCTGTGTTTCTGAAAGCCACCATTGGTGGTGAAAACATCAGTAGTAGCTGAATGGCCCAGGTACTCTCCAGTGATTGAGACCTCCAGGACCTGCTTGTTCTGTTGGTGTATGTACCACAAGTTTCTTGTGCTTTTTCATTTTGTTTTGGTTTTGTTTGTTTTAAACATTCTCCACTTAGTTTCAAAAATGGAACAAGATAGTGAGAGATGGACAGCCCTTGGCAGCGTGCCCTTGGGATGCATGCTCTTGGTTCCTTTCAAGAAAGTTATCTGTTCTTTAGCTGCAGGGAAAGCCCAGGGATCTGCAGCACGTCCCTCAGCCTCTCTGCTGTCAGGGACTTCTCCTCAGTGTGCTATCTGTGAACCTGGATCACAGTCTTTCCTACACAGGACCAAATTTTGGTCCTCTTATGTTGTCAATCTCAATACTTGTTCCTGGTCCTCTTTTGGGGAGACTCAGAGCACCTACATGGTATGTTTCATCACACCCTTCAAACATAGGGCACTGTGTACTTTTTAGCCACGTATTTCACAGCTACGTGAGTTGAATAATTATTCTGCTACAGTATGTTGCCGCTCTGTGTCCTGGCTGCTCAAGGATATCTTGTTTGTTTGGAATTACAGATACTTCTAATGAGTAACGAAATCAACATGGTAGAACTGGATTTCCTACTAAGATACCCGGCACAGACCAGAGTCACAAGCCCTGTGGAGTTCCTGTCTAATCACGCCTGGGGAGGAATCAAGGTACTTGTTTCACCTGAGTAGTGTGAAACCAGCATCCCTTATCTCATCTAAAGGCCTTTCAGTAGCCTTCAGGTTGGTCCTTATAGCATTTGGTGAACAAACTACTCACTATGCTTGAGAACTGGCCTGCAAATGCCAGAGAAATGGAGAGTTCTCTAAGTACAAGACCAATTTTGTGGGCTCCTTGTGACTGTACCTCTGATGATCTGTGTGTCTCCAAGAAGGTGATATTTCCCTCTGAGATTGAGACATCTCTCTCCCTGTAAGACAAGAATGAGAATATCCTCTGGTTTTTTTGGTTACAGATTGTAAAGGATGTGGAGACCTTCACTGTATTTGGGAGTAGGTGGGAATTTAAGGTAGATACAGCCATCTGCAGAGATGTGCTGGGGATGGAGCAGTGACAGCTGGCAGACCTTCAGCAAAAAATATTGTCATGCAAAGAGAAAGTCTAACAGCTGCCATGTCTTTGGAGTGAGAGGTGAGGAAGAGCATCCCAAACAGATATGAATTAGCCCATCTTTACTCCTATTTATCAACAAATGTGAATTGTGCTGGATTTGAACCTGATTTGGCAGAGTGTGATTTGTTTTCTGGAAGGGGTCAAAATGTTCTTCAAATCAGGCATTCTCATTTACACTTTGTTGGATCTGAGATTGTATCTTTTGTTTTATTGTGGCTTCTGATCAGTCTCTGGCACCTGCTGCGATTTAAGCATGCTTCCTTTGTGGGACATTTCTCTGGTGCTGTAAAGTAGAGTGAAGACATCCTAGTTTCATTGGGATACTTCTCAAATTTTCATCTGGAGCGTTGGGTTTTCCCTTTCTCTCCCTTCCACCATGCTGCACAGAGAATGTATCTGGTTCCTGGAGGGTGACCAGGCAAAATATCTTCATCCAGGCCCAAGACATCTCTGATATTATTTTCCTGTTTGTATTATTTTGTGGAGATTTCCAGAGTTTTGCAGGAGCCCTGGCTTATGGTGTCATATGCCTTTCCAGGCAAGCATATGCTAGGCTGTGCTTCATTTGGCAAACACTGACTTTTAAGGTAACGCAGAGTTAGACCTCCTAAGTTGCAGACTGCAGTTCAGAAGTTAAAGGAAGCTGATATTTCTAACCCAGGTCACCCATAGTGATTTCAAATGGTAGCATGGAACAATTCATGCCAGATGTGTCTGCCCTGACCAGGAGTTACCATATCTATCTCTTCACTGGCAGTGAGGATGGGGCCTCTGCTCATTCTGCTCACACACGTGACCTAGCTCACATTGAAAATGTCACAATCACATTTTCAGCTGTAAAATAAGCTTGGAACGTCTCACTAAACCAGCCCTGTTCATCCTCTAAAAGGCATATTTCCATAATAATGGAGGAATTAAAGAAGATTCTATACCCTTTCTTTAATCATCTTTTGTTCAGCGGTGCCATTTTGCTCTTCAGACAGCAGCAGTTTTATTTTTGTTTCTCCTTTGAAGACAAATTAAATGGACAGTTAGGGTCAACACACATAATCAGGGGAACTCAGCTGTCGAGCCCATAAAATACATGCTTTGTAACAGCATATTTTGTCTTTGGGATGTGCAGTCTATACAGATTGTAGATGTACAGACATATTACTGCTTGAAATCTCAGGCTTTCTCAAGTCTGCTCTGTCCCTGCGCATGTTCAGCATGAGGATATATAGGGTGAATGGTGCATTTCATTTCCTCTGGAGTCCTTCTGGGTTGGCGTCCTTCACTGCTTGGGAGCATTCTGCACCGCAAAGCTGCTTTCTACTTCAGTCCTCTAAGTTTCCTCTGAAAGGTGAACTTCCTTTGACCATAGGTTTCAGGATCTGATTCTCATTTTGGAGATCCTTTTACACATCTTAGGAAATATATTACTCATGTAGTGCCCAAGGATGCTTTTGCTAGTCCTGCCTGCAGGTGGCACATTTTTCAAGCAGACACCTTCTAAAGTTTGCGGTGAGTTTTCTTTGTGAGATAATCCCCTCTTGTACTGGCCAGTTCCATTCAATGTGGGTGAAATGACCTTTCATGTTCCCTGTGTGCTTTGTCATGATTGTTGCAACTGCCTCACTACTGTGATGAAGTTGGTATAGTTGCCAGCTCAGGGTCATAAACACCAGAAGGAACACCAGCTCCCAGTTATTGGTTCATCAGATTTTATTCTTGCATCACTATTTGACATATCCAGGAGAACAGGCATTTCTGTGCGTAGAGTGTCAAAGTACATAGCATACTGTGTCAGACCAGCAGTAAGGAACTTAGACTCAGCAGAGCTCCAACCTCTCGGTGGCATCATTGAACAAGACCTTCACCCCTTCCATCAGCTACATGCCCCAGCTTTGTCCCCACCAACAATCTGCACTCTGTCATGCCTCAGCCATCCAAAACTGATGCGGTGTTGGATATTTATCATGTAGTCATTATGTGTGTGGAGTAGCTGGATGCTTATCTTGAGGCAGGCAGGAACTGATAGTAGACTGTCACCTGAAGTTGCTTTGCAATCACTGATTCTCTTTGAGATGAGCCCTTTCCAATCAGCTTCCTCTTTCCCACTGAGTCTCTTGGGGTTTGTGGTTGAGATGGAATCTATGTGATGCCAAGAAGATGCTGCTCTGCATCTACCCTTTTGCTGAGCTGTGAGATGGCAGGATGTAAATTTATCCAAGTGTGCTGTACGTGTCAGGTGTCTTCAGCCTCAGCATGCATCCACTGGTCCCATGAACTGCACATCTCAAAGAGTTGCAGTCACTGGTCAATAATCTGCGCTAATTTTATGTATTTCAGGATTTTCAGATAGTGAGTTCTGTATTATCAGATACTGAATGATCTTCCGATGGTCTTTTGTGATGATTGTAGTATTGATTTTACTATAAATAGTATGGCTGGTGTCAATTTTATTAGTGTTTATGTTCTATTAATGTGTATTGGTTTATTAGCCTTTGAGTTTTTGGCAACTCCAGTTACATGAGGCATGGTTTTAGTACAATCACATTTTGTCACAGACTGCTATAATTAGGTTAGTCATGGCTTCTATACAGCTTATTAGCAGGCTAAAATCTCCTTTTCTTTCATCAGGAAGATTAAGTACTGTAATAAATTGTTTCTTCAACAAAGCTTGAGCAAAGTACATTTTAGATTCATATTTCAAATTTGAAGTGGAATTTAGCATTCTGCTAATTTTTCACAGAAACATTGAAAATGCTCCTGCATGAAGTGCTCCTCTTGCCAGGGGTTTCAGGCCAAAAAAAATCAATATTGATATTTGCAGCCCATTCTGTGCCTCCCATTTTGGGCACATTAACTTCAAAGGAAACCTCATTAAATGTTGAGGACTCCGGGCATGCAAAGAGCCTTGTGTGACTTGGCTTATTATTTATTGTTGTTGGTTGATAAACAATATATATAGGCTAATAGCCCTTTGCAGTTGTGCAGCTCATTATGCTGGAGCATCTGACACAGTTTTATGATTTATTTTTCCAGCTTCTTTCAGTAAAGAAGTTCAGTAAAAAGTTTCACAGAGCTTTTTGCTGTACTGTGTGTGCCAGGGAAGCTCAATATTTACCACTGAATGAAGAAACCCATGTACCTGTCCAGAAGAGCACAGTTTGTAGGGAAGGGTTATATCTTTTATTAGATCTGCTGATAGACTTGGAAAAAATAGCTAAGCTTCAGGCTTTTTAGTGCCTGAAACAGGAACTGAATTCAAACTAATTACAGGTCGAGAAAAACTGCTCTGCGCTTAATTTGATTCTGCTCTTCAGTCAGCCTATATGGAGGAAAAAGCAGTACCTGTGGAGCGCCAGTGGAGGCACGTTGGGTAGCTCTGAAGCAAGGGGGGATGTTAGCAAAGGACACAGTCATTAACATACCATCAGCATACAGATTATCCTCTGTAGGGTTTTCCCTCCATTTTTTTCTTCTTTCTTTCACTGGAAGGTCTCCAGTGTCATAAAATGACGGTGTTGATACCTGGATGGGAGATGAGTATTGTCTGAAATGAATTGGGTTTTATGGTCATTGGATCTTCCAGACTATGTCTAGATTAACAAGTAAAATGGGCAAGCAACTGTTTTCTGCCCTGGCAGCACGTGACATGACACAGCATGAATCTATACAGTGAAACTCCCCTCACCTCCTAAACCAGAGAGACCTCATATACGGTTTACTACGGACAGTCCCTGGAGTGTCCTACCCCCTGGGCTATGTGCAGGCATTTTCTGAGCGCAAACAAGTTGGCCAAAGTCAAACATGAGCCAGCAACATACTAACAAACTGTATGGCTCACAGTGAGCTTATGCCTGGACCTGTTCTGTAGCCACAGATTCCAGAGCAGATCAGCAGGCCACAAAAAAAGCATGTGTCTTCTCCTCACTGTGTAGGTCTGCTGAAGTGTGAGATAGGTGTATAGAAACTCCCTGTCCCCATAGTCTGAGACAACATTGCTCTGAAACAGCTTTATAGATGTATGAGTGTGGTTTTAGTCCTGAGCTAATGCAATCTGCCCATCAGCAGGGCTTATTAGCTTAGGCAAAGCTGCACATGAGGCATAGTTATGCATCCTCTGTTCAGTGCCCAGTGCTAAAAAACATGCTTGTGTTTATTAGGAGGTCAGCAGAGCAGTTTGTATTTGCTTAGAAAAGATCATATGAACATACCCAGAGTCGAGTTGGGCTCTTCCTGAGCTTCACATCTACCAATGAGGCCAGTGGTCATGCCCTTATGGTATTCATTTTCACAGCTGCCTTTGCCAAAACCAACCCTTTTTAGAAGGTGGGGGGTGGTTCTCAGACCACTGAGACTAGCTGAAGGCTGGGCAAATGGATTTCCTTTTACCCTGGTGATCTCTGCCATGAAATTCTCCCATGCTCTGACTTGGAGGGAGTGCCCTTCCTGGGGAGCCATGTCCATGTTGTCTCGTGGCCTTGTGCCTCCTGCAGAACTGCAGTCCCCAATCACCGGTGCATGTATCCGGCTCCTACCGCCTGGGAACAGGCTGGATGCAGGCAGCTCTGGATCTCCTTTGCACAGATCTGCATTTTCCAAGTCTGATTTTCTTTGTGATATTTTCTGCAATGCCTCTTCATTGCTGAATGCAGATGTGTGCCACAGGATAAATGAAACTAGTTAATATACAGCAAGCATACACCTGGACAACTTAGATTACTCTTTCATTCCAATCATTTCCCTCATCTTTTTCTGAAGAGGAAGAATTTTCATTATGTAGATATGAAAACGCTACTGAAAGGGCATTGTTTAATAAGTGTGATGTTGAATAATGAGCTCTAAATACTGAATTCAGCTTTCGAGGAGAACAGCAGTAGACAAAGTAGTATATTAACTCCATATTTATAATTTTGCAGACTGCAGATGATAAGATTGCTTGTGTGGCTTATGAGATAAAATACCAAATCATATATTTTACATTTTAAAAAAACTGGATTTTTTTGACAAAAGAACAGAAATCTCTCCTCCAACTTTCACTTCTTGTATGTTTTAGACACTGAAATTTTTCATTCTTGTTAATGATTCACTGTGACACAATCTGCTGCCTATATTGTGTTCTGTGCGCCTAAGCAAGGTCCTTCGGTCAGGCTGGTCAGATATGAAAGGCTTGCAGCTCTCAGCTTTCCACGTACATTCAGAATTATTATTATGCCAGAAAATCATAGTCTTAATTGAATCTCTTCCATTAACTCAGTTCTTCAGATGTAGAGCCTTTAGTGCATCTTTGATAGAAAACATTGATTATGACACTTCGATGTGCGTTTATCTGCTCTCATCTAGAAATTTCCTAAGGACATTCCTCTGTCCTCACCAGCTATCCAGTCTCAGAGAAATGTTCCCAATGTCTCACAGAAATACTAATTTTACCTTTTTTTTCTTTTTCTTTTTAACCTGCTGGTTTATCTGAAACACAGCAAAGATTTTGATCACATCAAATATTTAAAATACTTTGTCAGTCTGATTGCAGAGTGGAAAACTGAATCTTCCTGGATGCCTCTACAACAGTGTCAGCCTCCATCTTTCACCCATGACACAAAGCCTGTTGTCATCTGGTCATTTTGATTGTGAAAGTTCCTTCGGCCTCTGAATGGAAGGAAGGGGAAGTAATTGTTTCACCAGAGATGTATTTTAAATATCAAATGTATATTTTTTAGATGTATATCTTTTGAAGTCCTATTGCTTTGCTTAAAAAAATAGAAAAAAAAAAAAAAATCAGTTACAGTGCACACCTGCGAGTGGTCTGTGGACCCAGGAGCGACTGCAGAGAGGTCTGATGGCTGAGCTCTGCTAGCAATGAAGGGTGTGCAAGCAGTCATCCCATTTTTGACATGATATACTGTACCTAGATGTGCAAGATGCTTTTGGAAAGGCAATGAAGACAAATGGCTCCTCTTTATTGGTTCTTCCTTTTAAGCCCAGATTTGCCATAAAGGACCGGTTGGAGGTCCTTATTTCTGTAACACAGTAGAGCTCATAAATGTTTCCTTTGCATGGCAGTGTTGGTTCACATGAACTGCTGTGAAGACTGCAGATTAAGTTCTCAGCTAAATTTTGACTGGGAACAATTTCTGGAACCCAAGGCTTTACCTATTTTGAGGCACATGAGATGGCCTTTTGAGGAGGCACAGTACATCAGTAGACCACAGTATCACCAGTACTTGAATAGGAGCATCCTTGTGCAATGAGTATAGTCTGACAGAGCCACAAGCACAAGCTTTTCACTTCACTCAGAGTTGGCCAAGCCTCTGCTGGAGTCTGGTTTGGTCTTTGAGTATTGCATTTTAAGGAAGATGCGGACCTTCTGGAGACAGGGTAGATGAGTGCAGTGATAAGTGTCAGATACCTAAAAACATGACTGAGAGAAGAGATTGAGGAGAGGGAGAAGGGGAAGGGTTGCGTCTGAGGGCCTCAAAATTGAGCAGACAGGGGGGTATGTTCCTCAAAAAGCATCCTCCAAAGGGGAAAGAGCAATTGTTTTTCTGTATCAGTAAAGGGTAAAGCAAGGTGCATCTCAAAGTACTGCAAGAAAGATTCACACCAGACATTTGGAAAATCTTTATGACAGAGGATAGCGTAGGACTGGCATAGATTGCTTGCAGTTTCCGTTACTGAGGCTGTTCAAGCAGGTCGTGTGACATATGTATGAGGATTATGTCAGGGGTCTGAGTGCACCAAGGGACTTTGCAGCTTCTTTACTCTGGTTACCTGTTCTCAAGGCCAGCTCTGCTATGGTGCCACCATGAAACCTTGGATTTGCTTACAAAAAAGAAAAAAACATTTAAAAACCATTGCTGTGAAAAGACCTGTGAGAAGCCTCATCAAGGGATGGATCCATACGTATATGTGTATCAGGACACAGAACCGTGGGCTTTGAGAGCCTTCCAGCAGGTGACATCCTGGAACAGATGCTTCACCTGAGCTCTTCCAAGCCATGAGACACATTTTCTCTTTAAGTTTTGCTGTGCATTGGCGCATGGTGATGGCCCATCTGTTATTTGTAACAGCCGAAACCAGGGAGCTTTTCAGAAATACACAAGTACCACCTTTCAGTTGTCATCAGGGACCCATGGACAGCTTCTGGTTCTGGCTGTGTCTCTCCAATTTTCTGGAGAACATTGAAGAGTGAAGAGGAAAGGTGGAGAGTGTGGCTTGGCAGAACAGCCTGACCTTGCAAGGCCCATTCTCAAAACAACCTGAACAACCTTTGCAGAAAACGCAGGAAAAATGCCAATGTGAACCTAGCTGTGAAACATCTCAGGCAAAACTATGAAGATTTAGTGGGTGGTTATAAGCAATTAGAATACAAAGATTATAACTAAATATCATTTCTGTTGCTGACCTTTCCTATCCAGTGGACCTGTCTGTAAGAACGTACTAGTAGGAAGAACTTGAGTGCTGAAGCCATTGTTTTCTGTTTCATGGTATGGGTTTCACTGGGAATTTTCCCAGAAAAGGTAGCGAGACCCAACTCATTACTCCTCAGACCACTTCTGTTGTCCAACCGCAAGGTCCGCGTTTTGTGATGCTCCAGGGAGGGTGCAGCAGATAAACAGAAGGATGTTTTTGTATAGTGTCATGTCATGGCACTACATACTTTTTAAGCCCAGTGTAATTTAGATGTGGGGAAAACACAAGGAGTTTAAAGACAGGGGCTTGTCAGTCAGCTTCTATGAAAGAAACAAGGAGGATTAAAATAACATTTTTGTGTTGAGTGGTGATGGAAGTTTGGCAAACCCATCATGTCTTTATTTTTACCTTTGGTAGAGGTTTTTCTTAACAGTTGAATAATTCAGGTAATGCAGGTATACAGAAAACAACACCTTCAGTGAATGAATAATACAAACCAAAACCTAGTGTGGGAAAGATGGCAAATAATCCATTATTTTCTACATTAATACTTCTAGTTAAAAGTAGTATTCAGATGGAGTAATTAATCTGCTTATACATCTGTTTCCTGAATGATCCAATCTATCAATTCAAGCCAGATGCAGGTTTGACTTTACCATTCTTCCAGGAGCAGTTTTTCTCCAACTGGGGGTATGCTGGTTTTTCTAATGAGATTTGGGCCACCTGCAGAAAATGAAGGAAAGAAATCCTGACTATTTGGAGAAACCTATATAGGCAGAACTTGGAGTGCACATAGGCAGTGTAAAACCTTTAGAAGGTGTTTCGAAAACCCATTGAGGTTGTTCCCAAGGATCAGCTTCTGTGCTTTAACCCTGTTGCAAAAGTTCATACACGAGCTGCTTCAACCTCTACAGACAGCTGGGAAGCTGAGTTGTGGTGGGACTTCCCCACACCTCCTTGGGATCCTGCGTCCCTCAGGTTGGTCCAAAATGCACAGCCAAGCCATGGTGACAGCTGCACAGCTCAAAGAATTTGAGTTACTGGGGGGTTTCTAGACTTTGAATCTAATCCTGGTGTTGGTATTGCAAATGTTCTGTTGAACCTGGATAGCTTTGCTGCACGCCTCACATGACATCTGAAAATTACTTCTCTTCAACTATCATTACCCTACAGGTTTGGCTTGCTAAAAGCCAGTCTTTCTCGAATATGTGCCTATTGCTGCTGGGGACCACCCCTGCCCACTGAAACCTTTCCAGCTTCTGCAGATGACGTCATCAGGCTGATGCCTTTCCAAAAGCAGGGAGTGTCAGGATTGATTGCACAACTGCTGAGCACCAGGAACCTTTTATTGGTGGATCCTGCTTAGCTTAAAAGCTGTGTAATGTAATTAATGAAAACGCATCTCCTTAATTTTGCGAGTGAAATCATGACTAATCATTTTGTTTTAATCATCTCACAGACTATTAAAACCATGAGACTATTAAATATTATTTCTTTCCAGTGTTGTCAAGTTGTATAATTTTTATAGAGAGACACATGATGTTCGGTATGTTCCTTATAGATGTCTGTCTTTTTTAAGTAGAGCTTCTTTTTTTAAAAAAGCAAGATATATAAAGAGCTAAGACTGGAAGTATGAATCAGGTATAACCTGAAGACTCAAAAAGTAAAGATAGCTTAAAAAAAAACCCTCACATTGTTTTTATTATGACTTTATTATGTCTTTTTAGAAACCAGTGTCATGGCTGCTGGGGAACTTGGTAAATAGATTTTATAAGCTCGGTCTGGCAGCACTGGTTTTACTTGCACTGTACTATTTTCCACACTATTTATGTCAGCACAGAGCATGGTAATGAGGAGCTGTTTTGACTTCCCTTGCCGCAGAGCTGTTCTCAAGTCAGATTGCTCTGGGGCAGGGTATTTGAAATTATGGAAATAGTTTAAAGTACAAAAAAAATCTTTTTTTTTAAAGAATAATTTCCTTTAGAGCTGAGGGGAAGACAACATGGAGGTAATATCTTCTTTTTTTTTTTTTTAGATTTTATAAAATCTTATGAAGCAGTGCCTAAACTTGGGGCCAGTTTTGCCCGGAGGGTATCCTTAGAATAACTGCCTTTTGTTTTCTCTAATAAATTTACAAAAGCTTGTTGTGGTATATCTGGCACTGGGAGATAAATTGTATGCAGTAGCAATGACACCAGACCTTTGAAGTTGTTCTTTTCACTGAAGACTCAGCCCATCCTCTGGAGGCAGCAAGCAGTGAGGAGAAACTGAGTATATCACCTCCTCCTTGCACCCATCTGCCTGGGACTCTCCCTGTCCTCTCCCACACTGATCCCCTTTCCCTTCTGGCCCTTCGTCGATTCTCTGAAGGGCTGGGTGTTACGGACTCCCTGTAAGCACACCAGCAGTTGCTCTGCAATGACGACTAGGATTTATTTCTCAAAACCAATGGCTGAAACACGTTGTATTTCCTCCAGCTGTGTGTGTGGGGGAGAGTACTTTGCATTTGTGAATATGTGAAATTCACAGATCTGCTGACATACCGGCTCCGGTTTAAAGCTGGTTCTGACTTAGACAAGAAGCTGTCAAGGAAAACCAAAGTGATAAAGCAAGTTGTCTGTGATTCAGTGAATGAAAAATCTTTTCTCTGAGAAAACAATGATCTTTGCCTTGACATGGTGTGAAGAGACCTGTTTTGCTGGCAAAGTCTCATTTTGAGATATCAACTCAAGACTCTCCTGTTTCCAGCCCTCAGAGATGACGTGGGCTACAAAGACAGGATCTTGAGTCCTCCAGCCCTTTTTGATCATATTTTATTTTGGTCAATGTTTTTTGTCTCTCTCAATTTCCATGACAACTCTAATTGACAAATGTATTCTTCACTATGTTGACAAAAACAGCCATGTGACACAGGTTGATGTGTAGTTCCCATCTGCTGTCCCAATGTACCATTCCTGCTTTTACTCCTGCTTCTTGGAAACTGTGATGTATTATTATTGGTCTAAGTTTCTTGGAAAATTTCACAGCAGGCATATTGAAAATATTCACAGAAAGATTACTGACTGAGAAAGCTTTCACTACACTGGCTTTTAAATAGCAGCTTCTCTCATTAATACCATCACGCCTAATAAATGCAAATAAAATTGTTGACTAATGAAAATTTTAGTGTTAATTTATATAATACAGACTTTATGCTTGCAATTAGAGCTTTCTTGATTCTTCAATGTGTTGTTCAGGGAGAGAGACTATCATCTCTGATTACATGTCTGTCATTTAGTAAGAAGAAAGGTATTTTTCACAGTCTCCCTTGTTAACATCAACCAAGAGACTTCTTGAAGCAGCAGCAGATGAAAAGTGGTCGCTTCAAAAGTCAACAGTGTTAAGATGTTTTATATAAGCGCTTGCACTGATGAATCCACGGCATTCAACATTTGCTATTGTACTGTGTTCAGCTGTGACATGCATATGTATTGCTACAAGGATGAGGTTTTAGCAGATTTGGCATTGTTCCCGTGAATTTCAGTTTCTCATCATCCGTGCTCTGATTTTTAGTTTTCCACAGAAAGCAGGATATGGCACTGAATTTGGAGCAAGTTCTTCTGTTGCTGACATTTCTCCATGTTAGTGCTAATCCACACATGGAAACAACATCTGTTGAGTCACTACTTTGCTCACACTCTTCACAAAATTCTCAGGATCCCTGGGAGTTTGGCATGGAGCTGGTCAGTGCCAAATTGAGTCAGTCCATGCTGTAGCTCTCAAGTGGTATTGCAAGCACTCTGCTCTTATCTGTACCTTCTGTGGAGGTACTGATGAAATTGTGACTTCGAGCAAGGCTTGATTTGTTGCAGTAGCATTTGTGGTAACATCTACAAGTACTCCCCTGCCTATAGCTCTAATTCTGGCCCTACAGCACACGACCTCTGAGGAAGCGTGGAGGGATTTGTCCAGTTATGAGATGACAGAGCCAAACTCTCCTTGTTATTGGCAGTGAGTGTAATAAGGATCAACCATGATGGATTGCAGGTAGGGAGGTTCAGCTTGAACATATTAAAAAAATTATAACTCTTCTTTACCAGAAGGATAGTGCAGCTCTACAACAGGGCACCCAGAGAGGTTGACAGCGCTTCATTTTGGTAGACAAAGCCATGACTGACCTGGTCCAGTGATGGCTGTAGTCGTAGCCAGAGCACACACAAGACACCTCCAGAGGTTTCTTCCAACCATTGCTTCTGTGATGCTGTGCATGCATATTCAACAAATGTGCCGGGTCAATGGCACCCACTGGGAACAGCTTTATAACCTCTTTCTCTCTGTCATCTACAGGCATTCCCAGTGCTAAAAAAGTGAACTCATTTGTCATAAGAAACCCCTTTTTCTGATGCCTTCCTTCCCTTTGTTCACTCGCTGTGTACAGCTTGTAACTAAATTCAGTCTATCAGAAAGACCAAAGTCTTACACTGCTCTTGCCTCTTCATTGAGAAGCCTTTCCAGAGGGAAAGCGTAGCTTTCCTGCAGTTTTTAGAGCAGGGTGGTCTTTAGCGTGTTCTGCCTCATTTGCAACAGCATCATAGCCAAGGAAATCTCTCAGCACTTCTGTCAGGGCATTTGCATCACTTTCAAAGCCCTTTGGCAAGTGCATATTTTTTTTTCAGTTGATCTGAACAAGGTGTGACACCAGCGTTTTTCAAGGAGCCTTCTCAGTTGCTTTCCATAGTGGAGCCGTACGGGATGTGAGCTGGAGCATTAATGGTGTGGAACAGCTCTGCTTCTGCTTCACTCTGAGTGTGTCCTTCTGTTTCTATACAAAATAGCTCATTCACCGTCTTTTATACTTCACTTGTCTTTTCCACTTCATGTTCAACTGCTTACAGCTTCAGATTATGCAAAATGCTCTGAAGATGTTTGTTTCAGCGAGAATTTTGCTTGAAATCCATAAGAACCTTACAAGTTGTGCAACACATTTTGCTACCACTTTTATGAAAGATAATTTGGCATCTTTACTTCTCTGCATAACAGTTATAGTTGCCACTTTCTAGCTACATTTTGATTGTCATTATTTATTTACTGCCTTGCTCAGCTGTTCTTTGGGACATTCTTCAGCTACCTGTTTCTGCTACAGACTTGTAGCACCAAGAAGTTAATCTTCATGTGCATTTGTGAAGTATAAATCTGAGTATTTGATTTTTACAATGGCACAGTATGGTATGCATGTTTGTACAAAGAAAGCACCCACTGATTTAGAGTTTGCCCTATGTTTATTGGGATTTCTGGCTCCGTGGTCACCATGACCAGATAGAGAGGTATATGCATATGGGGAGAGACAAATACTGCATTTGTATAAAGATAATAAATATTCCAACTGTGAAAGCACTTAAAAAAACAGTTTTGGTAAGCATGGCATGCCTGAGTCTCTGTTTAACTTTAGATACTGAGCACCCTGGATACAAAAGCACATTTTCCCATAATTTGTGATTTTTGCAGCGCAATTCTCTTTGTGTCTGTTGAAGAAGTAAGGAGACTGTTTGCAGACTTCCACCACACAGAAATGCCAGAAATGTGCTTTCCTGTCAGACATGGGCTCAAAATTTCCAGCTCCCATCCAAATCAGGCATTTCTTGGGTAACTAACAACAGCAAGTGCTTGTCACCTGAGATTTTTCAGTTCTGGTTTCAAAATAGGAGAGCAGATTGCTTTTCGCTTTGGGTTATGCAGAACTTCATGGTGATGGTGCCAAATTCTTCCATCCTTTCCTGTATTGTCACTTCCAAACTCCCATGTCTCAGCAGCTGCTGAGGTGAAGGCCTGGATGCTCTGTGTGGCTTCACCGTCTGGGGAAGTGATGTGCGTGAGAGCATCAGGGAAGGCTGTGTTAGGTGCAGCATGATTTTAGAGCTGATGCTCTGTGAGCAACCTTGATACACATTTCAGTTCAGAAAACCTTCCACAAGTGAGAAACTGTCCTCAGTCATACTTCCCTGTGGCCTTGCAAATGGGTTGTGTTGATTCCTGTTCCTGTGACAATGTGCTGACAACAGAGCTGGGAAAAGGAGAATGGACAAAGTCTGATCCTGGTGGGTTTCTGGTTGTGGTTCCCAGGCTCCAGCTATGACCTTTCTGGTGGAGCAAAACATGAGCAGTCAGTAATGTTAGAAAAACAGTTCAGAGGCATGTGGGTTTGTTCTTCTGAAGACCTTCCTTGAATTTTTCCAGGCTCTCTCATCCATGGAGGAATTCAGAAACCTGGATCGGGATATTGAGGGTTCTGCAAAGCGGTGGAAGAAATTTGTTGAATCTGAGTGTCCTGAAAAGGAGAAGTTCCCTCAGGAATGGAAGAACAAGTCAGCTCTGCAGCGCCTGTGCATAATGAGAGCCATCCGACCTGACCGCATGACTTACGCCGTCAGGTGGGGCACTTCTTTACTATCTCTGTACCGCTCTTGCTTAGCAGGCAACTTTGGGTCTGTGTTTTCTACGGAACAGGAATAATTCAGGAATATGTTTAGATTTATTTATTATATGTGGGTTCTGGAAAATGGTTTCCTATAAAGGAGTCTGATTAATGAGTCATCTCTGAACTCTGCAAGACAGTGAACGCATTTCATTTAACGGGAATTTCTTGCTTAGGGAGATCCATCCCCAATATCACCAACAGTGATAAAGCAGTGCAACTAGCACTGGGTGAGGAGCAGACAAGACAAGTCAGAAATGAGCATCAAATGGGTGTTATACATTTGCTGGAGTCTTTTTAATGATCAATCTGACTTCTAGAGTTCATTCAGGTCGATTTTAGTTACTAGATCCTTTATTTCTGTTTCTTAGGCACAAGAATAAAGTGTAGAAGTAAAGGAAAGTCTCATAGAGGTTTTCAGGTTTTTTTTTTTTTCCCCCTGCAAAATTTATGTGATGCTAGTTCTGAAAGTTTTTTGTAAATTATGTAGTGAAGGTAACTAGGCGAGTCTAAACTTTATGAAAGTGTGCAAAAGCAATATGCTTGTTCCAGGAGAAACTAAAGGTCTCTCACACCATTAGGACTTGTCTTTTTCCCTTCTCTGTCCTTTGCCACTGCTGCAATGTCTCTCATGCTACTGCTTCTCAGTTTATATTGCTCCACCATCTGGCATGTGCATGTATATGGGTGCGTGTAACAGATTGTATTATGCAGTGTATGAACTAGATTTCTGTTTGTGCTTTAAAATGCACAGAAAAATGCAGACAAGACTGACCGAAGTCTCCCTATGGCAATGTTATTAAGTTTTATTAAATTAAATACTATAATTTATCATAATCATACCATTCTAAACCATCTTCTTTTTCATTTCTTACTCTTTTAGGGCTGGATCCATGTGTTCTCTCAGCTGAAAAGATTGTTTTTCCTTTTGTTGTTTAGTTTGAGTAAAATAAGCTTTTGTCTTTCTGAACGTTTGAATGTATATTTTATTTAAGCAAGTTTAATTCATTTCTTTCAATCAAAATGGCGGTACTCACATAGCTTGAAAATAAGTAGAACATAAAGTTTCAAAACCTTTCATATTTCTCTATTATGAAAAGGCAAGGGAATCCAAGTTCAAAGGCGTGGCTGGATATTTTTAGGGTCTCGGCATGTCAAGCTTTTCCATTTGCACAAGAGTATTTAAATGGGTTTTTGTTTTTTTTCTTATCTAGAAGTGGGTTAGAATGTAAACATGTGCAAATAGTAACAGTTTACAGCGTCTTCCCCAAGACTTTGTTTGTAGATGTTTGTGACTAGAATTCTTCTTGAAATACTGGATAGTCAGACACTAGGCCCAAAAAGCTTAAGAAGAGTTTTTATTTAGAGAAATCTCATACCACAAAAGCAAATGTGAAATTAGTAGTGGTAACAATGACAGTTATAATGTATTTGAGTTCCTGGCTCCTCCTTGATAGTATCATAATCCTAAAACCTTTCTTCGGCCAGCAGTCTGGCTAAGACAGATACCATTCCCTTAGTGAAGAAATTTACTGTTCCTAAGAGATCCACCTCTCTGGAAAATAAACGAGATGGTTGTTCATCTGTCCTCCTGTCAGTTGGTGAAGCCTAGTACTCCGACGTAGGAAGGAAAAACTGTCTTTGGACTGAGCTTAGTACAGTTGGCATTGCTGATCGCAAACACACAGAAGGCTGATGGTCATCCGGTATCTCGTCTTCCTACGCACTGTCAAAGTTGTGTTGGGTCTGTGACCCTTTAAAAAGCGGGGGATCTTGTAGAGCTGCATACTCTGACCATGAGGACTTCAGCCTCAACATCCCTACTTTAGCCAGTAGTGTTTCAAGATCATGTGTGTTAACAAATGCATTGAGTGTAGATACCTGTAATGTTGTTGGATCCCACAAGTTGTTTTGCAGTTCTCAACTTACAGATCTCTTCCTTCTGTACATCAGATAAATCTGCTAACATTATATACCTTACTGATGATCAATGGACATCACTACTAGTCCTAAGCTTCCTGTCTCTCTGAGAGTCTTGGCAAGATGATTGCATTTTAGGAGTCAAGCAGTAACTTAGTAGCCTAAACCCAGGTGATTAGGGGTATTTTAGGTGCAGCCATGCTTCCACATCCACAAGGTCAGATCAGTCCAGCAGCTACTAGCAAGGTGTGACGTGTTCATGATGAAGTCCTTCCAAAAGCACTGGTACTTCTGCCTTGACCAATGCGGAAGGACTAAGGACTCTGGTAGCTGGCAGCTCCAGCCATGGTTATGACACTTATATGGAATTAGGCAGCTGTGGCTTCATATAACCTAGAAAAGCTGTAAACCAGTCATTTGTCTTGCAGAGTGTTTTTGCTTTTTGTTTTGACACAATTTCTCAAATCCTACTGCTTATATTGTGAGCCACCCCTATGAATACCTTGTTTGAAAGACACCAAGTGTAGGCACTCTTCCAGTCCTGTCCCTGAGGGCAAGCCTTCCTTTCCTGCATGTGTGGTCCATTTGAAATCTCCAAGTCACAGTAGTTGTGTTTCTGAATCTCCAAGGTGTCATTTCGTAGAGACTTGGTGTAAAACAAGAATGTTGTGACCTTTTAGCTGAAGGACTTTTTTAAATTTTGTGGAGTGAAGGTTTCTGGCAACTCTTTAGCAGATCTTGACCCAGAACAGAAAAAACTACTTGAAGGATGTACCACACAAAGTGGAAGGCTTTTGTTTTGCAATCCCTTAGGCATTTCTATTCCAGCTGCTTTCACTAGTCTTTGAAGGAGACTCTCAGCTCTCAGAAAGAATTTGGCTGCCTTATTCTGGTATCATCTACCAGGTGAAAACTGGCTGATGTTTTTTCTTCTTCATGGTACTGAGGTTTTCGAAAGGCCTGAGTCATCCATCTACACTGGAAGAGTAACTGCTCATGCCTGGGGTTTGAATATAACATTCCTACCTTTGAATCAATGTTCACTGTATCCTCTTTATCTAAAGCAGTGATTTTGGAAGTTCAGCCTGGGAAAGTTCAGCCTGGACATTGTCCATGTGCTGTATTCTGTTCAGGCAACTGCTGTGGAGCTGATTTTTTTTCCCTGTTCACTCAGCTGTATTTTTCCTTGTGACTCTCATGCAGAGGCTAAGCGACGCGCGCTAGATATTCTTAGAGCTCTTCCCTTTTATCTTTCCAGAAAAAATAATTTTGTAAATAATCTTTACTTTTTGTGACTTTTGGTGATAAATCTAAAGGAATGCTGTTTCCTCTCAAAGGCTGTACGAATTACAAAGTATACGGCAGTTTTCTATACATTAACTTAACTATTTCTTCTCTCCTGAGATACCTTTGTCAGAATCAAGCCACTGCTTGTATTGAACTTTTGAATACAGCATTAGCCTGGTAGGTGCCACTGTTTTCCCTTCTCACCTCCTTTCATTTGTCAGATATTGGTGTGCCGTATGTCATTTTACCCCTGTAAAACGTGCCGGACATTGCTACTGAGTGATAACGCCAGAACCCCAGCGCCTGCAGACCCTCCCTAAAATTATTTCATGCCCATTCTTTATGTTTCTAATTTGTTTGAATCAGCAAAATCAAACTAATTAATTGATTATTTGCAGGGGAATCTGTCTTTTCTGAACAATAGAAGACTGGCAAAACTTTTTTCTTTCTGGCAGAGATTTTGTAGAAGAAAAGCTTGGCAGTAAATATGTGGTAGGGAGATCCCTGGATTTTGCAACAATCTTTGAGGAATCAGGACCTGCAACCCCAATGTTTTTTATCCTGTCCCCAGGAGTCGACCCACTGAAGGATGTGGAGAAACAAGGTAAATAAATCATGTCTCTAGGTATACCACAGCACTGCTTTTTATCTTCTGCATAATTATCTTGGCATGACATTCTTGTTGTGGTTTTTTTTTTCCTCATCTCTTTGTAGATAATGGAGTAATCTGTTAAAAATAGATAGTTGTGAGAGGATGTTATTGGGTTTTTTGGCTTTTTCTCTTTTTTCTTAAAGGTTTTTGGACTTTCATCTGAAGTATAATTTAAACTTGTCTTTTTCCTGCATTGCCTGGATTTCCAGTGTGGTTCACGCTGCAACAGTTTCTGAGTTAGTCTTGTACACAACCTATAATTTACGTCAGAGATATCTAATATGCTGTCAGATAGCTAAAAATAAGCAATAGCTCCCTACAACAGTCTGCTGGTTAGTGACAGAGTTTCCAGTTTTTAATCCCATCCTTCCTGAGTTGATTTTGGTGTGGATGGTCAGATGTAGTGCTGCCGGCTGGCTTCAAAGCCAAAAGGGCTTCTTTAAGGTGCCCAATTTGAGAAGGCAGTGATTTCTTTTGTGCAGCAACTTCTGTAGTCGGTGTCTGTGCTCTGAAGCTGCTGATGTGCAGAATTTGCTCTGGGTCTCAGCTCCACTGTGGAAGAATTACCATTTTCAGCAAATACAGTAGGTCTGGAAATGGGGTCACTTCTGGCTGTTGATTGGCAGTAACTGCAGTCACTTCTTTCGAGAGCATTACAGCAGGGGGCTCCATCCCGCTGGAGCTGTATTTAGGTACTGCTTTAGGGCTGCTCCAGATTGCCGTTTTGGTCATGAGATGTCTTTTCTCCTTCTCCAGCAATGCACTCCACATATCTCCAAGGCCATGATTTGTGATCAAGCCCCAGTGCTCCAGACACTGGGGAGTGCAGTATATTTAAACTGTATGAATTCCATATCAGACTACCATAGCAGAGCTGCTGGCTGGTTTTTAGCAGGCAAGTCTCCAGACTAAATATCAGCAAGGCTGGCAGCCCCAGCAGAGAAACCAGTAACATTAAACTAATCCATCGTCCAGGCGAGTGGTGGAAGAATGTTGACCAGTGAATTTCTTTTCACAGAATCACAGAATGGCAGGGGTTGGAAGGGAGCTCTGAAGATCATCTAGTCCAACCCCCCTGCCAAAGGAGGTTCACCTGGAGTAGGTTGGACAGAAATGCATCCAGGCGGGTTTTGAATATCTCCAGAGAAGGAGACTCCACCACCTCTCTGGGCAGCCTCTTCCAGTGCTCTGGCACCCTCAAAGGAAAGAATTTCTTCCTCATGTTGAGATGGAATTTCCTGTATTCCACTTTGTGCCTGTTGCCCCTTGTCCTGTCACTGGGCACCACTGCAAAGAGTCTGGCCCCATCCTCTTGACACCTGCCCTTTAGATATTGATAAGCATTGATTAGTCTTCTCCAGGCTAAACAGACCCAGGTCTCTCAGCCTTTCCTCATAAAAGAGGTGCTCCATTCCTTTCATCATCTTTGTAGCCCTCCGCTGGACTGTCTCCAGTAGTTCCCTGTCTTTCTTGAACTGGGGAACCCAGAACTGGACACACTACTCCATGATGTACTTCCTCTCTACGATGCACCTTCTGAGTGATCCCAAAATAATGTTTGAGTCAGTCCTTACCCACAAGAAGGTTTCAGAAATGTTAAAACCCAGTGCAGCCTGAGCCACCCTCGTAGCAGCTCAGTTCTCAGTCATGGGGAGTTCCTGGGCTTCGGCTGTGTTTCTTGCTCTTTCTGCCCTGATACCAGGTCTCATTATTGTGAATTGAAGGGGACCCCCCCGAGGAATGTCCGATCATGTGCCCTTTGGAGCCACGTCAGTGGTCCCATCTCTCACTGTGTTCTTGTATAGGAAATGAAGCACTAAAATCTGACCATGAATGGTTTAATTGGAATTGTAAAGATGCGTGTAGTCAGCCAGAAAAGTTACAGCAAGTAAAAGTGAAAAAAATCTAATGAAATAAAGCCATTGCTTCAGTGCAGCTGCACTGGTCTTAAAGCCTGCCTCTCTGAGGTTTGGACTGAATTCATTATTTGATATTTTCTCTGCCCTTCATTAGGTTTTATTAAAGTACAAGTCTGGCTAGGTAATTCCTGTGAATGGAAGACAGCTTCTTCCAGATGCTGCCCACTTGTGAGACCTTTCCTTGGCAATATGGGGAGGACACTGCAGCAAACACTGTTGAGCTGGGAAAGCTCCCCTACCTCCCTGGGGCACCATCCCGTCACCTCTCCAAGCCAAGGCTGGCATCATCTTCAGTGAGGCAGCCAGCACAGACTCACTGTGTATCCCTCTGCAGTCCTGGTCCTATCTGTGAAGTGGAAATAACAACTGATATTAATATTATTATCACCTGGTTTGGGGTAGCACCCTGCCTTCTGTAAATTTGCCCCATCCCTTCTTGAGAGGGTGGGTCTTGAAGGCCAAGGAGATTTGCAGCTGTTGAAGTTGGCAGCCAGCAGAGATGGTGAGAAAGAAAACTGGAAACTCTCAAATATGGGGAGAGCTGTATCCCAGGGGGTTGCTGCAGTAAGGCTAAGCAGGCAGCTCGAGCAACTGGAATAGTTTGGATGTTTGTTTTACTTATGGCCATCTGTTTCCAATCTTGTACCAAGAGCTGAATCCTAAGTCTTGCAAGACAAGTCTTTTCCTTGTTCTACTATAAAACTTGCCTGCTTTTAGCAGAAGTCAGGAATTAAGGGTGCACCATCTGCATGAAGGCAAATCTGCCTGCAGAGATAAGTGTAGGCAATCCCAAGGGATCAAGACCTGGGGACATGTGGGCTGATTCCCCAGCTGAGCCAATTGCATCCTACTATGATGCATGGAGCTGGTGTGGATGTCTGTCGGGCTGCTTCCCTCTGGCAGCACAAATCAGTGGTCGTCTTCTGAGGAGCACGCAGCAGAGAGAGCTTGCTCCAGGCAATTACTTCTTCTGCAAAACGAGGAGCAACTGGTGTCCTCCATCTTTGGATGACAGACAGATTCAGAATACAGAACAGATCTTTAGCCATGATCACTTAAAGGACTTGAGGCACTGGGATGCTAAAGAGAAATCAGGGAAGTGCAAAGGAGTATTACAGACTAAACAAAGAAATACTAAATAGCTGCCATCCTTCCTCCAGAGCAGGACAGTAAATGACATGGGGTTTGGGGTTCCTGCCCTACACCATGCAGAGGGGGGTGTAGAAGGGACTGTAGGGGGGGGCTGCTGTGGCTCCTGGAGCACCCCTTCCCATGGGCTCTGCTGCAGTCCACTGACTGTGGGCCTTCCCACACACATTGTGGTGCACCCAGAGGCAACTCCACACCTGCCAAAGCCCACAATGATCCATGAGAAATGTGAAGGGCTGACTGATCTCTCAACCCAAGACACCTGGGAGGCCTTGGTCAAGGCCACAGGAAGCTCATGCAGATTTAATTTCATCTGCCTTCTGTCACAAATGGAGTGATGCACTTCACTCATCGAGAGAAGCAGCGATACATTTATTGATATAAACCAGGGATTTAACAAAGTTTGATAGTAAATGCTACAGTGTTTTAACAAGATTTGATGGCAAGGCACACTTGGCTATTTACTGCATAGAGGACAGGGTCAGGGAGACCCTCCTGCTGAGTCGAGGCCCAGAAAGGACCCTCTTGTGTTCTAAACCCCTTCTCAGAGAGGAGTCTAGGTGCGGCTGGAGCCAATCCTAGTCACAGATTTGGTCAACAGTTTATGTCTAAAGGATTAGACACACAATTAATCCTTTGTATCACTTAGCTAAGATTTCACAGTTTAGCATGCTGTTAGTCACTTACCAAGGATCTGTTGCAGCAAGGAATCTCTGAATCTTGAGAAATAACCTTGAGAGGCGTCCCTACTCAAGGGGAGATCCTGGTGTGCAACCCACTGCCATGCAGGAGAGCTCAAAGGCCTCTTGGGCTGTTCACTATTTATGGGGGTAAGATGATTGACCTATAGTCATATTGACCACAGTACCGGTATTGCGGTTAGGTGGGCACTTGGCTACTGTGTTGCTAGCTGTCTCCTCAAAACCACTCTTGAGCCAGATGCAGCCATCATGACCATATGCACCCATTGTGACCACCACGGGTGGTTATCGCTCGGGCAGAGTTATATAAGAAGATAAAGGTCAGGTAGGGGGGGGGGGGCGAGGAGCACACCATCATACCATCTCAAAACCGAGTGGGTTTCTAACCTTACTGCTGGTTCACTCCCTGGAGGTGTTCAAGGCCAGCTTGGCTGGGTCTTTGAGCAACCTGGTCTAGTGGGATGTGTCCCTGCCCATGGCAGGGAGGTTGGAACTAGATGATCTTTAAGGTCCCTTCCAACCTAAACCAGTCTATGATTCTGTGATTCTATGACTCTAACATGCACTGCAGGGTGCATTTCCTCACCAAACAATGTCTTGTTCAAAGCCTAATTAATCAGCAGGAAATTATTTTTGTTTCCTATCACTCAAAAATATGTTTTTACACAAGGTTGCAGGGGAATAATGTTCTTTAAACAAGAGGTATTTTGTAATAATGTAACTTTGTGTTGATGCCACTCTGTAATTAATAGTAGTTTGGAAGAAACCACTGCTGTTTTCAGTGCTTTGACAAGGAGTGTATGAGAGAAAAGATAACTATTATAAGATAGTTATATATAAGATAGATAACCCCCTCTTCTATGAGGGGTTTTGATAAGACCCTGCTGCCACTGTGTGAACTCAGCCATGCTGTGTGCTATTCCAGGTAAAAGTGCTGAACATTGCTCTTTTTTTCTTTTAGGGAAGAAACTTGGTTATACATTTAACAACAGGAATATCCACAATGTTTCCCTTGGACAAGGGCAAGAGGTAGTTGCTGAACATGCTCTAGATCTGGCTGCGAAGGAGGGTCACTGGGTCATCCTTCAGGTATGGTATCTTTGGAAAGAGCCCTGCTGTTCTCCCAGGTTACCTGATGCTGGTCACCATAGCAAAGGCAGTGTGTCATTCTTATCTGCTGGGAGATGGGACAAGGAGTCATCGGTGTGTCCAGAGCAGTCACCTTCTAACCTTTTCTTACTGCTATCTACTGCTTTTATTGGGCATTGTTGTTTTGGTTTTCTTGCTCTTTGAGCCGTCAGTAGGGTGTGTAGTTGTACGGAGTCCTCTGTGAGAAGATTATGCTACAATTTCCCATGCTTTTATTTGCTTCAGGAATAAATAAATAGCTTTGTTCTTAAGAGCTGTTAGACTAACTCTCTTACTACCACTCAAAACTTACCATGTATTTAAATAAGCAATGCGAACATGCACACACCACTGTAGGAAAGGCAGAGGCTATCAGCAGTGGTGCGGATTCCTTTACGCAACCCAAAGCAGGTAAATGTTTGAAGCTCTTATCACAACTCAGCAAGATGTTTCAGAGCTTTTTAGGGCGCAAAGGGAGTTCTGTCTTTGGCAAGTGCTCTCTGGAGCCACTTATTCAGTGAGTGCTTGGGTTTGCTGATATGCAGAGTGAGTGGTGCCAGCTCTTACTGCAGGTCTTGGGAACCCCTCAGATTTCCTTGGTGTAGGTTTTATAAATGTTTATTATCACTGAATTTTTTGGATAAGAATTAGATAAAGACAAAAATTTGAGTCCTGATCTGATCCTACAGGCCTGATTTTGGATTTAAATTAAATGCCACTGATATTTTTATGTTAATTTTTACTCTTTTTGCAAGCTCCCTCTAAGGTAGACAGCACTGAACTTTTCAAGAGCTTTTAATACAGATGGCTGCAATACTGGCATCTGCCTTTGAAATGGTGAAGAAGAAAATATGCAGCTTTTCCAGACATATTCTGTTCAGTAATGTAAAGTGAAAGGTTCTTTCCTACAATGACGTTTAGATCCTGTAAAAGATCTGTTAGCAATGTCAGCTTCCACGGCTGTTGCTTCAGTGCTAGCAGATGAGTACTGTGGGCCTGAAGTATTTTTATTTCATCCGTTCACATCATCTCTGGTGGTCAGTAAGAGGTCTCAGCAGACACTGAAGGTTAAATCAGAAGAGCTGTAGAAATTAGATTTTCATGAATGAACAATTTGATGGTTGGGCTAACTGCTTTTCCAGCAACACTTGCCAAGTGTAACTGTCTCTGGGGTCACAGAGCAAACAGGTTCCCCTGCGAGCTTAAAGAGCAGCTTAATTTAGCTGGTCGCTAAGAGGTGCAAACTCAGCAGTTACAGCAGTGACCATGAGGACAGGCTGCCTGGTGTCACTGTTGGGTCTGCTCCAGGTAAGTCAGTCATCTGAGATTTTCTCTGGTGTGGTCACAAAACTGATAAAATTTTCTACATCTAAATATTCTAGTTCTGTATCGTGCTTGGTTTGAAATAAAGGAATATAGGCAAGAGTGATTCAACACAGAGATCAGCGCTACAAACTCATCACAGCAGGAGGCAGTGGGCAAGAATCCCACAAAGGATTCTTCTGTCATTTCAGCCATTGGTGGATCATAGCAAATATTTACTGTATGGTAGTTTATTTGACAAGATCTTTCTTTCAAGGCTTTTGATGACAAATACCTTGCAAACAGTTTCAGGAGTGTTTGTAGGTCAGTTGCACAGGATCTGGAATGACACAGACAAATCAGTTTATGAAAGTGTCCCAGGATTTGTGGATCATTGCATTATAATAAAAGAGAGGACAGAGCAGATCTCAAGAGGCAGTCAGGGTAATTTTACCCAGGTTAATCAAACTCATTGTTTGGAGGTTGTGTCTCACCCACAGGACAGTTATACTCAGACTTCCCATTTGCTTTTGAGCAGACAAAAAGCAACTGTTAGGTTCACTTCTGTGTTTTGCTGTCCACTGAACAGCTCACGTAGAGTAGGGCTTCCCTTCCATCCACTGAATTTGCTGTCTGATATCAGATCATACACACATTCTCCGAGACAAACACTTGATATGATCACTTACGTGGCTTTTACGCACGTAGTTCATTACTGGTCCTTGACTGAAACCAGAAATAATGATAGTCAAGTATTTTGAGCAATAAGGAATTGGGGAATTGGGTTTGTGGGAATTGGTTGTAACGGGTTATTGAAACAGTTGGGAAGTCCTTACTGGATTACAGAAGCAGGATCACTGCTGTGTTGGAAAGGGCTGCTGTCCTGGGACAAATTCCTTCTCAATTGTGCAGGCCAGCCAGTGTTGCCTTCTGAAATCGCAGGCGGCAAAACAAAGAAAACAGCATCCATGTCTCCCCTGGCAACTTGAAAGTTTTTCAACTCACTCTGAAAATTGATATTTTCATGAGTGACTAATTTTAGAAGAGAGAACAACAGAAAATCACCCAATCACTTATTCCTATGGAAAGAAAATCACTCTCACGCTGGCAGAGCCTGACCAGTGCAGCTTCCTGTTCCTCTAGCATCAGTTTGCACATATCTTGTAGCTTCAGCTTTGCTGAGCTCCTAACCCTTGCCATCACAGTACCCACACTGGTACTACTTGATAACAAAGATGATGAGAGAATGAAGTCCACGGATGAAATTACTCTCTACAAATACAGATTGTCCAACTGCAAAATAGGAGGCCCTTATGGCAAAAGTGCAGTTGTCTGAAGGAGAACTTGTTACTTGAGAGCTGCAGAGACAAACCCCAGCACAAGCCCAGCAGCTGCTCTTTTCTAAGTTGTTGGCCTTGAAGAACTGAGGGTGATCTTTGAGCTCCACAGAAGTTCATTTGATATCAAGTTCAGTCTCTGGGTCTCCTTAGAAACAGTTCATAGGTTTGGTGGATTTTAAACCAGATTTTTCTGGCTGTAATAAGGGCACAAAATTTGGATCTGATACTTTCACTTTAAGTGGATACACCATCTAACCACTTGGCATTGAGCTTCCAACGTCAATTGTCAAATGTAGTTTGAAGTGTTAGTAATTACTGGTAGAAAGTGGTCTGCTGTGGAGGTAGAACAACAATGAAACAACATTTTGAAAGACTGAAGAAAGTTTTACATAGATTTAGGTTTTAGTATGATAACAAAATCACGTTTTTCTCAAGACCCTTTTTGTTGCCAGGTAGATTTGGACCTGTCTTCTTGTAACTGTGCTGTCCACAATCTGTAGTAAAAGGTTTAAGGAAAAGGCTGCACAAATGCTTGGTGACAGCTGTAATGCAGCCTACAGAGCAAGTCAAGGCTCATGCTTTTGGTGACCCCCAGCAGCATGTTTCCCTATAGAACTGATCATAGGGGCTTTGAAGCTGCTACACCATACCTGGTTAACACATTGTTGATTGTTACAAGATAGAAGCAGCAGAAAAAGTGGATAGTGAAGCCGCGAGAGCAGTTTGTAAGTCTATTCAGACTGCGTGACAGCAATCATGTCTGTGCCAAAGGGCTGGGCAGATGTGCAAGGGAAACTGAGAAAGGTGCATGGCTGTTGATGGGCCCCAGTCCTGAAAGTGTTCAAGGCCCTTGAATGGGAGTCAGGTGCACCAAGCATCTTCAGGACTCACAGCTCCTACAAGACCAGTTGCCCTCTTCTGCACCTATCAGTGTTTCTTGTAGTTTGGTGCTTTTTCATTTTTATTTTTTGAATCTATATTTTTGCTCTCATTAAATTGTAATTCTTAGCAAAAGGGGGTTTTGGGAGAAAACAGCAATTTATTTTTTTTTTTATGCTGCAAATATCAGTGCAGAGCATTTGACTATTCCAGAATGTCTTAAAGAAAAGAAAATGGAAACAGAAAAAAAGTAAGTCACTGAAGTCATCCCTTGGCATGTAGGTTTCAGCTGTGACAAATTGGCATCTGCCTAAGAAAAGATGGGCCAGAAACCTCTTAGCCAGCTTTATTGTGCTCTACATATGCCATAGCTCTCTGCTGGTCCCCAGCAGACAGTAGCCTGCACAGGTTTGGTCTCTGGTTAGGTCACACCCAAAGGGCTGTTGACAACAGTTCAAATGGTCTTCATTACCATGAGACAGAAATTGAGACAAAGAGAAAAAAACCAGAAGTTTCTTTTACAGCAGGTTTTGTCAAATATCCAATCCCACTGCTCTGGCACTCTGCAAATCCACAAAAAACATAAGAAAATAATGCAAATGGAAACAAATGCACATCCCCCCACCTTAATGTTTTTCTCAGGTTAGAGGAAAAATTTTAATAGTTTTTGTATCGATAAGTTTGGGAGAAATGCAGGTCCCGTTAAGTCACAGGTTTTTGGGGTACTGTGTGTGCCTTTAAATCAGACAACAGATCTCCTTTTCAAGAGATTTCAAATGCTATATGTTCCTTTTGCCCCAAGCAAAAAAAATGTCTTCTTTTTTTTTTTTTTTTAAAGATGTGAGATGGAGTTACATTTGAGTATTTGGCTGATGGAAAATAGTTCATTTCACAAAGACTATGTGGTATTCTTTTGTAAGGGAATAACCAGCTCTGGCAGGGAATGAAAAGCTCTTCCCATCCTGTAGGTTCACACATGCGCTTTTCTCAGAGGCAGATGGGCAGAGCGCAGGACTGGCATTCTTACAAGGACCGTTTCTAGCAGTTTAAGTGCAGAAACCTGGAGGTCCCTGGCATTGCATAAAAGGCATGCTCAAGCAGAAGGAGATTTGGCAACTGGACCGAACATTTATTTAAAGCCTGTTCTCGCTCTTGGGTTTCTCAGAAATAGGTGAGGGGTGCCCAGCAGCTGCAGCAGCATGACGCCCTGATAGAAATGTGCTCTGTGCAGATCCCAATTAAATCATGCTGTCCTGTGATGCCAACACCTCAGCGCTCCAGCAGCACCTTCTGGGCCTCTCCAGGGCCTCTTGGGACTTCTGTTCGTTCCTCTGTGTTGCCCACCTCCCCAGGTGTCTCTTTGGGGCTGGATCGATGGAGAAGTTGTCCAAACTAGGGCAGGATGGCAGGGGAACACAGGGCTGTAGGGTGTTGCACACACACAAGGTTTCATGCTGGCACCACCTTCCTCTCCACAGCCTTCCATTCATTTGAAGGGGCAGCATTCAATTATAAAGTGGAGATAGAGCTAACTACCAGTTTGTTCCTCATGGCAAGTTCTGTAGCCTTGGAGGTAGGAAGCAGGCAGGTACCACAGCTAGGAGATGGTCTGAGGGTGCAACAGCCGCCTTCTGCAGCTGACATTGGATGGAAGCTTCCTATGATGAAGAACACCTTGTGTAAAGCCCCCCCATATGCAGTTGAATAATCTCTCACCTCCAGTTGTGCGGCTGTGTTGGAAGATGAATCCTGCTGCCAGCAGGCCCAACAGACAGGGCTATGCCATTCCAGTAACAGCGTCTTCCCAAATTGCTCATTGTGATTCTGTGGTCCCTTCCTGGAATATTTTGGCTGTGAGAGTCTCGGTGCCAGCTCTCTTCCAAGGTTGAAAGACGTGCTGTCCTTCAGGGCTGGCTATTTGAAACACCCACACAAACGAACTTTTCTTGAAAACAAGATTTATTAAAAATAGGAAAATCAGATCAAAGAACACGATGTGCTCAGCTCAGAAGGCCGGATAATCTGTATCCCAGAATATTAAAACTCTGGTAGAAGAAACTTCAGGTCCATTGCAAGTCTTTGTAATGAATCTATCAAATCAGAGGGTGCCATCTGACTAGCAGTTAACAGATTCTTTAGCATCTGTATTTAAAACAGTGGAAAATTATTGGAACAAACGAATTAGTCTATACTCAACAGTATGCAAAGTTTCAGAACAAACTTTGAAGGACAAAGTCAAAAATTGTAGGTAAATGTATCAAATACAATAAGAATTTGCTAAAGATGGATCGGGTCTATTTGATACTTTGCACTGTGAAGGTAACTGAAGTTTTAGAGGAAATACAGCAGCTCTAGTTAATGCGGACTGTAGCAGAGTTGGTGCCTCACAGGAATGTATTAGGGAAGCTGCAGAAGTTGAATGTTGCTAGCAGAACTCCTGAGGAACAGCCATGGGGTCAGTCTTTAGACATGACTTTGGCTTAAAAAAAAATGAGTATGTGTTAATGGCTTTGCACTGGCATATTATTAAGAGAGGTGTCGTCGATAGAGAAGATCGCAATGTGATACAGGAAGACTGGAGCAGCCTGTAGGTCTGGAGTTGTTGAAATGGGATGCAGTTTAATAGAACAGGGCTAGGACACATGCTCAGGACTAATAGTGAAGAGAAAAAAGTGCTGCTTCAGGTAGGAGATAGTCCTGCAATGAAAACAGCAGATATGAACTTTGGCTGGCTGAGCAGTGAAGGTCCAGCACAGCATCCACCCCGAGGTGTGGTGGCAAAGCCCCGAATGTTCTTAAGAGTGTATTTAGCATATTTATGGTTGGGGTCTTGGATGTTATGTCTTATTTCCTGTCTTTCCTCCTATCCTGTTTTCGTAGGCAATTCACATCATAGTGTCTGCTGCTTTAACTGAATGAAAATAGGTAATACCAGTGTGGGAATTCATGGGAGACCATGCAAACATTAAGCAAGGTGAGAACAGAATAAATCTGATTTATATGATGTGCCAGTTGTAAACTGGGTTCCTGTGAATAATTGTGGGCACTGAAAGAATAATTAGTCTCATCTCCAGTCCTAGGTAGGAAAGGTCTCTGCTGAAGGATCTTCTGTTCTCCTCTCTGGGCACATTATAAGAAGCAGAGATAACCAACTGAGTCTGTAAATGTTTTGACAGATGAAGCCTGGGGCGGGGGCGGGGAGTCTCCTGCCTAGGTTATCCATATAGGGAGTGTGTTTTCTCACACATTCCTGTTTGCCTTGGTAGGGGTCACATCCAACTGCAGCAAGGGTAGCTTCAGCATCTCACACACAGCATGTGGAACAAATGGGAGAAATTACAGATCTGGGTGTGTTGTAGAACTACAGTCTTATTGGGATTCCCAGATATGTGCTGGGATAGCTCACATGGCTGAGTGCTCCATGCACGTAGACCAGCAGGAATGCCTGGGTCTCTGCCTGGGAACAGGTGAGGAACAAGCTGAGAGCTTATGTGTCAGGATTAATTGGCAGATCAATCTGACTGAGGTTGTAGTGGGTTTCTACTACACACCATTGATCAGGAAGATGAAGTAGATGAGGCTCCATTCAGACAAGTGAAGGACGCCTCACTTTCACAGGCCATGGTCCTCATGGTGGGGCTTTAACCACCCTAATATCTGCTGGTGGGGTAGCGCGGCAGGGAACAGGCAACCCAGAAGGTTTCTGGAGTGCATTGATGACAAAGTCCTGGGGCAGGTGATTGAGCAGTTGATGAGAGGCGATTCTTTGCTGGACCTGATGTGCACAAACAAGGAAAACTTGTTGACAATGTATAGGTCAGGAGCAGCCTTGGCTGCAGTGACCATGAGATGATGGAGTTTAGGATCCTGAGAGGCGGGAACAAAGCAAAAAGGAAGATCACAAGCCTGGATTTCAGGAGAGCAGACTTTGGCCATTTCAGGGATCTGATTAGAAGAATCCTGTGGGACATGGTCCTGGAAATAAGAGGGGTCCATTGATATTCAGGAATCACCTCCTCTAAGCTCAACAATGGTTCATCATCAACATGAAGTCCAGCTAGAGGCCATTCACTAGTGGTACACCCCAAGAGCTGGTACTGGGTCCTATACTGTTAAACACCTTTGTTAATGACCTGGATGATGGGACAGAGTGCACCCTCAGCAAGTTTGCAGATAGTGTAAAAGCATTGAGAAGTGATTGGTAGGCTATTGCAGATTTATGAAATTCTTTACTCTGAGAGTGGTGAGGCACTGGAACAGGTTGCCCAGGGAAGCTGTGGAGTGTTCAAGGCCAGCTTGGATGGGGCTTTGAGCAACCTGGTCTACTGGGAGGGGTCCCTGCCCATGGCAAGGAGGTTGGAACTAGTTGATCTTTAAGGTCCCTTCCAACCTAAACCATTCTATCATTCTATGACTAGATGGGTGTCCTTCCATTCAGAGGAGCAGGGGCAGGCTGGAGAATTGGTCTGTCAGGAACTTCATGATGTCCAATAAAAAGAAGTCCTGCACCTGAGGAGGAATAACTCAATGCACCAGTATACTCTGAGGACCAAGTGCCTGGAAAGCAGATTTGCAGGAAAAGGACTTGGGAGTTCCAGTGCACAGCAAGCTGAACAGTAGCCAGCAGTGTGCCCTTGCAGCAAAAGAGGTCACCGGTGTCCTGGGTTGCATTAGGAAGAGCATTTCTGGCAGGTTAGGCAGCTTTGGTGAGACACATCTGGAATGGTGGGTCCAGTGCTGGGTATTGTTCAGCCTCAAGAAGAGGTGACTTGGGGATTTTTAATCAATCATCAACATGATGTTAGGGAGTAAAGACTCTGGTGAGGGGCAGGTTTGTTCCTTTGTGTGCCTGTGTGTTAAACAGCAAAATAAAAAGACACGACAGGGTATCATGAACCCCAGAGCTTCATGAACTCCCCCCCGTCAGGAGAGAGAAGATCTACTTTGTGTAAGTAATAGCCACGGATCTTAAAAAGGAAGAGTGTGTTTCCTTAGCCTGGTGATGGGCCAAAAAGGAAAATCAGCTTGGACAGTCAGTCCAGTGAATGGTTCTTCACAATTGTGCATAGCACCTTCAGCCTTTGAGTATTTTCCTTCTGGTTTCACTAATGCTCAAAATCTAAACAATATTTGTTCTTAGGGTGTTAGTTTTCTTTTGTTTTGTTTTATTTTTATTATTTATTATTGTTTACCAAAAGCCTCCAGGTTAGAGTATTTAAAACTTTTTTTTGTTTATTATCTTCTTGATTTGGTAAAGACTCTTCTCAGTCATGTCTAGTGACAGCAGAAGGGAAGATGGGGACAACTTGAAATGCAGGAGATTCTATTTAAATATAAGTATAATTTTTTTTTACTTTGCACGTGGTCAAACACTTGACCACACAGAGTAAAAAAGAAGTTGCCCAGAGAGTCTGTGGGAGTATCCATCCTTGGAGATATCCAAAACCATGTTGAGGTTGTGGGCAACCTGCTCTACCTGACCCTGTTTTGAGCTTAGAAAATCCCCAGAGGTGTCTCCAACCTCAGTGATTCTGTGATCTCTGCTTTCCCACTGCCAAGTTATCCATGAATACGGTTTCTTTGACACATAGTCTCACTTGTGTAAGGAGGAAAGAGCTTTGTACATCAGGGAGCACTATACTATGAGCTAGCATAAACTGTGTCTGCTCCATTTCCCTCTCTGGGCCTACTTGAAAGCTTTTTGCTAAAACAGTGACCATCACAATCACCAAATGACATTTAACAGCAAAGAAACAATGAAATTTGTTTACCTGTTTACAGATGCACATCTGAATAAACTGATGCAGGGAAAAGTTCAGACATTAGCTATTCCCAATTTAATTGTAGTCTTCATCCATTAAGCAAAAAGTCACTTCCTCTCTTTGTGATCAAGTTAATTTAATTCTTGAGCATTTTTCCATTTTTGTAGGTTGTTGCTTCAGGTTCATGTATGAAATAGAATAACAGTGAGCTCCTAGAGCAAAACTGTATGAAATTCAGACATTGGCAGAGCCCTTCTTGTTGCATCATAAATACAATGGAGCCTTTTTATGTGCACTTCACAACTAGTCCTAGCTACAAGCAAAAGAGATATATTGTCCATTCAAGGCACACATAAGCATTTGGCACTAAGCTTCAGCTTCAGTAAAGAAGAAACTAATTTTCCTTCCAGCCACAGTATCTTTTAATTCCTCTGTATATATATAAAAGAAGAAATACCCACTCTACCTCCAGTTCTCCTTCATGATTTTTGGACAAATACTTGATGGAGAAAGGTTTTGGATTTCAGACAGCTGTTTTTCTTCCTGCCTCATGTCACAACAGCTATTCCCAAGTTTTTCCAGTTGCAAATCCACTTACAGGCCAGCAAGTAATCCAAATATTGATCTGGGATGGAATGAAGTTTCTGTTGGGCTTTCAATATCTTTGTAACTACTGCAATCCTAGTTTTGTTGTAGAACTGTCCTGGAAACCTCTGTCTCAGGACATATTTTGGGTTAAAACACAAACATAATAGAATCCTCCTGAAAATAATGTTTATTTTCCTCCATTTCTTGAGATTAATCAAGCAATTGTCCTTTGCTAAGTGTTTCACCTGCTCATCACTACCTGCCTTTACATCTTTATACCTTATGAAGTGAAAGTTGACTCCAACATTATCTTTAAAACTTTGGGGACTTCAGGTCAGTCCAGATTTTCTGTAATTCATGTCATTAGCAATCTGGCCTGGCAAATCCCAGCAGTTTCTCATACTGCTAAAGACTGCATTTTGGCTGAGGTCCAGATCTCAGCTCTGGACTGGAGTTCAAGCAAAGGATGAAGCACTGGACTGGTTGGAGGAGCGATGAGGACAAACTCAAATGCCTTCCTAAGCCTTAAATTGTGTCAGATTCAGTATAAATACAAGTGGATCCGTGTGATGCCTGTTTTTCTGTTGTCATACTGGGTCAAAAGAAAGAAGAGGCCAGAGAGAGACCTAAGATATCAGTTGCCATTGCAGAAATGGTTTCAATGCACTTCTTCAGAAGAGGCAGTATCATGCCATCATCTTTCCCCTGAATGCCCTCTCCTGTCTGGCTATGGACTGCTGACTCCAGTTGACCTTCTGTTTCTCCTGGGTCCTACCAGCCTCTCATTAGACTCTAATCATGCTCTATTCTCTCATTCAGTCCCCTTTTCCTCTCCTTTTGTATTTTTCTCTGTACCTGAATTTTTCCTTCCTCTCTGCCATCATCCTGAGACAATGTCTGTACTTGTCAGCTAAAGTGCCAGGAGACATTTGTGGGGCTGGACCTCAGCTGTCTATCCCATCTCATTGTCAGCACAGATTCTGCTTCTGGTGTTGGATGAAGAGGTCTGGCTATCACCTTGACAGTTCAGGAGTGAGGATAGGCCAAGGATTGTTCCAATAGACATCTCATATATTACCCATCATATTTTGAATCATAAAACAGGTCAATAGCGTAGAAAGGGGCACTTGTGAACAAATTAGTTTCATTTACCATCATCAACATTAAGGCATGTCTGTGCTAAAAGAACACGCAAAATATATTGTACTTCATTCCAAAAATTGTCTTAAAAACAATGGGATGGTTGCTGATATCCTGGAAGTGCTGTGAAGATGTCAGGCCAGCCCTCTTTGGGTTTTTGTCTTCTGTGCCCTTTCTCCACTTACATCTGCCTTCTGTGTCCCTTGACCAGTGAAAGGGTCATAGAACAGACTATTTTTTGCTCAGCTTCTAGCAGAAGAGGGCTAGGTTCTCATCCGGAAAAGGGACTGCAGCACATGTAGGTATATACAAATACTGAGAGTAGTGAAGTTGTTACAGCACAGCTTTAGTATGGGGTCAGTGATGGCCCAGCCAAGATCCTGAGTGCTGATAGAGGTGTAAAGCCCTCTCTGATGCTTGTACTGACTTGACTCAGTGTTGCCGGTATCTATAGAGCTAGACTTGTGCTGCTCCTGTGCCTGTATTGGTGAAATCGCATTGCAAATTTTGGAGAAGACACGTCCACAAACAGAGGCTAGGAACAGATGCATAGTTTTTACTGCAGCAAAATTCAGAGTGGTGCCATCATGTTCTTAGTGGCTATGGTGGTGAGCAGAGAAGTGACACTATGTAGATGGCAGAGCTACTTAGTCTGGCCCGGCCCAAGTAAGATGATGGGGAATTTCATAGGGCCCAGCAACACAAGAGGAACAGACTGCAGGTTCAGAAGTCAGACTGAAGGACAGCAACTTAATTGCACTTGCTCTTATGTCCTGTGATCCTCCCCTGGATTGAGTGTGGAGAGGTTCAATGGGGGTTAAGGGCTTCAGGGAAGGAGCAGATAGTAGAACTATCTGCAAGCCTCTGCAAGGGTCAGACTTGTTCTTCCTTGTTAAGTATGACCATGCAGTGAGGTCTGGAAAAAGCCTTAGGGTGCTACTGCTGAAATCCAAGCACTTCACATAGTTGAGAATGGGATGCAGCCCTCACTGCCTGCCAAGTGGGATATGTTGGCTGCTGAAATTTCTCAGCTATGGGAAAACACGCGCCACGGACAGGGTAAAACTTCTCTGGTGTTTCCAGAGCTCTGAGATTGCCTCCCTCCACATCCAGCAACAGCAAGCTTGTGGCTTGATCTCTTAGAGGTATGGGCAGGCGTTGGTGGCAGGGTCTGTGCTTGTCCATTTTGGTCTCTGAGTCCTGTAGAAGTATTCACATGGCCACAAGGCTGGCTGTGGAAGGATGGAGACATTCCTGAGTGTGTGTGGCATCTGTTCATGTGATAAAACCTCACACTACCATTGACAATAAGCATGGCCAAGGGAAGAGACTCTCTGCAGTGCTCCTTCCCTGTCCTTTTTGATACCCCAACAGGATGCAGTGAGTATTAAAGTGCTGGGCTATGTCTGGCCTGTAAAGCCTAGCTTTCCAATTTACTTGTAAAAGCAGTGGCTATTTTTTGACTGCATCAGACTTTGTAAAAACAACTAATTCTCATTGCTCCAGGAGGCGATTTGTGGTAAGGCAGGAAGGAGAGAGCCACTTTCAGAAATGTGAAGGGTCTCCAGTTGCTATCAGCAAAGGGAGTGCATTGTGGAGTGTGTGCTGGTTTATATATATGTGGTGCTATTTCTGATGGTTACCATAGCAACACTTGCGTCCTGTGATATACGTTCTGCCTTGTGAAGTACAAACACACAGAGGTGCTTGGAAGTGAATTCCCAAAGAAAAGCCTCTCATGCTCCCATGTTCCTGCATGTGCATCCCAGCCCATCTCTTGCCGCAGAACCTCGTCCTCAGTCATTCATATTGCATAATACAAAGTAGGGAAATAACAAAGGACAAGGTACTGTGGTAACGGTCGGTGTGTATGGGAAGATGTTTCAGATTTCTTTCTTGCCTGTTTTTCAGCAGTTTGCTTTTTAGCAGAATTTAGACCTCACCCTCCATTCATAAAGCAAGGTAGTGAATTTGAGACCATTGCCTATTTCTGCCTGTAGCACAGACCTAGACATGAGCTGTGAAAAAACAGAGATGCTAGGGAGTTGTCTTTTACCCTTGCACAGCAGCTCTTTCACAGACTTCAAAACCTGGCTAAGAAAAAAGCAATGAATTACCTTGCTGTATCCTGGGTAAATGTCTTCAGGGGCATTTATGGAATGAGGAGGACATAAAACCACTGCAGTGTAAATGTACAGTGTGGTTTAGGGAGCTAGTGTTGGGAGCACATGAAGCCCTGAGCCAAAGGAAGGTGGACAGGCTGCATTATCCACTCTCCTGAAAAAGATCTAGAGGTAGCCCATGAAACTGGTGGGAGGCAGGTTTCAAAACAAGCAAGAGGAGGCAGTTCTTCAGTGAACATGTAGCTCAGCTGTGCTTGGTGTTAATGCAGCATTGTTTATGTTATGTTGTTATTGATAAGTCACATAACCTTCAATTATTATGACCGCATATGTTGTCACTACTCATGTTCTGTCAAGTTGTGTTATCTGACTACTGAGAATTAATTTGCAAAGTTTCCTTCAAACCTGTGAGTCCGTGATCAAGTCATGACTTCTTAGTACCAACCCAAGTTTTGCTGCATATATTCCTGTTTTCCATCCCTTTTATCAGAAAAGGATTGCATATAAATGCACTCAATTATCATTAAATTAGAAATATTCCCTGAGTCAGCTGTTAGAAGGCAGTGATACTGACAAATAGTGATCATTGATGTTATGTCAACACAAACAAAAGCAATTTTTCAGCCATCTGACACCACAAAAGCAGGAAGAAACTACCAATTAAAGATGAAAATACTTAAGGTCAGGTATGATTAAACTGATACTTAATGCACAATTTTTCTTTTGAGCTCTTTCCCTGTATTACTAAAGCTCTGTGGTTGTGTGAAACACTTTGGCTGCAGGTTTCGGTTCACTCCTACTTTATTATTAACCTTGTGTTTTTAGAGTGAGTTGGTTGCCCCGACCCTAGGGATTACCTCATCTCTTGAAATCCTAAATGCATCAGGCAAGCACTGGTGCATTAACAGTCAGATGTAATTGCATTTTTTTCTGCTGCTCTTCACACAGTCATTGTTAACAACAGAGCAACTCTTCCCCAGAACATGAGTCTTTTGCTCAGGCATCTCCACCTTGTCTCCCCCCAACCCCAAAATTCACTTCATCCATGTAGTGTGAGCACAACTCTAAATCCTTTCAGGGAAGGACACTGAATTTATGCAGTTTAAATAAGAAGTGTTGTTCCCAGACATGTGAATCAGATTGGGGCAACAGGACTGGAGGGTGCAAGGTGTCCATGGCTTCCCCAAACAATAATTCTCTGGACTCATGTCTGAAGCAGCTGCCATCTCAGAGATGGAGGCTTGACCTCTGGCAAGAGTCTAGCAATTCATTTGACTTAGAACATTAAGACAGCCCCATAAAACCTTGTGCATAAGAGGGCAATACTGAAGTTACCAAGCAGCAGAAAAGATGGTATTTACATCTAAAATATGGATTTCTTGAACAAGGAGACAGAAGCACAGGAGCTTTTCCTGAGTTCTTGGTACACCTTGTATGCAGTGCCATAGAGGGCAAGAAAATGGAAATAGTTAAGTGCGTGTTTTTAAAAGACATTACAGCCTTGAAAATGCAGTTGCACTTGCTATGTTATTTTCTGATACCCCTGAAGCCAGTGAGAGTAATGTATATCATGTATTACTAGCGGAGCTTCTGAAAGCACTACTCGTCCCCTTTAACTTTGGGTGCCTGCAACAGAAACAACTTCATCTGACTCAGTCATTGCTGCCCCCTTTCCCAGGCCAGGGGGAGAGCCGGGCACTTTCACCAGAGTGATCCATCAGATGTACTGCACACATCGGTTTTAGGATAGGGTGACCTACTTTCTCCGTGACTCTCTGGTGGGATGACTAGTTCAACTGCAGACATCTGTGCTCAGACAGGCCCATATCCCGTACCCGTGAAAACTGGTATAGATCCAGAGGCATGAATCTGTTGTGAAGGCAACTTGTACTGAAGTCGTGCTTGTGCAACCAAGAACAGACTCTTGCTTTGTGCCACTTGAGAGGGGAGTTATTCCCAGAAGGAGGTAACCATGCCTGCTAGTGCAGCTGCTTGTAGAGGCTGGGTGGCATTGCTTGCAGAGCCAAGACTCAGCTCTACATACATTGCTCTCGCTATTACGAAACTAGAAGTCAGCCTTCACCATGATAACTACATATATAAATAGGGGGAAAAAAAAAGCAGCCACTGTTTCTGGATGTGACTGAGATTTTAGTCTCTTCTCTCCTGAGGCATGCCAGCTCCTCTGAAGAGATGTATCACCATCCAGGCCTTCCTGCTTCTTGGTCCATCTCCGAGTGCTGACCCATCCCTTCAGCATTTGCAAGTACTGCTAATAGTCTGTGACAGCAGCCACCACTCTGTCCCAACCCATGCCTAAAAGACCTGTCATGGTTTAACCCAGCCCTATCATGCAGCCACTCACTCACCCTCCTTCCCCCCTACAAGTGAAAAGGAGGAGTAAGCAAAAAAACCTCATGGGTTGAGATAAATACAGCTTAATAGAACAATATCAGAAAAGGAAAAACAACAATAACAATAATCATAGATTCATAGAATGGTTAGAGTTGGAAGAGACCTTAAAGATCATCTTGTTCCAATTGCCCCTGCCATGGGCAGGAACACCTTCCACTAGACCAGGTTGCTCAAAGCCCCATCCAACCTGGCCTTGAACACCTCCAGGGATGGGGCAGACACAGCTTCTCTGGGCAACCTGGGCCAGTGTCTCATCACCCTCACAGTAGAGAATTTCTTCCTAATATCTAATCTAAATCTCCCCTCTTTCAGTTTAAAACCGTTCCCCCTCATCCTATTGCTCCACTCCCTGATCAAGAATCCCTCCCCGTCTTTCCTGTAGGCCCCTTTAGGTCCGTTTAGGAGCTCCTTTAAGAGCCTTCTCTTCTCCAGGATGTACAACCCCAACTCTCTCAGCCTGTCCTCACAGCAGAGGTGCTCCAGGCCTCTGATCATCTTTGTGGCCTCCTCTGGACCTGCTCCAACAAGTCCATGTCATTCTTATGTTGGGGGCTCCAGAGCTGGACACAGTACTGCAGGTGGGGTCTCATGACAGTGGAACAGAGGGGCAGAATCACCTCCCTCAACCAGGTGTCCACACTTCTTTAGATGCAGCCCAAGATACGGTTGGCTTTCTGGTCTGTGAGCGCACATTGCTGGCTCGTGTGGAGCTTCTCATCCACCAACACCCCCAAGTCCTTCTCCTCAGGGCTGTTCTCAATCCATTCTCTACCCAGCCTGTATTTGTGCATGGGATTGCCCCGACTCACGTACAGGACCTCGCACTTGGCCTTATTGAACTCCATGAGGTTCACATGGGCCCACCTCTCAAACGTGTCCAGTTCCCTCTGGATGGGATCCCTTCCCTCCAGCATGTCAACTGCACCACACAGCTTGGCGTTGTCAGCAAATTTGCTGAGGGTGCACTCAATCACACTGTCCATTGTCCCCGACAAAATATTAAACAGCACTGGTCCCAGTACTGACCCCTGGAGAACACCACTCGTCACTGCTTACCACTTGGACATCAAGCCATTGACCACAACTCTTTCAGTGCAACCATCCAGTCAGTTCCTTACCCACCTAGTGGTCCATCTGTCAAATCCATGTCTCTCCAATTTAGAGAGACATAATAATGACATAGGTCACACTTACCATCCAGTGAATTGACACCGTCCTGAACAGTGATCATGGATTCCTGCACCCAGGCTGACCCCCATTTATATACTAAACATCAAGTCTATGGTATGGAATATCCATCATTCTGTCTATTATTCTACAGGAAGCTAAAAAAAAACCAACCCCATCCTTGAATAATGTAAACATCACTTAGCAACAACTAAAACCAATAGGTACTATTGACATTCTTTTCACAGCAATCACTAGAAAGAGAAATTACCTCTTTCCTAGCCGAAACCAGGACAGGACCTCAGCTTTTCATTTTTTACAGCAGTCCATCCTCTTCTGCAGTCCTGGCTGGGATCTCTCCATAACTAGCTCATGAGAGGCACCTGAAACCTCCAACAGAAAAGTCCTAAAAGGTTTCTGTGTTTTCATGAGGGCATTCCCTGGGTGTTCCTGTGTGACACCAATCTATAACGGCACCGTACTGGGACAACCCAAAGCGCTGCCAGCCCAACTCCATGCCTGTGAGAAGGCACATCCAGAATCTGAAGGAAAGGGTGTACAAACAGTGCAAGTGTGCAGGGATATTTCTCTCCATGGATCTAAGCTCAGTTTCATTCTGTGATTCTCTCATCTTCCACAAAACCAATGAATTCACATATTAGTTATGTGTCGTATGGAAATGTACTTCCACTTACTCTTTTTAAACTTGCAGCCTGCTCTATTAATCCCTCCACTCTTGTTCACTCACCCCCTTCACCCTGATCACCTCTCTCTCTCCAAACTGGGGAGTCCATCTCAGTTTAGTGTCTCCCTGTGTGGGAGCTATGTCCTTTTGGGGACAGAGAAGTGAGAACTGGGTATTTGCTTTCAAGATGAAGTCCCACCATGGATTTATGGAGTGGCATAATAATGTTTGCAGTTTTATTCTCGGTTCCTTTGCTGACATTTGATTGCCTACACTTTGCTAAACATTGAACTGTTATTTGCAGGAAATAACTGTAAGGACTCCAAGATCCCTTCCCTGAGTAATAGCTAATTCTGAACCATTGTTTATATCTGTAGCTAGGGTTGTTTTTCTGTGTGCTTTATCAACACCAAATTTCTACTGCCATATCATTGCCACTCACTTAGAATGACGGCATACTTTTGCAGTTTTTTCAGTCCTTGAAATTATTTCATGACTAATTTTGTCAGCTCACTAATCATTTGCTGCTTCAGGAGGTTTTTGAATACAGTGAGCAGCTCAGACTCCATCAGTAGCTTCCCACCCCGTTTCCTCTGTCTTAACCTGTTGGTAGCCTATATGCCCTTCCCTGTTATATATAAAAATACTGATAACTGAAAGAAAAACAGCTGATACCAATAAAAATCCAAGCATGGATAAACACTGGTGCCATGGAAGTAACTCCTCCACCGTCCAGGGTGATGCCTGAAGCCAGGGTGGTGAGCTGCCTGCTGGAGCTCACCTTTTTAGCAATGGCAAAAGGAGTTTATGGTGATGAGCTCAGATATGGATAACCCCCTATTAACTATCTAAAATGGGTTGGGAATTTGAGATCCCTGATTTTTCTCTAACTCATACTGCTTGTGTGTTACTTCATGGTTTATTAGAGTTTGCCTGGTGCATGCCAAGGAGTAAAGCAGCACTTCCGTTACTGAGTTTCTTTAGGGTGGACACCATCTGGTCCTAGTAAATCATCAGTTTATCAACTTTTCAGAAAAACTCTTCATCTCCTGCTTCAGTTTAAGTGCCTTTCCAATGATTAAGGGATTGGAGCATCTGTTATATGAGGAGAGGCTGAGAGAGAGAGCTGGGATTATTTAACCTCAAAAATCAATGGCTCAGAGGGGGTTATCAGTAGGTTTAACTACCTCATCGTAGGGGGAGTACAGAAGATGGAACCAGACTCTTCATAGAGATGCCCAGTGAAAGAGCAAGAGGTAATGGACACAAATTGAAATACAAGTTTCCTTTAAACATAATATTTTTGTTTTGTTTTGTTTTGTTTTATTTTATTTTATTTTATTTTATTATTTTATTTTTTACTGTGAGAATGGTTGAACACTGGCACAGGTTGCCCACACAGGTTGTGGATGCTTCATCCTTGGAGATATCAAAAAACCCACCTGGATACAATTAGCACCCTGCTGGGTCATCCCTGAGCAGGCGGATTGCATGGATGATCTCAAGAGCTGTCTCCAGCCTCAGCTTTGAGTGATATCACCATGTAACCCAGGTTGTAACAGTGAGAACCCCCCAAAGCTCTGCAGTGAGAATTCCTGCAAATAGGAGCTGTTTTGTGGTGGCCTGGCCTTTCCCAGTACACCTTGAGCATCTTGTAGTTTTATAGGCTCCCTGGTAGGTTTCTGGCTTCTGGAAAAGGCTTTATTGTTAGCTTTTATGGACTTCAGTATATTGCTTCTTAAAACCTTTTTTTGGCCTTACCATGAGTGGATTTTGTGGTGTTTTCTGTTTTTCTCATTTGCACACAATTTCCATTTTGTGAAGAATGTTATTTTACACCTAATAGTCTCCATTACTCTGCTAGTTTATCACGAGAGCTCCTTTCTTGTCCTTTTTATAGGTGATATATATTTATTCTAAGCCTCTAATATGGGTCCTTTATGTAATTTCCTTGCCACTTCCAAGCAGTTTATCTTTTTGGCGGCTGCATTTAATTTAAGTTTAGCAAGCTCCTTGTCCTGTCTTTGGATGGAATAAATCACCTTCCAGAGTGCCTGTTAACACAGTCAGCTTAGATTGCAAACCTGATTTTAAAATTAGGGTAGTTTTTGTCCCACGAATCCTTGCTGTGTGGCACCTGCCCAGTTCCTAATATTAAAAAAAAAAAACAACAAAACAAAACAAAACAAAACTGTTTTCTTGCCTGAAAACTACAACACTCTAGCTGAAAAATCAAGGCATGTCTTCATCCATTTCACCATATCTACTTAATACTGCTTAATTTTCTGACAGACATTTTTGAATTAGTTGCATGAATAAATAAATATTTTATGTTAAAGGTCTTTGTGAAACCACCTGCTTGATTTTTTTTTTCCACTAACTGATATTGAGGGTCCTCACTGTTATTCTGTTTAAAACTGAGCACACATTTTCGTTTGAGCTTGGTAGATCTGAGGCAATAACTCTACTTCATGAGCCATTCATTACTGTAACAAGAAGGAGAGTATCATCACTGAGAAACCAAACAACCCAACAGCTTCATTGCTGGTGATTTATATTGATTATTTTGAGTTTAAAAGTGTACTTGATGTGACAGAATATTTGGGCCTGTGAATTACACACAGGGACTACAGGAGCAAGTACCAACTTCTAGATTGTACCCACCAATGGCTTTGGTGGGTACCATTCATTGATGGGATGGATTCGGTGCCTGCTCAGCACGGGTGTAAATGGGGGGGTTATTGATGAAACCTTGTTCCCTTTGTCCCCGCCAGAACATCCACCTGGTGGCTAAGTGGCTGAGTTCTCTGGAGAAGAAGCTGGAGCAGCACAGTGAGGGGAGCCACCAGGATTTCCGTGTCTTCATTAGCGCAGAGCCGGCACCCTCTCCTGACCACCACATCATTCCCCAGGGCATCCTGGAGAACGCCATCAAAATCACCAATGAGGCCCCAAGTGGGATGCATGCAAACCTGCACAAAGCCCTCGACAACTTCAACCAGGTAGGAGGGCAGTGGGGCTTGTGCCAGCGACTGGCCAACAGGTCAGCTCAGAGCTGCTGAAGCCCCATGTAATGGGTGTGATGTGTGTGTGGGCATTGCCGTTCCCAGGCAGCAGACACGATTTCCTTTGCATGGTGTGGTCTCTGGATCCAACAACGTCCCCTCTCTTCTCCAGGAGCTGGGCACAGAACTCTCTATGCTATTTTCTTCACAGAAAGGGTTATCAAACATTGGAGCAGGCTACCCAGGGAAGTGGTGGGATCGCCATCCCTGGAAGTATTTAAAAGACAGGTAGACGTGGTGCTGAGGGACATGGTTTAGGGGTGGTTTTGGCAGTGTTAGGTTAATGGTCTTAAAAAGGTCCCTTCCCAATTCTATGAGTCTTTCCAAGCACTGATTTTTTTTTTTTTTTTCCCAAGAGAGGTGATCCTGAATGGCTTGTTCCTTGCAGAAGGTCACGATACCGGATTTCTGCCCAGTTTAATCATTTTCTCACCAGTTACAGAATCAAATTTGTGAATGCAGCATTTGCGAGACTTCTGTCATGTTTCAACTTGATTTCTGTGTCACTCCTTTTTGGGCTGGCGAATGACGTATTACATCTAACACCCAAAGAGATGGTGAGGTGAGCAGGTTAAACTTTGCTGTTTTGCACTGCTGTTTAACTGGGCTTAGAGGTTCAGAACTGCTGATATGGTCACATCCATGTCATGCTTCAGAGCAGCTTGGGGGGGGCTTGGTACTTTGTGCCTGTTCAGCTCAAAACCTTACTGATCTCAGAACTATTGTAAATTAGAGCTGAAATCTCTTTGCAGCGAGGACTTGCTTTGGCAGACGAGGGTAAAGTAGGCCATCTTGAGAATTGCTAGCCCAAAAGAAGAATAGCCGACAGCAGGTTGCTCCTTGCTTTTATTGCATGGTGACCACATACACACAGTCATCTTACAGCAGCCACCATCCCTGCTGTTTGCCGCTGGAACTGCAGCCAAGACTCTTCTGCACAAAAGCGAAGTTCATGGAAATGATGGAGAATATTCTTAGTGCCGCAGAGGGTATGGATTAGACTCATCAAAACACGGTGATTAAATGAGTCTGCTTTGTGGCCTCACTCAGCAGCCCTGGGCAGGAAGGTACCAGCAGCATCAGCGCAGGGATCGCGTGTCAGGATATGCCGGAGCCTGGTGTGTCTCACTGCTGGAGGCAGCCGTGCTTCTGCTGACCCCCTTTTCCACATTACACAAGAGGCTAAGGGCTAACGGCTTGCATTTATGATGATAGCTTTCCTAGAGACACAGACTGTTGCGTTGTGCTGCCCTGAATGCTTTTTGCCTTCAGCCACACATTGCTGTTACCTTGGCACACCAAGCTTTCGCAGCAAGACCCTGGCTTTTAAACCTAGAGCAACCAGAAGAGCCTGAAGGTACTTTCTCCCCTCGGATTGCCTTTTCAGATCACTAGCCCTGAAGTTACTATGGCCTCTCCATTCTGCCGGTGACAGTGCTCGGAACACCCAGGGCAAAAACTTGCAGGATTGCTATCTTTTCTCTCCAGACAGCCTCTTGTCATTTGGGACTAGGCAGGAGCAATCCCAGCCCATTGTGGACCTCAAGTACTGCTCCATGGGGCAGAGAAATGCGGGCAGCTCACAACTATTTTTGCGCTTAAGACATCGGTATGGAGGGAATCTCAAGTGCAAGAGCTAGCATTGCTGAGCAGGAGAGGTGGGGAGGCACCATGCAAGGATTAATGCAAGAAGTCAGGGAAGATCATCCCATTTTTATTTACTGCCATTCATTATCTTGAACTCCACGAAACATCCTGGAGAGCAAGGGAGGGGAGAATCTTCACCCCAAGTAACATTTTAATTCTGCTCATTTGAATCAGATAGTCATTAGCATTTTTCTAAATTGCTGGAGTCTTCTAAAAACATCTCTTATCAGAAATCCTGGAGCGAGTGGGTGGGGCAGATGTACACATCATTTCCCTGCTTTATAAACAATGAATGTTCAAATTTATCTTTCAGCTGAAAGCTACAAAGAAGGACCATTATTCTGTGCGCGGAATATTGTTCTGCTTTGTAGCTGAAGAAAAATGCACAACTAAATAGAGAGGTCGAAAGGGACTGAACTGGATTCTTCCTCAGTGTTCATTCAAACAAGCTCACCTTGGAGTCCAGGAACGTTTTCTAAAATGGCAAAGGTGCTCAGCATGTATTTGAACCAGGCTGCTGACAATGAAGGGAGCTTAGAGTGCTCTCTGATCAAGGGGAAAACAGGGTTTGGGATGTTCTTAATCATCTTATGCAGTTACTCAGTGTCTTGCGCACTTTAGAGTAATGGATTTCTCCTTTTCAGCATAGATCCTGACCTCTGTTATGCTCCCCAGCTGATTAGATGTCTAACATTGTAATTTTTTTTTTAAGGTAAAGATAATGAAGAGAAGGCCCTTTGTAGTCTTTGTCACATAGCAGAGTGGACTTTAAGGGACTGTCCCTGGGGAGGGAGGATGGAGGGCCTGGTGTGGCTACTCCCTCCTTACTCATCTGTGCAGGTCAGACATATGCCGTTCCTGGGGAGGATTTGCAGAGACGTGGGTGAAGGTGCAGGCAAATCCTTGCCAATATGTTCATCTGCCAGGTCTGGGGAGATCTGTACTGTTGCCTGTGTGAGAAACCATCAGGTTCCTGCCATGAGGTAGGGATCTGCTGTCCAGCCACACTGCTCTTGTCAAAAGCAAAGCAAGGGCCAGAGCTGTGCAAGCTTCGGTCGGCTTCAGCCATGGAAAGGGGGTTCAGCTTCCTCTGTGAGAGCTGAGCTTCAGCCTCATGCCGTGTACACATCTCTGGCCCTTCATCCCTTCTACCGCTCTGCTCATCCGTAACACTGATGCTCACGCTGCTGGGACCAGGCATGAGCTGCCCAGGCTTCTCCTTGGTGCCTGCTGTGATGTTCAGTCCCAGCACCATTCGGTGCTCCGAATGGAGTTCTTTGGAGACTGGTTCCCTTTGCTCATTTTCATTATTTTAATGTCTCAGGCTCTCGCCCCTCCACCTCCGACATCACGACTCTGCCTTTTTGTAGCTATACAAACTTTAAGCATCACTTGGAAGTTGGGAAAGGAGGCACCCGTTGCTGTAGTGGCTTTAAAGGGCTTCATTAGCTTTTTTTTGCAAGTGTTTTATCTTCCCTGCTTGGATTTTTTAGCTGTTCTTGCATCCCTGCTTTGGTGTGCTCACAAGGTCATGTTGTCAGCGAACAGGATGAAGGGCAATGGCTTCAAACTAGAACAGGGTAGATTTAGGTTAGATCTCGGGAAGAAATTTTTCACTATGAGGGTGGTGAGACACTGGAACAGGTTGCCCAGAGAAGCTGTGGATGCCCCATCCCTGGTGGTGTTCAAGGTCAGGTTGGATGGAGTTTTGAGCAACCTGGTCTAGTGGAAGTGGGGTTAGAACGAGATGATCTTTAAGGTACCTTCCAACCTAAGGCGTTCTGTGATTCTGTGAATACACTACTGGAGCACAGCCAGCCTGGCTTTGTGCAGTGTCACAGCAGCAGGAGCACAGCCTTTCTGGGATAACTTCCTGCTGCTTCAGCCCTGCAGCTCAAAAACATTCCGCCCCAAAAGAAACCTTTTTTACTCTAGGGACAGAATGGGCTTTAGTTCTTCCAGGTCCTGTCCTCCTCAGCAGGAGCCTTGCTTATCTCTGTGGTCCCAGTCTCGCTGCTGGCACACTTGCTCTGTGTGATGCCTCACTCCATCTCTCTGGTATGGGGCATTGGGTGAGTGCACAGCCTTTCTTGGCTGTCAGTATGTGTTCCTATGCAAAGCCACTTTGAGTTGGAAAAGAAAATATGCATCAGAATTTACCTATAAATTTGCACTACAAAGCCACTAACTTAGAAAATTAGTGAATGTGTATATTCTGCAGAAATTAACTGACTGGGCAAATCAGTTTGCCCTATCCAAAGTTTGTTGTATTTGGGAGGCCCTGAGAGTCGCCGATACTGAGGGCATTGTCGACTTATGCAGCCCTGCCTCACTGCCTGTATTGCAGGATACCCTGGAGATGTGCACCCGGGAGAATGAGTTCAAGAGCATCCTCTTTGCCCTCTGCTATTTCCATGCCGTGGTGGCAGAAAGGCACAAGTTTGGCCCCCAAGGCTGGAACCGTTCCTACCCGTTTAACACTGGAGATCTCACTATCTCTGTAAATGTGCTGTATAATTACCTGGAGGCCAGCTCAAAGGTGCGTGAGTTCTTTGATGGCTTTTAACCACCAGTGACTGAGTGTGGCTTTTAACCACAGGACTGGCTTGTGTTATAACTCCTGGGAGGTCTCCTTAAATGCCATTTCTTTGGTTTTACAACTTCCCAGTTTGGTATACATTTTTGGTGAGATGGGAAGCTTCAGTGCCTGTCACTTCTGTAGCAGCTTAAAAATCACGGCAAATGTAATCTATTCATTGAAAATACATAGTGGTCTTTGGTTTAACAGAGCTTAGAATAAATTTTCATTTCAGTGGGAGACCGCAGGAAATCTATGCTGTGATCCAGTTTTCCTTGGGCGGGCTTTAACTACTGTCTGATGTTTATCTACTTAGAAAACTGAAATAGTGAAGTGGAAGCACTCACTGTGCAGATCAGCGCTTAGTGCTGTAGCCTGCAGCTCAGTGACACAACTGGTGGAGCTCTGGCTGACTGATCTCCTTCATGCCCTCCTGGTTCATTCTTCAGGTCCCATATGATGATTTACGCTACCTCTTTGGTGAGATCATGTATGGAGGCCACATTACAGATGACTGGGACAGGCGGCTTTGCAAAACCTATTTGGAAGAATTTATTAAGCCAGAAATGATGGAGGGAGAATTCCTCCTTGCTCCAGGATTCCCCCTCCCAGGGAACATGGACTATAATGGCTATCATCAGGTAAGCGCTTTGATTTCTGGCATTATTTATACACATAAATGTAATGTCTTCCATAACTAGCCTATAATCTGTCTTAGCAGGTAGTAAATTGGACTGTAAAGTTTTAACACACCTCCTGTTATTTCCCATTGTCTTCTGTTTCTGTAGACGTTTCAGCATTCCCTTGGATGAACCAATTCTAATGGTAATCTGCTACTTCATCATAGGCTCATTCTGTTTATGCACGAATAGAACTGTATTCCTTCTTGAGACTTAAATTATATCCACATGCTGCAGGCAAAGTACCCTGGACTCTGTATCTAACCTGAACCCGAATTTCTCTGTACAGTACATAGACGATGCCTTGCCTCCGGAGTCTCCTTACCTGTATGGCCTCCATCCCAATGCTGAGATAGGCTTCCTTACACAGATGTCTGAGAAGCTCTTCCACATCATGTTGGAGATGCAGCCCCGAGACACCAGCATGAGCGAAGGAGGAGTGTTGACCAGGGAAGAAATGGTGAGTGGTAAAGGAAGGAGATGCTGAATTTTGATACCTATCTCATTCATAAGCAGTCCTTTCTGGCTCAGGTTTTTCTCACAAACAGTTATTATAATGTCATCTGCCTTTGCTGTATACAAACTGCCAAAAGCTACTAGCCTCATATTATGCAGAATATCACCATGGTGGGATGTAATTGGAGTACTGGCAGTACTAGTACAGCGGCTTTTAATTACCCCCTGAACTGCAGTGCCTTCTTTATCATCCTGTGAAGATGTTGCTAATATAACTTCTGTGGCCTCCACTGTCTCTCAGCCGCCAGTCCCTGTGCACCATGCTGTGACTGGCAGAGCAGTGGGCTCCCTGAGCACACCATCTGCCAGGTATGATGTGCCACCCAGAGCTCAGCCCACCTCTTACTGCTGCCACCAGGTCCCACCCAGGTCCCAAGCTCTCAGGGCCCTTGTAATTTCTTATTTCCAGCTGAACTCCTTCGCTTTGGCTATGTACTGCGCTGATCTCAAAACTCATGAAAATCTGGCCCACGCGTTCATAACAGCATCTGAAACCAGCCAACACTTGATCATTTTTTTGTTTCTGCAGTCTTAAGGGCCCAGCTCTGTGTTTCAAGCCTTGCAAATTAATGAATTTCTAATAGATCATATGAAGTCTGTGGTTTCACACATGCTTCCTTTGGCTTGCTGTCGAGCTGGGGAGTTTACTGTCTTTGCCTAAGGGGGCTTTTAGACATGCTAGCCATGTTCAATTTTCAGGTTATACTGTAATTTGAGGCGAGGGGAATAATGCAGAGATAGCCACCTGATTGTGGCCCCACTGCACTGCTTTTTGCCCGGGGGCATGCTCCCATGGCTAATTTTCTTCTGGAGTTGATCTCTCTTTAGCTGAGCTGTAAGTGGCACTGGCTATATCCCTTTCACTTGGTCCTTGAATAAGAGTGAGTTGAGTTGTTTCTTAGCTCCTCCATTTGAGGATTTCCAGCCCCTAGTTTGGCTGAGGTGGTTTTCAGCAGTTTGCAGGGAAAAAGTTTGCCTGTCATTTTTCTGAGGCCAGTTACTCCCACAGGTTTCTAAGGCCACATTCCAGAAAATGAGCTGTAATTATGAAAAAATCAGAGCCAAGGGGACTTGCAGAGGAATTTCAAATTAGAGGCTAGTTCTATATGCTAGAAACATCCTGTTGCACTGGATCTTTCTGTGTTTACTCTTTAGAGATATAAAGCACTGTTTCCAAATCAAGCTGTAATGTTGACAAGAAAGTAATTTTGTTTCATTATGTTTTTCTTCCATGGCTCTGTTAGTTCAGAATGCCAAATTCAGCTTAAAATTCAATTTTAAATAATCACCTCTCTATCAATTTACCATAGAAAAACTGTTCATAAGCTCAGTTGTCCTAAGACTCAGCTAAGCCTATAGCCCCATCTGTCTTCTTGCATTAAATCTGACCTTAGAAGAAGTAGAATACAGGCATAAGACCCAAGAAGAAAGGAGACTGCTACATATCACGGTGACATGTTTAAACCTTCGTTTTGAAAGCTGACATTAAGTTTCATAAGCATTTGAATTTTAATAGGATGGGACAAGCTCTTTGAAAGGTGCCACTGATTGTTTTCAGAAACACTAACAGGCAGATGGAGTTTTCACCTTGTGTTCATGTAGCTGTCAGCTGAGGAAGCCCAGTGGGTCATTCACTAACATTCCCTGCCCTTTTCCCTCTGGCACATAGGTGAAAGCTCTGCTTGAAGAGATGTTAGAGAAATTGTCGGATGAATTTAACATCACAGAGCTGGTGGCAAAGGTGGAGGAGAGGACACCATACGTTGTGGTAGCCTTCCAAGAATGTGAGCGCATGAACATCCTTACCAGTGAAATAAAGCACTCTCTCAAGGAACTAGATCTGGGACTGAAGGTAGGAGCTCTGGATGCTTGCAACTGCAGCATGATAAAATGTTGATGAATGGAAGAGGTGGTCAGGGACTAAAAGGGGGTTGCATTGCTATCTGCAAAACCAACTTAACTCTATAGGGACGGGTTCACAGGTGGATTTCATTGTCGGCACAATAAAGACACACATAGCAATGACTGCTTTCTGGGAACAGAAACCAGGTATCTCTGCCCCCAGTATTGTAGTGCAGCAACAATAGAAATTGGAATATGACACATTTAAAGGTAAACCAAAAAATCACACCTTTTCATAAAATGCCCTGGTACTGGGGGAATTGTAAGAGTCATTAAAGGCACAAGCTGAGCTGAAAGCAAAAGAAAGATTAGTCATGTGCTTGGATACAGAATCTCTGGTGCTATAAGAGAAAAATCCTAAAAACTCATCAGTTTTTGAAGAGATACAACTCCCTTGCTAGGTACGTTTCATTTGCTAATGGAGGAGGGTCAGAAGCTGACCTTCCCTATGGAGATAAAGTCCATGATTGTTCCACCCACAGTTGCTTCACCAGCCTGGTAAGAAAGTAGACGTCTGTCCCTCTGGGTAGCGGCTTTGGCCATTGCTTATGCATAACAATGAGGAGCTCTTGGGGCTGGCAGGACACATCTGGTACGATGCAAATTTCCAGGCTCAGCAGGAGGTGTAAAAGGGCTGCGCTTTGAGGCTGCATCCACTGGCAGAGGAAGTCAACTGCTGAATCCCCACCCACGCAGTTGGTGGGACAAAATATAAAAGGCTGCTGGCTGCCCATTAGGGGATAAACCAGCATAGCTCAGCCTGCACTACAAGGGAGGACCTGCCTGGCCAGTCATTGCGCCCTGTAGCAACACTCCCCCTTCACCTTGTGTGTTGGTTTGAGGCAAAACAGAACCAATTTTCTGTTCATTAATTTTACTTTTCAGTTAAGCCTTTTCTAACTAACTGAACTCTCTGAAATTAACAGCGTATTTTTCCAACAATGTCCACTCTCAGAGTGATAGGACCTGATTGTTTATAGTTGATGACAAGGAATGGGATGCAGAGAGGCTCTTGCTTATACTTATTGCTATAACAACTAAGGGCAGCCAACTTTGTTACTTGTCCCGTTGGAGGGTCGGAAGCGGAGAAGCATAGAGGGCTCACACCTGCAGGGAGGAGCGGACAGGACAAGTGACCCAAAAATGACCAACAGGGTATTCCATCCCGTCTGCCTCATGCTCAGTATAAAAGCTGAGGGATCAAAGGGCTCAGCCCTCTTTCTTCAATGGCTGGTGTCCGAGGAGGACTCTACCTGTTCACCTGCCTTTGATCCCAATGCATGCGTGCCTGAATCCAGATCAAGAATCCAGTTCCCATCCATTGCTGAGTCTATTCTGGGACTTCTGCAGTGCTTGTCAGTGATGTGATCGTCATCCTGAGAGCGCTATACTGGTTTTGTATATCTTGTATATATTTCTTTTTTTTTTTCAGTATTTTATTAATATTTTCTTTAAAATAGTTCAGGTCCTTTTCAAACTCATGTCTTTTCTCTCTCATCCTCTCTCTGAAGGGAGATGCTCTCGTTTCTCTGAAGGGGAGACAAGTAAAAGAGAGCATCTGTCATTCATTTTAGTGGCCAGCCCAGCCAAAACCACAACACTTTGTTATCCAAAAAGGCTCTTCACCCTAAGTGCTGTACATCCATTGGAAAGCCCTAAGTGGAGCAGACCAGTGCTGCCTGGAGCTTGCAGAGCAAAGGTGGCGGCCTCAAAGCTACACTGATGCCTTCTCTGCATTGTTGACACAAAGTTTCTTCCTAGATGAATCCATGGTGTTAGGCAGCAATTGAGGACATCAGTTACTAGGCTGATGCTAGGCCTGCTCCATCCATTCCTGAACGACAGACTGTCATCCCATTTTGGCAAAATGCTCAGCTCGCATGAGTACTCTACATAGCATGGGAACTATCGCACCTGAAGGAACTGCAACTACTTTTTATGACTCTGTTAGCAGAAACAGCAGACAGATAAGCAAGGAGGACCTGTCTTGAGCCTAAATGACTATCCCAACCCTCTCCTGAAGGCAGTATTGGAGGGGGACACATCTGCAGCATGCGTGCAGCGGTACTAGGGTTGGACCTGTGATTTTACGTACTTGCAGCTCCACAGGGACAGGACTAGGCTGCTTCTAAATCCCAGCCATGTTGCGCTGTACACTGTGAACCCAGCAGCTTGGGTCCATGCTAGATCAGTCATTTCTGTATTGCATCTGCAGATGATGCTTTTTGTCTTCATTAGAGACAGATTACATACACTTCATAGTGGTCCAATAGGTACAATCCATTTTAAAATAGGTTGATATTTATGTAGTCAATTATTACAAACAGATTTCCTTTATTTTCTAGCATAAGGCAGTGGAATTGCAAATTCTCTTTCCTGAAACAGGTAAACCGAAGTAATTTAATGTTGTAATCCTGGGGCACCAAACAACAAATAACTTGGGAAAATGTGTAGCAATTAGATTTAAAGTGGACAAGAGTAAGCTATTTAATAATGGTAGCGGGAATGAGTGGATGCATGCTCTTAAATAAACCACAGGCAAAATAAAGACTAGAAATGACATAATAATAGGGGTGCAAATTTCTCCCCAAGCCCTGCCACAAATCACGGCAGGGAAGTGAGATGGTATATGCAGAAAAAGCACTTCTAAAGACTACAGAAGTTGGTCCCAACAGCCTCATTACCACGGTGTGGTTCAGAGACACCACAAGGCCAGGACTTAAGGACTACTGAAGAGCAAATGAGTAGTAGTATCTACCTATGAAGAAATGCTAACACAGAATTTCTTCATCTTGTGGATGACGAAGAGAAAAATTTGAAGGGTCTGAGATATCCAGGGGGCAATTCTGAATCTGCAAGCAAAGGTTGCATGTGGGTCCCTGCAGAGCTGAGTTAGACGTCGTGCCGGACCCACACCGCTGCCCAGCAACCCCCAAAAGGACCTTCCCATGCCTCAGGTACCACATAATGGCCAGGGGACACTTGGCCCTGCTATTGGCTCTTCATGTAGGCAGTGCTGCTGTCCTGACTGCACGGCTAGGTCTCATGCTCAGTTTGGAAAACAAATCATTTTTTAATTTCCCCCACCCCCACCCCCAAAAGCCGCTCCTGTGAGCACTGTTAATGCACATTAATTTCCGGGATTGGGGATTCTTACCAACAGCACTCAGAGGAGGAGACTTTACATAACAGGAACTGCAGATCTCCAAAGAGAATAAATAAACCACAGAGGAAGCAAGTCTCATTGTTTTCAACTGACTATCTGATAAAAGAAAGTGATTTGGAAATGTCATGCCTAATTTGAATTTTTGAATAAATCATTCCGTCTGTATAGCTGAAAGTGATTGTTTGGTCCAAAAATAGGAGACAATCCATTAACAGAAAGAGAAATTGCAACAGACTGGTAGCCATCAAAAATAACTGGCATGTTACATTTCAAAACCTTTTGTTCTGGATGACTTCGATGAGACCAGAGTCTGGGCTGAATCACTCGCATGTAATTTTTGCAAGCAGGTTTTCTATTTTGCAGCTTTAGTAAAGGATAAGCCTCCAAAATTAGGATATTAAACAGTCTAAAAGGATAACGTAAGACCAAATTTTGTAAGGCTAGCTGGGTATTTCACGGTATCAAGTGAAAATAACCTTGACTGAGAAAACTATTTGTGACAATAGTTTGCTCATCTAGAGCGGGCTGATTAGTATTACCAAGTAAGCCATCATTTTGAGATTCACTAATGTCCAGTTTTGAGGTAAAACAGGACAAATTTTGTTCAGTAACTTTACTTTTTAGCTAGGCCTCTTCTAACTACTGAAATTAACTGCATGTTCTGCAGAAAACTGTTCACTCTGAGAGACCGATGTTTATAGTTGATGACAAGGAGATGCAGAGAGACTCTTGCTTATACTTATTGCTATAAAAACCAGGGCAGCCAACTTTGTTATTTGCCCTGTTTGAGGGTCGGAAGCGGAAAAGCATAGGGGGGGGTCACACCTGCAGGGAGGAGCGGACAGGACAGGTGACCCAAAAATGACCAACAGGGTATTCCATCCCATCTGCTTCATGCTCAGTATAAAAGCTGAGGGATCAAAGGGCTCAGCCCTCTTTCTTCAATGGCCGGTGTCCGAGGAGGACTCTATCTGTTCATCTGCCTTTGATCCCAATCCGGAATCCAGCTCCGGTCCATCACTGAGTCCAGACTGGGACTTCCCCGGTGCCTGCTGGTGATGTGATTGTCATCCTGGGAGCTTGATATGGTTCTGTACATATTTCATTATTATTTTCTTAATAGTTTTTCATTAAAGTAGTTTAGTTCCCTCTAAACTCCTAAATCTCTCTTTTTTTCTCTCTCTCCTGTCTCCCTTCCCATCTGCTGTTCCACCTGATTAGGCCAAACCACGGCAGATTTATTGGTGACTAACACGGGGCCCTCGCAGAGCTTGATGAGAGCCTGAATATTTTGAATTCCAGCTTGCTCAGAGAATAGCTCACATCTTAGTTCTTAAATGAAGTGCTATATCGTGCCTTCAGAGAGCTTTGTTTAATATTAATTGATGCAACTCTGCTTAACCTGCCGAATGTGATGCATGGTTTATTTACTGTTCGTGTTTTTATGCCAATATTTAAATGTACTGTTTTGGTGTGGTTGGCAATTCAGATGATTACTTGGATAACGGTTCTACCTGCATACTTCAGGCATCACATAATAGATTCTATTACTAATTACACTTTTGGTTTTCCTGTGGAATGTTTACTTTGCCCTCTGACACTTATGCCAAATTCACTCCAACAGAACTAGGGGATGGAAACGTTTCAGGCTGATGTAAAAATCAATAAATAGAACTACTGAGATGCTTTACTGGCACAGACTTACCTGACGCATGCTTACGTTAAATGACAGAAGGATGTGGGTATTTTGAAAAGTGGTTACAGTTTTCAGTCATGTTTAGGACTAAATCCAAATAGTCTTCACTGAAGCCTATTTGTCACTTTTAGATTCAAGGGTGTTAAACCAAAAAAACCCCACTTTTAAAATCTTTGTACACACGATTTTCTCTGTCCACCAGAAATCTGTTCTCCATGGGGAAACCCAGCAGGTTCAGATGCTTGCTGACTTTAAAAGTTTACTGCTTTTAACATTTTTGGAGTATAGGTTTGATAATGGCTTATACCACTGGTCCATCCTGTTGCGCACTGAATGTTTTCCAGGGACGGGAGCTCTGCATGGGAAACCACACATCTCTGGGACACAACTCTGAATGGGGATTCCAAGGCTGCAGTGGCTTCCAGGCATGGGGCCAGTACAAATGTGATCTCAGCTCTGATTTGAATTGGTGGAAGCTGGAGAGATGCATCCCTTTGAAGTACTGCCCTTGCTTATTGCCAGAAAAAAAAAGATTACATTATTGTGGCTGTTCAAAAACTTTCATAGAAAAAAAAAGGGGGTTAAGTCTTAATGTCGTTAAAAGGCAAGAACTGCTAGAGTGGACTTTTCCAGTGCCTGAATTCAGCTCATACCCTTCCTTGCTTTGACAAGACACAGCGTGTGAGATAGATGTGCATTCAAGCCCTTTGTTTTAGCTGCGATACTGTAGCTCTGAGTGTTCCATTTGCAAGAGCGTAGTAAGCTCAGAGGATCCCTCTTTCGATAACAAATTGTCTTCGAAGCTTCGGAGTCTCTGGTCTCTTTGCACTGTATTTCCTTGCTTGCTAAGCCAACAGCACCAGCATGCTTTTTTTTTGCCCTAAGCCTTGGTTAGTCAGCACTGAGCCCACTTCCACTTACTAGTGCCAGATCCAGGCATGGGCCATCAACACATGTGCTTGTTACTGCACTCCCGTGGTCTCCGGCTGGATGTCTAGTTGTAATCTTCTCCTCCTGTGGGCTGTCAGTGTGATTTGCAGATTAGAGCTCTGTGGGGCATGGTCAGCATAGGAAGAAACTGCAAGATTTTTAACTGCTGGACTCTGACAAGCATTGCTAAAGGTGTCCTGGGGTTGCTTAAGCAGATTTCAATTTTTACTAAAGCTTCATCGATTTCTGTGGCCCCCCCAGTAAAGGGCACCTCTGTTGAGCTCATGGCTGGAGTGACTGAAGTCCTGTGAAAGAACAATTAGAATTTTTTAATGTGAATAGACTGACCCAATTACCTCACTCTCATTCTCAGCAGCGCCTCAACTGGTTTCAATTAATCTTTCCAAAAACACTCAGCCTGAGGCAAAGAAAAATTGAAAGTCAGTTAAATTTTGGCAAAATTAGAAGAAAAATGAAAGTATTTATAATAAAAAAAAGTGATCAACATTTACTATAACTATTCAAACTGCTATGGAGTGTTGTGCTGCTCTAGCTCAGTATGTGGCATGCAAAAATCTCAATTGTGAAGGGCATTCCATACCTACAGAAGATGAGCAGAGTGCTTATCTTGAGTCTCACAGAAACACAGAGACGGCTCTGTGTTCTGGAGATCGTCTAGTCCAACCCTGTGCTCAAAGCTGGATGAGGCAGAGCAGGTTGCCCAGGACCGTACCCTGCTGGGTTTTGAAAATTTCCAGGTACGGAAAAGCCACAGCCTCTTTTTTCAGTGCTCAATCACCCTCACGGTAAAAAAAAAAGTTTGTACTCATGTCCCAATGGTATGTCCTGTATTTTAAGTTGTTCCCATTCCTTCTTTTCCTTTCACTGGACACCACTGAGAACAGACTGACTCCATCTTCTTTACTTCCTACCATCAAATATTCACAGATATTGAAAAGCTCCTCCTCTTCTTGAGGCTGAACAATCCCAGCACCGGACACAGCATGTGAGATGTGACCTCAGCAGTGCTGAGCAGAGGGAGCGCTGCCATTAACCTGCTGGCAATGCTCCTGCTAAAGCAGCCCAGCACGCTGCTGCCCTTTGCTGCAGGGACATATTGCTGAGCCATGGTCAGGACTCCCAGGTCCTTGCCTGCAAATGCTTTCCAGGCAGTTGGTTTCCAGCATGTAGTGGTGCATGGGATTATTCATCCTCAGGTTTAAGACTCGGCATTTCCCTCTGTTGGCACAGGTCCTCCACCGATGTAGACTTACAGTCAGGGAGAGAGACTCCCAGCCCTGGGCTCAGTGAAAAACTCCAGGCACTGTCTGCAGTCCCAGATGATGAGCTTCAGCCTCTATCAGGGGCTTTGTCCGAGCTGAGGATTCAACAGTTCCAGGGACAGTTGCTCCAGATGGTTCCAGGGAGACTGCCGCGTGGCACCTTACCAGCATTGCTAAGGAAGTGTACACTGCCTTGGGCAGAGTTGGGAGCCCTCTCTGTGTGCCTCACTGCACAAAATATTGCATCCCTTAATGGCTTCTCTTAGCTGTCCTTTTAGCATTGGTACCATCCAGGCATCTGTTGCTTAGATTTTTATCTATCTAATTGCAGCTGGATACTGGAGGAATTTTTTTGGACTAGGAAATACTGGGAGCTCTCTGCAGAAATTCAAAAGGCATGCTGCTATTGCTGTGCGGAAGCCTTTTTTTTTTTTGCTATGCAGTGATGATGCTCTTCTTCTGCTTGGGCAAAACTGATAGATGCTTCTAAAAGCTTTAAAAACAATGAATTGCTGGATCTTTATCCAAAAGCCAAACGTCTCTAAATATATCTCACTTGGCTGAATCATATCTCAATTTGTTCTGTGTTTCCCTGCTGTGAAAGAAACTGTGAATATAGTTACAGATATCATGTGAAGTTAAAATGACTTGCACTGGAAAGTAAAAATAGAGGAGGTAAGTGATGGGAAGTGGAGGAGAGCAGGGGCAAGGACTTGAGCTAACAAATAACTGGAGAGTTTTGGAGTAGATCATCAAAGACTCCAGTATCCTGCTCTGGTGGTGTGACTGAGAAGAGATTTGCACCTCTGAAAACTCATTTGTCAATGAGACAAAAAATAACGAAAAAATGGAACAACTGAGGGACACTCATGCTCCCTGTTACATACATTTTCCTCCAAGTAGTATTTTTTACAGTAGGGAAGATGAGAATGTAGGAATATGCAATAGAAGCTGTTTATGAAAATCCAGCCGTCATTAAGAAATTCACAGTATGTGACTAGTTATGACTGTATAGGGTGTCAGGTTCTTCCACACTTCCCGCCTCACGCTCAGCTTTCAAGAAGGCTTTGTTTAGTTTAAACATGTCTCAGTGCTAATTATACCTTTTTCTCTCAGGGAGAATTGACAATGACAAGTGACATGGAGAACTTGCAGAATGCCCTCTTCTTGGACACAGTGCCTGAATCCTGGATAAAAAAGGCTTACCCTTCCACAAACAGCTTGGGCACCTGGTTTGCTGATCTCCTCACTCGCATCAAGGAACTGGAGGCCTGGACAGGAGATTTTTCCTTACCTTCTGTAGTGTGGCTTTCTGGGTTCTTCAATCCCCAGTCTTTCCTGACAGCTATCATGCAGTCCACAGCTCGAAAGAACGAGTGGCCTTTGGACAAGATGACCTTGCAGTGCGATGTAACAAAAAAGAACAGAGAAGATTTTGCCAGTCCTCCTCGGGAAGGGGCATATATCCATGGTTTGTTCTTCGAGGGTGCGCACTGGGATGCACAGGTGAGCTCACAAGGCTTTTGTGTTGAGAAGCCGTGGATGTTATGCCCTTATTGCTTGGTACTGTGGGGAACTTAGCCCAGAGATGGGCTCATCTAAGACTCGTTAGAGCTGCCTCTTCAGAAATGGGAAAGATGACCATCTCCTCAGTAGCCTAGAGTGTTTTTCCAAGATGATGTCACCCCTTGGACTTGTTTATTTCATGACTTCTGTTTCAGGGGACTTCAGGGTGGCCAACTTGGAGGGATATATGTAGTTTTCACAAGGTGAATCTCAACCTCAGTGCACATTGACTAAACTAGGATTAGTACTAACGGCTTTACTACAAACAGAAAATATGGGCCGGGGTGTGATCCCTCAGCACAGTACTGTCCCTGCATCTTTGCATAGTTATGATTTCACTGCTGCTTCCAAAAGTGACTTGGCAGAGCTTTGAGTCTAGCCCCTGTTTAACAGCAATAAGGATCCCCCCCTACAAATCCCCAAAGCTGAATATGTGGGATGTACCAAATTCAGACATCTGTCCTTCCACTCTCGGGTGCTGTAATATGTTATCTGCATAGATGAGCTTGTGGCCAAAAAAATTAATCACAAAATTTAGCTATCCCTTTAGGAAGGCAAATAAAGCTTGCAGAAAGTCTAACATGGTCAATATGGACTCAGCAAAGCGGGGAAAAACAGACAGCGTGGGTGGCCCTTGTTCTTCTCCTTTCCCCTTCTGGATGTGGCCCAATAACGTTCAGTTGTAGCACAGCTACGTACACATACCTGCCAACTAGGCAGCTGAAGGAAACATGCACACAACCTGTTCCTGCCCATGTAGCTGGCACAGCTCCTCTTGCAGTGGACGTCTCAGTATGGCATCCGAGAAGAGCACAATTGACATTGTCATTCCTTTTGAAATTTGTCAGGTGAGGAGTGCAGACTGACAGCCATTAGGCTGACAAATCCCCGTTGGGCTCAGACCTCAAAGTTACCTGGCCTGTGGTAACATGACTCCCAATTTTTTGCAGAGTCTAAGAATTAAATGACAGTGATTCATGCAGCTCTTACTCTGAGAAGCCAGTGCGATGTTCCTTTTGCCAGTAAGACAGGGAGTGTCACCCACAATTTTTGTGTGCCAAGTTTACCCCATATCAGGAACAGACTTATTTCAGCGGCAGCTCTCCATAGTCTTAACAATGAAGACCATCCTTTGTGGTAGAATGCCGAAGAGAGATGCGATGCCTGTTATATACTATAATCCAATCTGATCTTGCAATTCAGATCAGATTATTAACGTTCACTTATTTTTCTGCTCCCGCTCTGAAATGGTTTTCCATGAAGGAAAGGAAATGAGGCAAAGCTTTGAAATCACTGACTGATGGCATCTAGTGCATTTTATCACAAACCATGGAGAAAGTCATGGCTCCATTTTATCTCTGTGTAGTGGTAACATGTGCAATGGGGCTGGAAAGCCACAGGCAGGCAGTGACATTGTCAAAGGCTCTGTCAGAATGTTGCAGTAAAGATCTCACGTGGGCATAGGTTCAAATCTCCTGGATCGCTGGCTCTGGCTCTAATAGCAGAAGTCAAACCAGAAGAACAAGAGATAACCCCGGTCCATTTCCCCAGCCCTGGTCCTACAGTTCCCTGCCTCTTCATTTGTGTAAGCGCTTGATGTATCTCCCGTAAAGAAAGCCTTGCAGCTCTTGCAGATCACAGCCCCTTACTACCAGGAACAATGGATTTCAGTTACTCAAAAACCTGACATTTTAACATGATAAAAATCACCTGGATGCAACAATAAGCAGAAAGTTTAAAAAAGTTCCTAGTCTTTTATATAAACAGATAAGTAGTTAAAACCAAATTGCAGTGACTGCTGTTTTGTCTTTCTTTACTGTCATTACCACTAAATATAATTGTCAAAATGGCTGAGTTCTGCGTATCCCCAACTAGTAATAGACACGAAGACTGAGACATTTTTGTGCTGCAAAGCCAAAAATATTTCTCTCCTCTGCCTCACTCTAAAAACTTATATGAGTGATTGCATTCAGCAATGAGGTTTGTCTTCAGAAAACATACAGACTTTAGTAAACATGTTTTTCTGGTTGTATTTTTCCTTGTGATTGAAAGATTCTGAGCAATGACTTTTTTAGAATCATTCGTAATCTTTGCGTGTCATGCTTCAAATTATTTCAGAAAGGAAAAGAATATTTTTCATATGTTGCTGCTCACACAGAAATATCATTTCCACACAGTGGAATTATTTGTTTTACCTGTAATCCAATCAGCACCAGTCTATATTCATGGATGCAGCATTTTTAAAACAAGTGCACAGTTCTTTTGTGTTGTATATGCCTTCCAAATTAATCTTCTGAAAAGAACGGCAAGCCATGTTTGGAATTCCTCTGGGGATTACCTCCAAATTTAAAAGAATATTTTACTTTTACATTGTGGCTCCAAAAAAGGAAAAAGTTCCTCTATTTTCTGCTGCTCACATTTCTCTATTTATTAAAACATACATGTTTGCCCTTGGGTGTCTTAAATTTGTAAAACATTCATTACAAAAATAGCAGAAAGCTATTAGATGAAATGAAACCAAACAAGATATTTTGAGTCTAAAGGATATGTTGCTCTGGCACTGTTAAAGTAAGTGGGACTCAGCGAGAGCAAGTTCGACTGATGACACTATGAGACTTTTTATCTCAAGCCATGGGAGATTTTTGCCTTGTTCTTGGTCCTAGAAATGGACAGTTTGATGCTAAGGATGTCGCCTGCTACTCACCAAGGGCACTGGAGCATGCTAGGACAAAGGGAGAGGTGAGGGTTTGCACCACAAGTGCTATACGAAGATTTGCCAGGTGTAGATGGCTCACTGTACTGTTCTTGGAAGAGATGTACAGTGTGCTGAGAAGTGTGTTGACAATGAGAGAGCATATCATGCCTCCTTCAAAACACACCTGCTACAGCATGTACTTTTTTTTAAAGCTAGGCCTATGTAAAATAAAAGTCTAAAACTAGCAGAGAGGCTTAGAAGGTAAGATTTGTTTAGCAAGGACCACTTACATTTATTTGCTTGTTCAAGTAGCTCACTATATTTGGGAATAGTTGCACAACACTTTTTTATCTGTGATACTCCCAGCAGCAGATGAAAAAATATCAGTGTGCAACTCAGCCTTGGCACAATCCCATTCTGCTACTACAGCTGCAAACATCACAGCTTGCTATGTTCTTCTGCAGCGGTATGAGATACATCAAATTTGACGCATCAGCAATTGAAATTTTTCCCAGCGCTGTGAGCCCAGACATAACACAATGATATATTCCACAGAGATTATACCTAAGGAAGAGTTCAACTCTTGTTAACCCAGAAATTTGTCTTGGATATTTGATTTGAATAATTGTCAGCAGTGAAAAAAGAGATATGATCAAAATCCTCCCACAGAAATGAAAGATGTAGATTTAAGAAGAGTGCATAATAATCCTTGATAAATAGCTTATTTGCAAGGTATTACAAGAGTTATTTAATCTTTTTTAAACAAATTGGAAACAAAAAATTCTATATAACAGCTGAATTTATCACAGCTTATTATAACAGATGGCATTAGTACAATTAAACGGAGGCATATTGCAAGAGGGATTATTTTTCTTCACTCATTTGCAGAACTAAGTGAACTACTAGACAGGTTGCGGCTCATCCCACAAGTCTGATCTAAGAGCATTTGAAATGATATGTGAAGCTAAGATGCAGTGAGAGGCAGATTCTTTGGCACCGAGTCTTATTTCCATTTCTGGATTTTTTTTATTTATTCTATCTCTCTTCCGTAAAGCAATTTTTATGCCTTTACTTGAAATTGATTGATGTCTAGGGCATTTTATTGTCAGAAAGAGAAACAGAAGTTGCCAGCGAGACACAAGTTAGAAAAGCTGCTGATTTCATGCCACGAAAACATACCAGCCACCTTCTGTGTCGGGCAGCCTGCTGAGCAGGAGTCTGGCTTGTACAAACATTACAGAGGCTGAAGTAGAGCTGAAGGCTATCTTGGAGAATTAACTAAGACTTTGTCTTCTTTCTTTTGTAGACCGGGATAATCACAGACGCCAGGCTCAAAGAACTAACCCCGGCCATGCCTGTCATTTTCATCAAAGCCGTTCCTGCTGACAAACAAGATAGCCATAATATGTACCCATGTCCTGTATACAAAACACGTCAAAGAGGGCCAACTTATGTGTGGACTTTTAAACTTAAAACTAAAGAAAATCCTTCCAAGTGGGTGATTGCTGGTGTAGCATTACTGCTACAGATCTAGGCCCACCAGCAGAACATCTCATTTGCAAAGGTCTCTTCATATGTCTTTCTCAGATAATTAAAAAAAAAAAATCCTGAGATCCAAACCTAGCTCCATGTCTCTGAGTACAGGGAGCTTAGCCTAAATAGAGCGTGCAAAGAGGTGCAAAGGGCCACATGGATCAGGTTGTTGACTAGTGCAAGGCAAAGTTCTGTTGTTCCTACAGGGCTGCACTGGACGATCCGAAAAGACGGACAGGTCTGCCACACCAATGATTGCTAATGTCAAATCAGACTTTATTTCTCTTTTGTGATGGCCTTCCCCAATATTCTTATATAGTTCAGTGACCTGTGAAAGTCTATAGATCTGGTTCCTCTCTATACACGAGTGTTTCTTTGTCATATGCATAATGTCGAAATTTGGGGATCAGCACGTCTTGTGGAAATGAACTTTTACTTGCTAATATTCCTGCAGATGTTAGAAACATTAAAAATTTTGTGCTTAATGTAATCAACAGTAAAGATAATTCACAGGGATTATTTGAGTGTGTCATAATGATAGAAATTTATTAATAAATATCATTATTCCAGGAGTTGTCTCTAAAAATTTCTTGGAGGCCTGTATCAAAATTTTAATCACTTTATGCATGGTGCATGGGGAGTCAGGTGGGTCAAATGCAGCCGTTTGAATAGTTGCACTTTTAATTAAGAATGCAGTGACAGAGAAGTGACGCTTTTCTAGAGCAGAAAGCATAGAAAAGGACTGAGGTGTGCATTATCTTGATGAGCCAGACACACAGAGCCTTGCTCTGGATTGCAGAAGCTGCGCACTTGGGAAAAAGAAAATTTGGGAATTCATGTTGCCGGGGAAATGCAGCAGCGCCATGCTCTCCATGCACAGCATGCACTAATATTTGCTGTTTTCTGTCCCATATGGTGCACAACATCCTCCCACCCTTCACCATGCAAGCATCCAGGCACTTGTCATCTGTGGGTTTCACAGCTCTCTCTGAGGTCACTCCGAGCCTGTGTTTTAGCAGGGAGGCTGTGTAGGAGGGCAGGGGAAGCTGCCAAATGAGAGGCTTTGGTGTCAGTGGAATTAGCAGGATGAGCAACTCCTTCCCAACAAAACTTTCCTGCCCTAAGCCGGAGTCAGTTTACAAAGTCATGGCCGCACTTAGGTATCCAGAAGGAACTGTGACACTTTTTTGGAAACTTTACCAAAGCAGTTACTTGGTCCTTTCACGCCATCCTGCACTGCTTATGAATGAGTAGTCAACTCTTGCTGTCATTTCCCTCTGCTCACGGTGAAAAACTGGAATGTGTAGCTCAGACCAAGGTGTTTAACTTCTAGAATTAAATGAGATGAGATGGTCTTGATCAGGTTGGGGTATTTCCACTGCAACCATGGGAGAAGTATCTAACACAAAGTTAGAAATTATTCTTCCCAGCTGAATATGGAGCTCAGCATCTCGAGAGTCCTTGCACAGCACTAGGCAGAGATTAAAAAAAAGCAAACCAGTGGCTTGGCAAAGGAAGTACATCCTATGTACCATGCAATGTATTTACCCTTGCAATAAGCAGCCGCAGTGCCCTGAAATACAGCTGTGATGCTTGTGCAGTGCTGGGATGGTGGAGAGGATCTTGGAAAAATATGGCACTAATGTCTAAGTCACAAGATGTATGTGGCTATCTTGCTGTATCGTACTGACACCAGTCTGATATGCTATATATCACCATTTCCACTCTAAAGAGCACTTAAGGAATGATGTGAAATCTTCCTTCAAAGACTGGGCAAGCCCATTGCTGTGTCTGAATGAACAGGAGCCCGTCACCATCTCTTGACAGCTCTACAGCCAAAGCTTGCTAGAGAGAGACCTATAAATCACTGGTTTCAACAGACTCAGCCAGAGCATCCTAAAACATGAAATCCCCTAAAAAACCCAAATCCAGAAAACTGAATTCCAGGAAGAGACTGTGCTGATATACCTCTCTGCTCTTTACTGTACTTCATGTGTTGCAGTGGCTGGAAGCACAAGTATGTTGCATGCCATGACCCAAGAAACTTCCAGCAGGCACCACAGTCTCTCTTTTGTTTTGTCACTCTATAACACATAATGAACTCTTCCGTGCCTCCTGGGTAATGCGTCTGTGTTCAAGAAAGCTCTGCGAAGTCCTGTGTGCCATTCACTTCCTTGCAAGGACTCATCCAGCTTTCTATTAAAAAGAGAATTGGAGAGAGCCCAATGCTGGGAGATGAAGAAAAGCATGACAACTTGTTGCTAAGGAGCTGGTCCAAATTTTAATCACCTTTAGCCCTTCTGACTTGCATCTTGGCACTCTTGAAGGTTTTACTGTAGTCAAAAACATAATTAAAATATTGACTATATGGATGTGTGAAGTTGTACTTTTTTTTGCTAAAAAAATTCTTTGAACTTGTTCATATACGTTTTTATTTGTGATGAACACTGTTGCTAATATAGGAATGCTTTAGTTAGTGGTGACTAGTGCTTGTACCATGACAAGGGCCTTTTCTGCTGGTAGTGCACAGCAGCCTGGCAGAGGAGAGCTGACCAAAGGGGAAGTTCATAGCATAAGGTACCGTGCTCAGCAATAACAGCTAAAGGAACACGAAGGTAGGGCAGATTTCAGAGTAATGGCATTTACCTTCACCAGTAAGTTTTATGCCTCATGGACAATTGCTTTCCTGGGGATGGCTGAACACCTGCAGGTCTATGTGATGAAGGGAATGAATTCCTCTTGCTTTGAATGTGTATGCAGCTTTTTCCTCTATATTTTTGAGCTGTCTAGCTGAACCGATGAGTTCTAGATATTTTACCCTTCTGACTCTCTCCCATGCCAATGAGAAGGAGTGAACAAGTGTCTGCTTGTTTCTTGACATACAAGGGTTTACTCACAATAGAATTTTTGTGGGAAGCCTTTTGTTTATCAGCCTCATAGAACATTGAACAGCTTTATGAGTGGCCACAATATACACTGAAGGGGAAACGGTCAACTCTCTGCCACGCCAGCTTATCGGCTTTCTGCAGTGTATTTTCCTCATACGCACAGTGATACATGAGGGTAATATGCCCAGGCTTTGCAGGGGATCCGCAGTAACTTAGGTCTGTTCCTCTGTCTGAATAAAACAGCTGACTGCCTGCTAGATTGCGGAGATGCAAAATCCTTGTCTTTGCAGGCTTGGAGAACAATGAACTTCTGGTCAAAGGAAATTTGAGAAAAATTTCTGCTAAGGAATTGGTCTTATTGCCAGTTAGTGCCTCCAAGGCACAGCCCTCAAAAACTAAAGATGAAACAGCTAGTTACGGCTTAACAGAACAAAAATGTACTGCAACGGAGATACTGTCTTAAGGTTCCTATTTTGTAGGAACTCCTGGCACATGAATGAGATAGATTCTTTTAGCTTCCTAAATAATGAGTATCTGCCTAGAAGAGGTCTGTTAGCTAGGAAAAGCTATGCTATTATAATAAATTTCTGCCAATAGACATGAAAACACGCCGATTAGTTATGCAACGTAAACTGGCTGTTTCCCACAGCTTCGTAAACTTGGATTCTCTCTTTATTTCACCATGCAAGGAGGCTTAGTGCCACAAACATAGCACTGCTGAATTAAACACATAAAAGCAGCACCAGAATGCATAGTAAGTGAATTGTTCCCCAGAAAACATTGCTGGAACTGTCCTTCTTTAGATTTTTCTTAAATTCTTCTTTTACTATAAGTTTGTCTGTGATCCATATGTGGGCTTTCCTGCAATTGTTAGCACTCTAAATTTCATACATCTTAGTTTTAAGACCCATGTTCCTTTTTGCATTATATTAATGACTTTCTCTTGTCAGTCTTGGGCTCCAAAATCTCCCCTGTACCTACAGGAAAGGATAAATTCAGTAATTCCCAAGGCACTGATTGCTCTTACCAGAGAAACAGCCTGGACAGTTGTTTTGCCAGGTGAATAAGAATTGGATGTTAAAAAAATGGTTCCTATTTTTTTATTTTTTTATCTTCCTGCATAATTAACTAGTTGGGTAGACAGGGTAGTGGGAGGTATTTATAGATACCGGAAATGTCACCAGGGTGCTCATTCTTATTCTTTAAAAAAGCCATCAAAGGAAAGATTTGGCTGCTAAATGCTACAAGAGGATACTGAATAATTTGATGCTTGAGGACAAGAAAAACTGACAGCCGTTAGATTTTTCTCCCCATATCTGCATAAACCAGGCAATTTAATGCACCAGGAGCAAGAAATTAGTTAAAGGTGACTATTGTCAGTTTGTGCACTGTTGCAGATAGCAGCCTGCTTGCACTTCCAGTGCACAATTTCCTTCCTACTCTTCGTCCTCTTTTGAGTGGAAGGAACCTGAGCAGTTAAGATGCCAGACCACAAAACCTGCACAAATCAGAGTGGACACTCCAGGGCCGGGGGGTGCTGCAGCACTTTGGATGACGTCAAAGGCAGAACTCAATATGACATGGAGCAGGGAAGGCAGCTGGGATAGTCAGGCAGTGCTGTGCAGCTGCAGCGTTAGGGCAGTTTCGCAGGAGATGCCCATTTCTTTTGCTCATTTTTCTTAGGAAAAGCTGCAAGTTCTGTGAAGTGTGGGGTTGTTTTTTTTTCATTGATGGAGTAACTTTCATGAAACATGTCTGAAGGTTCAGGCATGAGGTTGCTGTCCTGCCCTACAGTACCCCTAGTACTAAAGCCTTGCTGTCCCAATGTTCCCAAGCTTCCTCCACCGAAAAAGTCAGCACTGACAACAAACTGAGTAAATAGACTTTAAAAAGCTGATAAAAGTTTCTAAAAAAAACCCCCTCTTTTCAAGCAGAGTTTTGCTGTTGAAAGCGAAGAACCCCTGTGGTCACTGGTGCTCTGATGCTCACACTCCAATGAGGGAATAGCTGCTTGCAGGAACTGAAATTTAGCTGGTGTCTGGACAATGTAAGAACCACATTTCAAAAGTGAAATCACAGTACAAAAAGTGGCGAATTTTTTTTTCAGAGTGACTTTTTCGTATCAAGGTGATCTCGCTCATATGAGAAACCTGGTGGTTTCAGAGAGTGTGCTGAAGCCAGTCTTTTGGTTGATAGAATCTGTATTTTGTCAGATTTGTAGCAGCTTTGATCCTGAATCAATCACATCATGGTTGGGCTTGGTCATGGCAACATGCATAGCAAAGCCAGGTGTTGCTGTCCATGTCTCCTACACAGCTTAAGTCTGAAAGAGTAGACATGTGCAAAGATGCACGGAGTGAGGATTTATGCAGCTACGAAGGTTTTATTTCTAGCAATCTTATATATTTGCAGATCTCGTATTTTTGCCAAGGAATAATGGCTGAAAACTAAAATCCTTTGTGTTTGCATTGTCCCAGCTTTGATCCTTCTTCATCAGGAGGAAGAATTTACTACAAATCATTGAGTCAGACCTTGACTGAGATGGCCTTGCTCACCGGCAGGAATCTCAACATTCATGTATGGTGACTGTGGGCATTGGAAACGTACATGCCATCATTTCAGCTAGGCTCCAGGCATAATTTATAGGTAGGAGAAAGAACCATGAAGCGAGCGATTCACCGAAACCATTTCACTTTGAGATCTGGATATGCCAAAAACTCCTGCTTCTTTTTTGCTAATTGCACATGCAGTAATAATTTCAAGGCCACACTGAGATGAGGAGTTTTCTTATACATAAAGCAAATCCCCTTTGTTCTTCTCTTTTGCAGTTTCCCGGGAGTTTAGCCTGATCCTTTAGCCTCTGCATCACATGCAAGGCCAGGTACGGGATGCCCACAGGAAACAAGAAAAGTTCTCATCATTTCTGTATGTCTCTGCAGCTGCTGACAATTAACAGCACCCTTTGGGGCTGCTACCTCAAAAAGCCTGTGGATAATTGCAGACTAGTGACATTTTCTAAAATGATAAAAGGAAAATTTTACTACTGACCACAATTAGCTACAGTTGAACGAAGCCTTCCAGGAGACAAAAAAATGGCATTTCCATAGGTATGGAGTGCTGTATCTCCTGCAAATTATTGCTGGCAGAAGACCACATTTCAAAGACTTCAAAAATACTTTGTAATTGTCCCAAATATTTTGTAGGTAATGAGCTCCATTCTAATATAACAGTTTGTCAAAGAGCAAAGAAAATTGCGTATTACAGACATAAAAGGAAAACCTGTTTGGCAGTCAGTAGATTGACTGTAGTAGAGCAAAATTACTGCAACTGTTGTTGGGCGCTGGCAGTGCCCAGTGATGCAAACGCTGCATGTATAATTTCTTAATTATTTATAGAATAAAACTAACATATCAGCTAGATGTATTCATTTAATAATGTGGCTTTAATAATTTTAACTGGCAAGAGCTTATTAGAATCATAGCAATTTTTATATATTGGTTTCTAAATTAGTATAATTGCCCAAACAAATCTACATCTCTATTTACCATGTTAATTGTTGCAAACAGCACTTATAAATTTTTCACATTATAGGATACGTTCACAGATTAAAACTGAGAACATTCAATTTGCCTACTAGTGCAGAATGATTGTTTGAGGCTACAAATACATTGCTCTAAAGGTTTTGAAGTCCACCTACATGTACCTACATTAAGACTCACTTTTAGAACGTATTCTGGAATAATATTTATTAGTGCCAAAAAACCATTAGGCAAAAGAGCACATTTGCATTCAGTATCTTGCCGCGATTATTCCAAGAGTAGAGAACGCCCTTGGAAAGAGGAACCAGTGTCTGCTATTTGTGGTACCTTATCCTCACAGTTGAAAATGCTGCTTTGTAAAAAGCAGAACATTTTTATTATTTTGTGAAGTTTGACGAAAGTAAAATGGCACATGGCCATTATGAGATTTTTGTCCAAGTAAGCAACTATGCCCCACAGCCCAGGATACATTGGTACGTATCTTACTCACATCAGACTGTATCTTGGCAGTTTGAATTGAGTGGAAATAAGGATTTGAGCAGGATTTCGAGTTGCCTGTGTCCCCCCACCAAGCTGTTAGGCAGACAGAAGATGAAAACTTAAGTGAGCTTAACTACCTTATAAGAATATACGAAGTACTTTGCTGTTTTGTGATGCACAATATTAAGGGTGACAGTGCTCTTTTCATTGCTAAAGCATCGGCAAATCTTGCTCCCTTTTCACATTAAAAAGATGATAATTTGTGTAATCTAAATACAGAATGGCAAATAAATTCCAAGAGCTTTCACTTCTCAGGAGTGTAAAAGCTGCAGGAATTTCTTTTTTGCCCAGACAACTTATTGGGTCTCGGACAATCACTGGAGAAGGCGGGGGGCTTCACCGTCACATAGCAGCAGGCACTGAAAGCACTCACCTTGCCTCCAGCTTACTGCATAAGCAAGCGTGAGGGAACAAAAAAATCTTAAAGCTTAAAAAGTCACTCACCTTGGGAAGAAATACATTATTATACTTGTTGTTTCCACACTCTTTTTGCTCATAATGTGTTTCTGTTTCTTATTTCAGTTGTCCTAAGCTCATGAGTGTTTTGCAGCCAGCCTTGTTTACATCTAGTTTACAATCGTACTGTCAGGTCTTGACCATATTAAACGTGCATTAAAATATTGACCAACTGATCTCCTGTCAAGAGGAGCTGCACTGCCTTTTTTTTTTGAGTTTGCTATTCTCTACACACAAAACAGTGACTGTCAGAATGCCTGAATAACTCCACCTTGCTGGTATAGGAAAGTGACGGGTGATGGTTTGCTGCTTTAATTACTGAGATCTGGACAAGGACCAGGACACTTTGGACTTTTGTGGAACAGTTGTGAGATTTCTTCTGAAGATAAAACTTAGCCATGTGATGCATCATCCAATTTGCATAATAGAGATTTTTATTTTTTTTCCCCTCTCTCTCTCTGCATAATCATGTTTGAGACTCATTGAAAGACATGACATATATATGGGACTGAATAAACAAGGAAATAACTTTAAGAGACAAACAAGTCTCAAGGGCTCTTAGAAAATTATGCAGAGAATTCCTTATACTGAACTGAAATAAGCGTTTTGATTGCTTTAGCCTGGTAGATCACTTGACTAGACGTATCCATTCATTTTGTCAAAATAGAGAGAGGATAAATATGAAGAACACAATATTTGGAAATCCTTTCCCACTTCCTATCTGCCATTGCTGTCTTTTTTATGCAATGGAATTGCTATTACATTGTTTATAATTTGAAAATGTGCTGCTTATTTTACTTTTCCTATTAATTACTGTAAAGTTATTACAGGCAAGAAGCAGCATGTAGGCATAAAACCATGAGATAATTAGAAATAAATTGCTATCTGAAGAGTCTTGCTCGGCACAGAGCAGTTTGCCCCTCTTCAGGAAATTATTTAACAAGTGATGGAAGCAGTTGCTGCCTGTGAGTGATGGGACGTTTGCTTAGCCTGAGGCTAGGAGAAGATGTTGCTGGTAACGAAGAAGGGATGCCTCTAACCAAGGCAGTCATAAGAAGCTTCGTTAGTTGGTCTCCTGAGTGGAATATTTACCACTGAAGAACCAAGCATACATGTAAAAATTTTGTGTATCCTCATCCCCCTACAGAGATCTGAAAATTTCTGCTTTCACATGCCAACTGTGTGCTGTCTGGCCTCGCATCCCACAGTTACTCAGTGGCTGCACCACTAGTACATCCAAGGAAAAAGCATGGCGGTACAGAGCATAAGAAGGCGGACCTACGCTTGCTACATCTTGAAGGGCCTGTTCTTGCCTGCCCAAGCTACCACCATCTCCAAAGAATGACGAAGGTTGTAGGAAGTACATAGTGCAGGCTCGTCTTCAAGACTATGGCATGCATGGCAAAAAATCTTCCCAAGTCAAAATATTAAAGACATGTTGATGAAGGTCTGTCAGAGCTGGACCTTCTGAGCCTTGCGAATCCATCTCCACTGGTAAATGCAGCACAAGTCTGGGGGAAACTCTTGTTTATGAGAAATGGAGGTCCACGGGGAAACAATGAGGCTGAAAGTAATAATGTGCCATGAGGCAGTAATGGGCTTTTCCTCCTCGAGGGCACTGAGAGTACGGACCTTCTCCAACACCCTCCCCTGTTAGAAGAGCTATGGTATATCTTAGCTACAGGCAGAAAAGGAAAACCTGCTGCCATCGGCGGTGTCCTGCTATTTCAACAGGGAAGAGTCTTTGTTATGATCACTGTGCTTGCCTCAGTATCTTAGTGTGGGCTGTTTCACCTAGAAGGTGATGTGTTAAAGTTTCTTCTTTGGCGTGGCCACTACAAGGGTAGGTGAACCTACAGCTACGTGTTGTTTGGTACAGATGAGTCCACGTGGAGCTGAGCATGGTTACTCAATTTGACAGCGGCAGATGTAGCAATCCCTATCTCACAGCACGGATGTGGTACTCAACAAGCAGAAGAGGTGTAATTTGCCAAAATATCGGTGGCTACACTGACACCGGGACTTGGTGCTTGCTGACATTTGTCTCCAACGATGCTGCCTGCTGCAGTGCAGGTCGCCAGTGGACCCAGAGACTTGAGCAGACCAGCTGCCAGCAGGCATGGCTGTGCTTGTCAATTAATCCCCTGAAGCAGCTGAGATTTGTGTTGGCAAAAGTGTAGCCAGAAGCAGAGAAGGAAAAATCACAAAAATCTCTTTGTCTGCTGGGAATTAAGCGTCCTGAGGATGGTCTCAATAATGCCATAGAAAAAAGCCCCAGCTATGCCTCTTCCCTGTAACTCGCATTTCGCCAGAGAGACCACAACTATCACGGGGCATTGGCTTAGGAGCTTCATGGCTTAGTGAAGTATTAACTCGAGAACTTTAATAGAAAGACAAGATCAGTCATTAATTTTTCCTGTGAGATTCAAGGGCAGGCTTTGCTTTATGCAGCCAGCTCGTACATCTCCGTTACAAGCAGTTGCTGGTTGACAACAGACAGATTACAAAGGCTACGGTTTTCCTTTTTCCACTACATCCACATGCCAAGTACCAGAGATTGGGGAGCCCTGTGAGAGATATAAGCTCAAAAATCCAAAGGAGGTGCCCACAGCCAAGAGTGACACTAGATGCCTAAGACCTCTGACTCTGAAGTGGAAGGATGCCCCGATCTGCTCTTGCTCGTTATGAAATTCTTAATGGCAAGCTGCTGTTGTAACGCTGCACTGCTGAGAACAGGCTGCATAAGCAACACTAGCATACGGAGAACAGCTCGCACCAGGCAATGCTGCTGCGGCCCCACACTGGGCAGCCTCTGCACATCCTATACCCCAGCGTAGCAGAGGCATTACATTTGATTGTAATATGTAATGTATGGGTTCTTTGACTAGGCTGACATCTTTAGATTTTTTTTTTTAGATATTCAGCACAAAAATGAGATTATTCTTACAAGATTTCTTCCATTTATTATTGAAATCGAGAGATTCCAGCACCCTTCATGTCACTCACGCCCCTAATCTGTGCATAACGGTCTGCTTTGGGAAAACCTCCCATCCACATTGTGTTTCTCACTGCTAGTTGCATAAAGCATAGGCAAAGGACAGGTTCTGCATCGGAGACATCCTGAAGGCCACAGGCAGAAAACTAATAGCCTTATAATATCCAACCCTTGCTTTCCAGCACAAAAGGCACCACACAAATAACTCTGATAAAGTGGAGAAATATTTCAGTCTTAAACATGAAATACACCATCTTCAAAATGAATAAAGTCCAAAAATTTACAATAAATCTTGAATAGAAATATTCTTGGAGGAAAAATAAACGAAATATACTAATTCTTTGAAGAAAGTAATTTGTATTCATAACAAACACAAGCAGCGAGTCAGTTCTGACTAAAAGACAGAAGTATTAGCAAGAGTAAATAAAGCTGAATAGAGAAAAAATGAAACAGAAATCTTGGCCTAAAGATGGAAATTATTTAGGGCCACTAAAGTCACTATGCCAAAGCCTGTAGTAGTAAAAACAAAACAAAACAAAACAAAACAAAAAAACAAAACAAAACAAAAAAACCAGTCAGGCACTGGATTGCTTTGAAGTGAGTCAAGTCCAACATCTAACAGTGCTGAAAAATTTCTAGTAGAAAAGCTGAAAAAGCAGAAGTTTGAGTAACGTAGTCTTTTGGACGTTGTCCTTGCCCGCAGCAGAGGGATTGGAACTAGTAACTTTAAGTTCTATTCCAACTGTAACCATTCTCTGAAGCTACGATTATATTAACTTAAGACAAATACTTTCGTTGTTACGCTGGCTTTATGCTTCTGTTCACAGATGAGACAACGAATTTATTTCTGCATTTTTGCAGAGACACAAACATCTCTACGGGAGAATTGTACTTAAGCTTTATATAATCTATGACACAGTGTATAAATTACAGTATCTGTTCTGTTATTGCAGCCAGGCCATGTGTGAAGGTATGATTAAAACAGAGCAAAAGCGTGTCTTTTTGTCTCTAGGCCCAGCCATGACCAGTCCCGTGGTCAAGGTCCCGCTTTGAACAGTTGTGCTCCAGAACCTTGTGTGTTTCTTCGATAAAAACCTTTCATGTTGGCTTTATTAGCCAAAGTAGGGACTGAACTATGCCATCTGTATCTAGACAATTGTATTGATTTCTACTGGACTCAATGATCTCTGCCTATTGTTTTCTCCAAGCAGAGCTGAGGAAGTTGCTATTGCAGCATTATTAGCATCTGAGCCACTGCCAAACAATAAAGAATTTCAAAGGTCCCAAAGGTTTATAAAAAGGCCAGAAAGCATGATCAATTTAGATATGATTCTTAGGAAGTGAGCATGAATGAAAAGTCATACAGAATTTCACAAAAGCAGTATTAAATGCCAGAAATATAACTATTACCACATTTCAAAGCCTTATAGAAAACTGGTGTTGCCAAAAAAAAAAACCCAATCGCTGCAGTCACAGATTCAGCTAACAAAGATTAGCATAGACAGTCCAGAGGATGCATTTCATATTGTACTATTAAAATTTTTTTGCAGAAATGCAGAGCGAGCTAATTGAACGCTAACTGAAAGATAGAGGGAGGACGGATAACAGCAAGCACTGGGATTCTCCCACAGTGGAACGGGTCTGACCAGTTCTGGCAAAAAAAATCAACTTGGCATATTTGGAAGTGAAACCCAGTACTTGGAAGTTATCAGAGTAATCTTTTTTATTTAAAAGAGCTAACCGAGTGCTAATCATTTCTTCCAAGCTATTCCAATACACAGTTTTTTGTTAATAGGTCAGATGTGATTCTGGGTGCAAAGGTGAGTTAGCTCTAGACCTGCAGGCATACGAAAGTTCAGCGATTGTCTTGACTTCTGCTTTTCATCCTTGAAAAATCACAGGGCTATTTCTAGATATGAAAGTTACCCTTCTGCACTACATGCGATTCACTCAGCAGGCGATTCACTCAGCCTGTGCTTACAGTACAAAGGATGAATACCTCTCTGAGGACAAGTGCTTCCAAGGCTAAATAGAAGAACAATCCCTGCTCTGCTTAGATATCACAATGGAGCCAGCAAGAATCTTGTGTTCAGTAATCCTAGTTGTATTTCCTTGCCTGCCAAGAGATCTGTCATCGTGCGACTTCTTTGCCTTTACAAACCAGGCCGGCTTCCTTACCTTTAGGGTACTAGGAGTCCTTTTTCCCCGGGTATTTTTTTGGGGGAAAAATCTGGACTCTATCAATGATGTCGTCTTGTATCAACGAAGGCATGCTTGACAAGCCACTAACGCTGCTCTGCCAATGATTGGAGACAAATGCTGTTGCAATTTTAGGTAGGAGTACTTCAGAGTGTATTGTGATGGGTGAAATCTTAGTAGAGAAAGAACTAACCTTATTCAAAAGTCACACGTTATTGAAAAAGAAAGAGAGTTCATTACATTTCTTTTCTCATGTACCTGAATCTTCATTTCTGGTAAATATCTGCACTTTTTTTCCTTTCTGAATATGTCTGTATTCAGCTCCCAGTCTCTTGTCTTCTTATTATCTTTCCCAGTTAATTAAAAAGCTTTTCACAATTTGTATATTTTCTCATTAAGTTACTTAAAGGTATTTAAAATATTGTCTTTCAAATATGCCCAATTAGCTAAAAAGTTATAGCTTTTATCTAGTTCACTTCAAAGTGTGTTATCACCAATCATACTGCTGTCTTTTTTCCCCATACTTACTTTTATCTTACATTAATATGTTTAGCTTTCCTCAGCGCAGTTATCGCAAGAAGTGTAAGTCACCTCCCTGGCCTAGTCCGTCTCCCCTGTTGGTACATCCAGACGCAACTCTTGCTTCTAAGTCATTTTCAGTTGTTGTTATAATCCTACATTAACATTTAGTCTTGGTGAATTTGAGCTCAGCTTTTCTATTTCTTAATTGTATCAGCATCAAAGTGATGCCTGATATCTCCGCTATAATACCGGTAAACATAACACAAGAAGTTCTTTGATTTTTATTTTTTTGCTCATCAGATTTAAAACAAGTTGTTCTGGTTTTGCTCCAGTCTGCGGTTAATATTCTGTTTTGCAGACTTTTTGCCAGGGCACCAAAGGCAACGAGTAATATTCTTACTTGGACTCAGCACGAGGCAGAGCAGTCAGAGTCATAAGATTAGACTGGGAGTCCTTTTCTTTCTGCAGAGGATGTGCGGAGTCTAACAGCTTTTTGCCACAGGTTAACCCATCATCGCCTTAACAACAGGTGAACATGAAAGACTTCTTTCAAGTCAAAATAAATGTATCTTTGTGGTGCACTTTCTTGAAGGAAAGCATGGGAGGGAGCTTGTGTTCATTTCCTGTGTTGTCTTTTTTTTTTCGAGCTGCTGAGCTCGGATTTGCTTCTGACTCTGTAATACTAGCAGCATGTCAGGCCTATTGTTTGAAACAAGCTGGCTTGCCTATGATTTTATCCTGTCTTTTTTTGTCACTAAGCACTAAGTTATTCACAATTGAACCTGCAGTACACCTCCCCTGCTGCTTTCTTTTCTGCTTTGTGCACATACATACGAACATCCTTTGATCTCATATTGCAAAAATTGATCAGCAAGTCTTTTAGTAAATTTACCTCGAAGAAAGAATGTATCAGCGTGGATGAGGGAAGAATAATTTTTCTTCTAGGTATACTCAAAGATAAAGGATGTGTTGTAGCTAGACCTTTTAATCTTCCTGTACAGCCAGTACTGGGAAAATACTCTTTCAAAGACATCCATCTCTTAATGCACAAAAACGCATGCTTCTTCTCCCATGATCACAGAGCTTAGAGACAATATTTTTTTTGGAAAACAGGCTAGCTCCTTGTGCTCTGTCCTGGCGCGTTAGTTACCGAACTGCTTACGTGCACTGGCTTTGAAGACACCGCCATGACACAGTCTCTATACGCTATTGATTTGTTATCAGGCTGTGTGGTGCACACTCAGCACTGGATCCCGGCTAACCATACACACTATATTATGTTCTGCAGTCGTGCAGATGTGATGTCGACTCAAGACTTTCCATATAAAGTAATGAACTCTCTTCTTTGAAGAACTTCATAGCCGATAACCTTCAGATTACTGCTGGAAATTTGATTCACTGCTTGGAAAAATGTGACAGAGTACAAAATATACCTGCCTGCGTCCACTTCAGTTTTGTCTTATCTGTTTGTGCTAAGCCTTGGCTGGAGTTAGGAACATGTCTCTCTGTATGTCCCCTAAACATCCATGCTGAAATCATTTATCACTTGGTTTAGGGCTACTCTCTTCAACACAGCAATTCTGTGGCACTGGCTATATTGAGAGCCAATTATCTGGACTACATAAGTGAGTGATGGCAAGATGCAGATATCGTTTTCTGAAGAGCATAGCAGGCTATACAATTTGGCTGCAAAAACATCAGGAAGTGGTGGCTACATGTTTTGGTTTGTTAATTACAAAAAAAGGTGGTGTTTGCCATCTTCTGAGAAAATGATATATTGCCTGCTATTACACGGGCAAACTTTGAATTTCGTTTTACCAGACCCAGACGTTAGACCTTGTTACTGTCCAGCAGAAGTTAAGAACTTATTTGGAAAAAATTTTGCAGCTACTAGGCAGTGTTTTGTGCAAAAGAGCCCAGCCTGATGGATAGAAAGAGCTGGTGGTTCACCTTTCTGCAGTTACCTGGTTTCAGTAAATAAAAGTCCTGAGGGAGCTCAGTTGCTGGAAACTATTAACCAAAACTCAAAGCTGTCTGGCAAATACCCGCCATGGTAAAGCTTTTACATCATAGTTTGCTAATTGTCTTTATGTTTACAGCCATCTATTCATCTGCCGAGGCCGAACTTCCTCAGAAATTCAGAGAACAGTTAGACCAAAGTATCACAGCTCAGGCAGCTCTCATTCAGCCACCGAGCCCTTGAAAATTCAACTAAATCAAAACTTTAGTCCAATAAACATGATGATGTTGGGCAAGTGAAGTGGAAAGTTGATAAAGCCTAGGTAAAAACAATACAATATGTAGGTCAATTTTTTCTGATAATCCAAAACAGTCGCCTGCTAGCACTCGTAACAGTTAATACAGAAACACTGGTTGCTCACAGAAAGATTGTTTAGCCAGCTAACAGCCCATGTCAAAAAGCAAAGAGATCTGTGGCCAGTATTAAAAACAGTTAACCAAACTACGCATGTAGAGAGCAATTAGTAAAAGGCTTAATCTGACTCTCTAGCCATGGGATTATTTACTTTCTGACCTAAGCTGAATAGCGTCCAATTATCTTGCAGCACCAGCCGCAGCGGTTAGATGCAGAACTGGGTGAATACAGATTGCCATAAGGGGCTAGACCATATTATGGCAACTGTTATCTTTATGGTGCCTTTCATAAATTGATGTTTCTGGGGCGTGGCTGCCAAAAGCAGAGTTTTGTGCAGTGACATTTTTTTTGTACTAAGAACTATTGAAAAATTTTCTTCCTTCCATTATGACTTCCTCACCTGAATTGCTGTTTAAATCTTTTTTAACACTGTGTGATGAAAATGTTTCTGTTGTTCAGCTAGTTCTGCAGAGAAGCGGTATGGGGAAACAGTTGTCAGAAAAACAGAAAAATTGAGAACTCTTTATGGTCAAGAATAAAATATTTCTGGCTGTGATAACTCATCCTGACTGACCTAGGATCTGGAGATGGACAGAAATGTGATTGTTTCCTGCGTTTCTTTCTGTTCAGCCTGCCCCTTCTGAAGGTGTAGGAGAAGCACACATGTGTTACACCACGATGCTGGCTAGTGACCTAGGCAGGGCACTACTGAGCTCTTTGACTGTAGCTAGCCTGATGATCTTGTGATGGCTGCAGCTTCTTCAGGTCAAACAGGCAGCGCTGAGAGCACATCACTGGGTTAATTCTGCAGCAGGCATTGAATATCCATTTCTCTTTTATCCTCTCTCTTCTAAATAAAAGAATTTCATAAAAAATGCAGAGCCACTTCTTAGATGTTTCTGGAGAATTGATTTCAGTCGTTGCTTGTCACGTTCAGAGTGGCATAGTCACAAAGACAGTGGCGGGGGATTTCAGAACTGCCAGCATCCCAGCGAGTGTGGGGCAGAGCTGAGGAGGAGTTTTAGCCAGTTTAGTTAAGTCTTTGCGCTATTCAGCTACTCTAAAGAACAGTTCTAACAAAAAACCACAATTTGTCTAGAACATAGTAAAAAAAGACTTAGACTTTTAAAAGAAATAGCAGTTGACATTCTTGCCCAATGCCCTATCCTATAGCCCAGAATGGTCTAGAAGGCTTCTTGCATCTTTGTTCACTTGCGAGAAAAGGGCCAAATTATGTCGTATAATTAGTGTGCTGTTTCGACAGAAAAACGTACAGTTAGAATTGTTTGTCTCTTTCACAGAAGATCTTGTGTTTTCTCGACCGCAAAGCCGTGGAAGAATTTTCCTACGGCTTATAATATATAACTTTTCCTATAAGAACATTACAGAATTGGCGCCAAATTATAGTATATTAATTTTGTTATTTATAATGGGCTTCGAAAGACATGAAGATTAAAATTATTTCAATCAAAAATTTGGTCCAGAGCTAATTAAAAAGTTTAGGAAAGTGAATTTCAGTAGTTGGAGTTACTGGAGACAGGAAAGACTAGAAAACCAGCAAAAAAAGTCCAAAAGATTTTCTGTTTTTTTATGAAAAAATTTCCATTTATTTTTAGTGTCTTAGCGTTAATATAATAAAAAAATGCTTATTCTTGACCAGGCTCCAATTTCTGTCATTTTTCTCCCATCATTTTTAATTGAGCGAACAAATTGCGTATCTGTGAATATGTTTCCCATCTGGCCTGTGCTTTTATGGAACGACTGTTAACGTCAGGGAGAAATAGGTCTGCTTTGCATGATTATTTTATAAAATATGACATGTATGGAATCAGAGAAATTTATGGTCAGAGAGGGACAAGAGAGGACCTGGAAAGAATCGGAAAAAAAAAATATCTATAGGGAGCCGAGAACTACCTTAGCTGCAAGCTAAGAAAAAAAGAGGATTTGTAGCTGAATTCTGGCTTTTAATTTAATAAATATTTATCAAAAAAAGACAAAAGTGAGAAACAGAAGACAACTTACAGCACGAAGAACCTTTCCATGATAGCAAATAGCATTTCTCACTGCCCAATACCATACATTATCCCTTCTCTAGGGATGTTCCATGTCTCAGTACTGAAGGGGCTCTCTTGATCGTACATACCTACATGAAAGTCAGAAGTAATTTTGAAAACTGAGAAAGGAATAGCTACACAATCTTTTTGAATGAGTTTATGTGAAAAAATGCTTCCTGGAAATTTAGTGTCTGTATGTCTATTTGCTGTATCGATCATTACTAAAACCAGTGCTCGCTCTGGCACACTTTGTATCAGGAATACCGCTGCTGCTCAGCTATATCTGATCTTTTTCTTTATCCCGAAGTTTGTTCACCTTTCAAAAAAAATCTTTTCCTTTCATAAAAGTCAGAAGCTGACTAGGAATATGTGCTCTGAGTAGTACACTGAACAACGACCAAGCAGGAGACAATAACAGATCCTTTTTGCTCAACTGGATTATGGCCATAAAATAAAGAGTCAGAGGACGAAAGCAATATAAACAGAGGCATGAGGTAACGGAACACCTCATCCTGGAATTCTTCTAGGATTCAGAGCGAGGAAGTGCGTCATCCTTAATTTATAAAGCAAATCAGAAACCATTTTACATAAAGAGAGCTACCATTAGCAGAATTAATTTATGAGAAGTACCGCTGACAATAGACAAGGCATTCCTGTGAGAGGGACTACAAGGTTTTCCAGCCAAGAGTGGAAGATTCATCTTCCCTGAATTACTATTTCTTTTATGCTGAGAGATGCCTGATTACAGTGTACTTTATTTTGATGTCTAACTTCATTTTTTTGATAAACAGAAGAAAAAGATTATTTGGTTATCTGAGTTAGAATCTTGCCATTGTGCTTTCTTCTTAGCACTGCGTCATACCTGTTTGCGCTGTACTTACATGGATGCTGGGCATCTGACATAACATTTGTCGCCTTGTGCCTTCCCTGCATGCAAAAGCCCTGATCTGCAAACTTAGTTTGCTTTTCCTGCGTCTCAAGCTGTCAAGCCCTACTACGTGGTCCCACCTGGAAAGGTCTCGCACGATCTGTCTGACGGGGTAAGACAGCTCAAATTTTATAGTAGGAGTAAAATATACAAATAAAAGATGATATAAAGCAGCTTCTTTTGTTCTTTGCACCTTTCCTCTGTTTTTTTGACTTATCAAATTCTGTAGCTCTTGAGGAAAATAGTCATACTGTTATATGGAGGCAAGAGCTTGCCAGCATTCCTGACTGACTATTCATCTGAAATACAAATCTGAGGTCTTCCTGAAGATTTTCCATAATTTACCCTTCTAGGACAAGGGACAAATATCTGAAAAAGACGACTGTCAGCCCCTAATTGGTACATGCCTTCCAGGAGCCACCCTGTCAGGTCCCTGCTCCTAGCCAAAGTCTTTCTACTATTTCAAAAACCTATGGTGCATTGATGATAGTTTTAATGTCTCTTGACGTACAGAGCAGTTAACAGTCCTTGGTTAGTCATAGCAATACGTGTAGAATAGCTTTCCTTTTCACAATTCTATGCTGTGAGTCTGTAGAATTAGCGTTGCCAGCTCTCTTTCCATGTTAAAGATTTTGCAAATGGCCGACTGCCAGCCTTGTTAGTATCTTGTGAAATTGTGCGAATCACATAAATCAGCAACAGACACAGCTCTTGCCCAGGAAAACTGCTTTGACAAGTTTAGTCATCCTCTTTTCGAAGACAAATAACAAGGAGGAAAAGCCTTTTTTTTTCAGATTTTTATCAGTAAAAGACGACAATCTTCTGGGACAAGTTCTGTGCTACAGACGAGCTCACTGCACATGACACAGTGCTCAGCATAGCAGCACCTCTGATGGTACGGCCTTTGCCTTTTAAATATCTCAGCATTAGATATCACCAATAAAAAAATTTCACTCTCTGTGAATCCTGAGATGAAAACTGCTATTAGGCACCTGTCGCTTCTTGCACTGGAAAACGTAGCGTTCTATGAATCATCAGTCCTCGCCTGAATGAACTCCGTTTGCGCCCGAGCTTAGTTGATGCCATAGATTTAAACCGTGCAGGCCCTTCGGTCAAATATATAAACTGAGTAAATCTTTGAGCAGAACAAGGTACGAAAAAACTCTGACACAGCAACATGGCAATAAATCTAAGGCAGACCTGAGATAATTTCTGCTGTGTTGTACTCTTGTCTTTAACAAGTAGACAGAGAAAGATGAAGAAAAGATAATGGAATATATGGATGATGAAACGGTAATGTGCTGCAAATCATTAGAGACAATTGTCTTTTGCCCTCCACTAGGTCTTCCTTTTACACAGCTAGCTTTAGGTTAATGCAAATGTGAAGCAAGCTTGGTTTTTTGGATATGGTGAGTTTTTTCTGCAGCAAGCAGTTTAAATTACTGTGTTCCCCAAACATAGGGAAAGAAAAGAAATGCTACCTAGCATTTCAAAGTGGAGATGGGTCACTGTCTTACTGAAAGTCTACGTCTCACTCTCTCTTTCACTACGATGAGTCACTTTCGACTTTCTATCCTGATGTCTTTCTACACGGCAGGGAATAGTAATGCTCCCGAAAGATCTTGCAAATCTCCTTTAAATATTAAGTGTTAATTATTATCTCTGTTACTGCCTTACAAGAAATATTCTGTGGAAAAAGACACCTCCTTTAACTGGAGATAACATTTGTAATATTGATGTGAGCTTCAGATTACAAAATTTTATGTTACGTCTATGCACATAGACATGAGAAAACTATTACCCTTCTCAAACAACGACTGTGGCATTGAGGCTTAGATTAGCAGTAATTACACTGGTAATAACGACTATTTTCTGTCCACTGATAGCGTATGTGGCTTCAGCTATCATCATTTGGTTATTCTAATGCGGCATTAAAAATGTCTTTAATAAGATATATTTTTATCCCTTAAAAATGCTTTTATCTTTAGGGAAAGACACTTCTCTGTCTGCATTATGAAAGAAAATGATACTCTTTTTGTTTAAAACTTCAAGGAAAAGCATTTCCTCTCCTTAGTTTTTGAGATAGATCTTTTTCTTCCTTGAAACAGCTCCATGTATCCCAGATGTCTTTTTCCCAGTCCTGGATTTCCGATCTTATTTGCGAAATTATGGCTCTTTCTATAAAAAGACACAGCCCACCCTTGTTTCAGCTATTCCTTTTCTCCTCTTTCTGCCTAAGTTGTCTTTTTCTCCTGAAATTTTTAGAAGTAAAAATTTCATGTTTCCTTCGTTATTACTAAATTCATTATTAAAAAGTGTGTTCTTAGTGTGAGAAATTCCTCTTGGAAGATCTTTGCTCTTTTTCCTAATTGAATGTTTTTTTGTCTTCATATCTGTCTCTGTTCTCTACGAACACTAATGTGGCCATGTCATAAAAGGTAGTTGTAACTAACTGTCTCCATTAAGGAATTGGCAAAGTTATTGCTCTTGAAGTAAACCAAACCCATGCCACCTTACCCATTCCTTAAGAGCTTCCATATATATCTTTTTAATTTAAAAGAAAAAGGTGCCCAACACTTATCTTTCTTTGCCTCTACATCCTAGCTGAGGATGACTTTTTGGGAAAGACGAGATGCACTACCTGCCCTGCCGCACCAAGAAGGTCTGCCAGAAGAGCTCTACATAGCCCACAGTTCCCCAGGGCGATGAAGTGGGGACATTCATCACCATTAGCCCCATACACAACGTGGAAAAGACTATTATAAGCAAGGATCGTGCCAGTAGAGGACAGGAACAATGGCCACGCATCCTGGGAAGAAACAAGCAGTATAAATCAGAAACACGGCCATTGTGTGTGATAATTCCCATTGGAGTAAGCCAGACGCTCACTATCTTCCACGACATTCAATAAATTTTATATCATAATTTGAAGTGCTGCTTGGCATGAAACTCATCTGGGCTGAACAGAGCCTTGGAGACATAAACAGAGAGTCTACAGGTGGGTTTTTTTTGTGAAAGTCAAGTACACTATCGAAGACGTGAAAAAAAAGAAACCTGCTTGAGGAAAGTTTCTCCCAGAGCAGTAATGTACAAGGCGAGTCTGCCAGCAGCTTCACGCTGCAAGAGAAACACTACATGCAAGGCCTTCTCCTCTTTCCTCCTCTGCAAATGCTGCTGACAAAGGGGGTCAGTTCCTCAAAGATTTAAATTTCCATGACACTTTCCCAAAAACCAACTATTTTTTTTTAAATAAGCAAATTTAACTAATGCTGAATGCAAAAAATGTAGTAAAATAGAGAGATATATCCTCTGAGAAGCAGAAGAACCCTGACAGATTTCACACCCAGACATAGTGGTTAGAAAACTCAGAGTCAAAGTTGGTACAAATGAAAATGTTGTTTTCTGTGATAGTAATGGGGCTTTATTATGAGGAAATCGCTCTGGCGGTTTTATGACTTCTCACATTTTGGCGAACTTACAGGGATATACTGCTTGTACACTAGTGTAAATAGAAAAAAAAAATCCTTTATAAAACTGCAATTCACAACTTGCGAACTGCAGATGAAAAGTTTTCTTGATGGACTGTGAATCACGAATTATGAAAGCAAAATTAAAAAAGGTATACTTTAAAAGAAAAATCTTGAAAGTTTCACGAGCAATTTCTTCAGCAAATAGTAAAGTTTATTTTCCCCGCTGTAATTTTCTTTTATAATTATGAACTTCAGTAAATAAATACATAAAAATGATGACACTTCCAGTGCTTGTATTATTCATTTTAATAGATGCTATTTATCTACACACAAGAAAACGTTTTTTACAAAGATTGGGAATGCAGCCAAGGAATTGGCCTTTTTCACAATGGATTTCAAAAAAGGAAAATATCTATATGTTGAATTTATTGTTTAATCCATAAGTATTTTTTGCTGGCAAAAGTGGAAAAAATCCTTAACACTCTAAATCTTACTAAACTGATAATATTCTTTTTTAAAGAACATATAGGATGTGCTCTTACACCTAAATACAATAAGAAGAATAATACAGAGAAAAAACAGTCAAATACAACTCATGTTGAAGCATGTTTAATTGTAACAGCGATTATGTCTAAAGTCACAGATAAAAATTTACTTCCTCTTCATTACTATCTTATATTAAATATGGAATCCATAAACTGGGCTAAACAACAAAATCCCTTTAGGAAATATTTACCCCCAAACTAAAAATAGTACAGTAAGAAGTCTTTTTTTTCTCAAAGCAAAAATCTTTCTACAAAAATGTCTGAAGTGTTTGCTGACAGAAGGCCAGGCGTCATTAAGAGGTACATGAGCAGAGAGGTCTGGATAGCTCGACAAACACCTCCCTTCAGAGGCCTTGAGAGATGGATATATGCCAAATATCTTCTTGTCATAGCACTCCTCGTCGCGCGGTGCAGAGCGCTCTTATGTGTTTATTTTTCGAAAGGTATCGATCAATTCTCCCCTTGCCCTGTCCCGTCAAATCGTGAAGTGTGGGTCAGTTTCTCCCACATGGGGTTTTTTGGATTTTTTGTCCACGTGACGGCACCACCTTTACAAATATTAACCAGGTAAAAGAACATGGAAAGAATATCTTCTACTTAAGGATATAAAACAGAGAAAGTGTTCTCTAAGAAAGAGCCTCCAAGACAAGTTTATTGCTAACAACAATTTTTAAGAATATAGTTATGACAGTTTGTCACAAATTAGTCCTACTAATTTTTTTTGGCCTAAATACAATTGTACATAAAATAGGTTTATATTAACTATCAGCACAGTTTGTTTTTCAACTAAATCTATAACAAAAACAGGACAAGAGTTTTTTTCTCACAATAACATAATGTAGCAAATTTATCACAATTTATAACAAATACAACAAAAAAATTAAAGTCACAGCATTGTACAATTTTTTTTGTGTAGTGGAAGAAGATAATTTATCTTCCCAACTGCAGGGAAATAACAATCTCTTGCAAAAAAAATTTGCTTTTAATTCTTGCACAATTCTGCTGGGACTTCTCCTGATTTGCACAAGAAAAGAAAGGAACATGAGGGAAGAACAGGTACATGGTTCTCTCTTTGCAAGCAGTCAGATTGTAAGAAGAAAATAGTCCCATTAAATCTAGGGCAGGATATGAGAGATTACTCCTTGGTAACTGTGGCTGGTGTTTCCACACCACTAATTTTCATGTTACATATAATAAAAGAAACTTTAGAATTTTAAAAATAATTAACATTGAAACACTGTTCACTTCACATTCATGAAAAAATTCTCTTTGCTTATGGTGATCAGTACATATCATTAAAAATATTTTTCCGTAAATCTGAGTGACTGTATACAGTTTAGAAGCCTATATAGGTATAAGGTCAGTGAAAACATAATGATTCCATTTTATGATATGTATACACATGTGCTTGTCTTTCTGTATAAAACCACAGCTGTCTTAATGAGATTTTTACAAAATCCAGTGCAGCTTTCTATTACATGTAACTGCTTGACAAATGCATATTGTAAACAAGATAATCTGTTCTGAATTAACCTCCCCTACTCCCTGGACATGCAGTCTGGGAATGAACCAGTACAGTGAAGTTTATTTCCATATTTGCATTACAGAAAAAAAACACAGAGTATATTTGAGTAAAAAAGCCATATAATATTTTCTGTACAAAGGAATGTTACTGCTTCCCGCGCTTCTCCTTAGTGCAGAACGTGTGACGACTCACATACGGTGACAAAAAAAAAAAGCAGAAATCATAAATTGCACGTGAGATCATTCCTAAGAGTTTTTGCCAGTTAAGGACCCTGACTAGAAAGAGAGTGACAGCAAACTTGTGGAATTTCATACCTACTTGGCACTGTCATCTGCAACGGTGAGAAAAAAAAAAAAAAACCTAATGGACATGCTTTGCTGAGTTAAACTCTTGTGAAAAAAAAAAAAAAAATCTGTGAAAGTACATCATCGACACAAGCGACTTCTGCAAAATCTTACTGCAGAAAGAAAAACTTTGCCATTATTATCATATACTGACAACGGGGAAATTAAGTGGTAGGAACAACAAGTACTGCACAAAGTTAACTCTTAGTGACAATGTCGTAGAAAGCCGAAAAAGAAAAAAAATTACCTAACTACAATTTTACTTGCTGAAATTCAACTGCTCTAGCTACAAAAACATTCCAGTGTACAACGCAAGACATAGAAATATATGCTGTCCAGGAGAAAATTGTTGCTTTCCCAGAGCCTGGTGCTTTCCCAAAGAAATTTGATGAAAAGTTTCTGCGGTGGTGACACAGCCTACAAAGGCTTTTTGGTAGCTCTTATTGTGTATGTCTGCTTCATCCTGATGAGTGGATACAAAAGAAAAGGAAACGGGGCTATTATTTCTTTTTTAGGCTGCTGCACTAGTATGATATCACACAAGAGCAGGTGTGATAATAGTTGGACAGAACAAGACAATACTCAGAAACCAAAAGACCTGGAGTAAAACTTTCTACATTTGCCTCTGGTCTAGTAGGTCGTTAGTTCACGAATAGATTAAGAAAACAGATTGAGACACACTGTTACAAAAATGGGTAGGGAGGACTGTCAACTATCTCGGCCTCACATGATTTGTCATGCTCCATGCATTTGCTAAGTCAAGTCCCTGTCATTCAAGGCTGCGAGGTTTGTCCCACAATGTTTATATATTCTTTCTTGCAGAGGAGAAGAGCTGGCTTTGTTTTGACCAAAACAAAAATGGAAGTTCCCCACAATCTCAATAACTATGTAAGAAACTTCTTTCTGTGGCAAGGTCAGAAAAGGTAATATTGACAAAGCTTTCATAGAGTAAGGAAATATCGGTGACAGAACTGAGGATCTTGGAGGTAGTCAGAGAGAGAGCACTGTCCATCAAAGGAAATATTCAGAAGATGACGTGAGCGCTTTTTTTTTTCCTGATCCCTCAGAGCCTCTGAACTATCACCATGGTCCATCTAAAACTGTAACTGTTACCCAGAATAGCTTTTGCTCAAGGCTATCTGAACTATGGAGCTTCCTATTCTTGTCGTTCTCAGCTCTCTTTTAGTCAAAGCTCAAGTGTCCCTAATACATAAGCTCTTGCTGAAAAGAGTTTCCATTAGCCGGGGCAAAAGTAAGGACATGAAGAAAGGCAGCAGTTGCAGGACTGCCTGGAAAACATAAAACAGTATGTTCTCCCTCTGAGCCTTATCGCTATATGCCCCGAGGGCAAGATGGCATGCTTCTCCTGCTTACGAGGAGAAACCTGGTTCTTCATCATAAGCTTTGCAGAAAAGACTAAATGTCACAAAAAAAATACCCCGCAGCAATCATTGTATTCTATAGAACTAACACGTTCAGGATGGAACATAATTAAGGCCAGGATGCGGGCTGTATTTGAAGGGAGGGAAAATGCCACAGCTAATTTAATGAAGTTCAACGAAGACACAAAACCCCTTAGTGAATGGTCCATTATGGGAAAGAAGAAAATAAAGTGAAAGGTAATCTGTGTCTTTACTGTTCAAGTCAGTCATCATTTCACACTGAGGCATGAGCATGTATGACCTACGGCTTCTGACTTAAAGAACAGAGCACAGATGCACAGTGCTGAGAGTATAGACCACTACCAATTTTTTTTTGGAGCTGGGCTGCAGAAATTGTGAGACAATATCTTGGACAAACAGCTGTATTCCAGTACTATGTAGTTCTACAAAATTTTACAGGAACACAAGGCCAAGTTGAAGTTTAAAAAAACCCCACCTAAGGAAAATACTATCTCGCTACAAAGTAGAAGCTAAAGAAATCATCATAAAATCTTCAACTGTCTCTGCAGTTTTAAACTTTTAAAGAAAGTATGTAATTAGCATTCTATCAGCTTAAAAAAATGCCCTTCAAATATATACACTGGCTATTTATTTCTTTTTTATGAAATTTGATTGTCTCCATTGGTAGGAGAGGTTTTCAGCGGAGCTGGAAAGTTTTCTAGGGATCTTTACGTAGAGAGAAAAAAATAGAAAATTACCTTTTTTCAATTAGTCACCATCACCTTTTTGCTCTGTTAAGTGCTAGAGAAGTATTTCAGTCATATGGAGGTCTAGGTTTTAACAGAGTAAATATTTTCAGAACCAGGGGAAACGGGTCATGAAAAAAATGCTGTTAGGAAAATAAACGTCTTGGAAGAAAGATAGGCTAAGTGAATTTCATTGTAGCCATGTCTTGAAGAAGATCTAGTGGAGTAGACTTCACCATCACAGGTCAGCACTGCGAAGCTGAATGAATTCTGTTTAGCAGTGGCAAGAAGCTGACATGAAGAAACTGTTTCTCTTATTTACATGATGAACACACCCAATATATTAGAATGAATGGGTAAAATTTCTAAAAGCATTTAATCTTACTTGTGCTTATTTAACCTTCTACTTCCTAAGCTGAGAGAGTAGGCGATTTGTAGGCACTAGAATATTTTTATTTTGTATTTCATACATAGTAACACTTCATCCAGGGAATTTTTTCCGTGTATCTGTTTGTCCCCTAGGAGCGCACAGCATTGTAATTATTCAACTACAAAAAAAAGATATATTTTTTTCAGGGTGATTCCTAATGGTCTAAAGATTATATCCAGCTGAGATAAGCTAACGTGCTTGCTACAAAAAAGCAAACATGAGATTTAGATAGAGGCAAATGAATACTACCACTTCCATCGAATATTGCCGCTGTCTTTCTTCCTTTTCTTAGGCTCCATGAGATTGCCTGTAGCTATAGCAATTGAAATATCCTAAATTCGAAAAAAATAAGATAACATAGGTGTTTTCTTTGAAGGAGTCATCTAGTACTATAGATTTGTTTGAAAGAAAATGATAATGTTCAGGCAATTTCTTCCATTATCATTTGTTTACTTTCTTTTTTTCCTCTCACGTCTAACTTTAAAGGATAGTTTTTAAAAAAAAAAGGTGAAAAGCTGTATCAGAAAAATATTTTCAGCCACTGAGTTAATAAAGGTTATCTTGGCCTATAAGACCACTGCAGTATGGAGTGCTGTGGCCACCACTGTCCATATATTTTATCTACACTGCATGAGTTCTTTATCAAACTGTGACCTCTGTTTTGCTCGCTGTGCGATACTGATGGTGGTGTCCTGGAATATAGTGTAGTTGTTCTACCGTGTTGTGCCGTCGGGAGGCAAAAGCATGGCGCTTTGCGGAGGTTGGATTCATACCTAAAGTATTATACAAGTTATTTGAGGCACTAGGTTGGGAGTGCATTTTTGTCATCCTGTAACGATCCAAGACTGGTGTTGATACGAAGACGTCTGTGTGTGAGAATGCCCGCGACATAGTCTGCTCGGGGTATACGGAGCGCTCTGGGGAAAGTAGGGGATCTTGGGATTGGAGGCGCTCTGTGGACAGAAGCTGTTCGTCTGAGAGAAACCGTTCATAGGATAAGCTAAACTCCTCGGGCATGATCCTCTCTGGAGACAGCACTCTGTCCTGGGACATAGCCCTGATAGGACGGCGAGGTCTGTCCCTGTGATTCGTCTGTTGAGACATTTTGATGACGTTGACAGGGAGTGTTCCCCGGGCTGCCAGGTCGGGAAGGTGTCGCCTCCTCATATAGTATTCGTCAGCTTCTTTGTCAGCTGGGGAAAAAGAAAAGGAAAATTTAGCTTTGCCAGAGCATAGTGCCCTGGGACAAAAGGGGATGTGTGCAGCAGTCAGCCTTGGCGCAATCTTCTGTTGAGATGCGACGGCCCACCTACCACCAGCTGCACTTGGTCATGAACATCCACATCAGGCAGCTGAATCTCAGAGAGATCCCAGACCTGTGTAGATTTTTGTCACAAAGGGCTTGTAGCTGACAGAGAAATAATTGCATGCAGAGAGGTAAAATTCCAGATGCAATGCGTCACACATTCTCAAACAAAAAAAAAAGAGCGGCCATATCCTATCAGGTGTAAACGGCGCTATCGCATGATGTACTTGACTAGCAAGTAAGAAATTATCCAATTTAATCTTCACAATGCCATTTTAAAGATAGCAGAAGGATATTCACACGAGGCAAAAAAGTTCGCATTTTTGGGAAAGGTCTTATCTTGTTTCTAGCTATAGTCTGCAGTCAATCAGTGCACTCATCACATTTTTTGATTAATCTATCTTTTTGACTACATGTAAATATGTAAAAGATAACTTTTGCTCTCCGTGAGACAGTGAATGTACTGATAAGACTTCATTTACAGTTTGTCAGACACTTAGTAGCGTAGCTATTATCCTATGGTACTTTGTTTGTTTGTTATTATAACCTCTTTGTTGCAAAGGAATTGAACATGCAAAAACAAAGTCATCCTCCTCTTTTTCAGACAAATTCCTCAGACTCAGAATGTTGACAATTGCAGATATATCCTGACTTTAATCCTACTTCAGCTAAAATTATCTTTTTAACTAAGTTGCAAACAAAAGAAGTAATTGCAAAGCTATTTTACATTTAAAAACAACAAAGCCAATGAAAAACAAAAAATCTTTCTTGGATGTTACATGACTTAACTTAGATTGCTTGGATTTCCTGGAAAGAGGCTCAGCAGCACTCCGGCCTGAAGCCCACTGCAGTGTATGAACAGTCCTAATGCACAATTCCGTTACCAGAATTGGACTACCATAAACAGAAAAATCATACTGGAGGCATTTTTCATGCCCTCAAATAATACTTATTATGCTTCTTCTGAGATTGTGACTTTTGTTGTTTTTTTTAATCTCCTCACTCGTCTTTTCAAAATCATCGCTGTCTTCAGACAAACTCCAGAAGCAAGGCCCTTGTCTGCTTGGAGAAAGAGCAACATATACTTCTGTACAAATAAATTCTCCCGCCATAAAAAAAGAAACAAGGCTCCTTGCAAATTAACGTTATAGACAGTACAGCAAAAAGTTACATTCATTACTTTTGCTAAGAGTAGCTATGGACAAAAACAAATATCTCATATATGTCCTGAACAGACGCTGGGAACAATCACAAAACTTCTTTAAAACTCTCTCAATTATAAGGCAGGTTTGGTAAAGACCTATGTTCCAATAAAGAGAAGTTACAATGGTTTTTCTAATCTTAAATTTTTTTTTATGTAGTAGGTATTGTACTATAGAAAAGTATCAGTTGTGGAAGGGGAAAATTTTTCACATACATTCTCTCTGAACATATCTGATTGAAAAACAATGCAGTGCAGCAGTGTGGGTTTCAAAAAGTGGGTGACACTGATTGTCCCACTTTTGACGCTCTCTCTGTACACAGTCAAAAGAACAAGCCACTAAAGTTGGTGAGGAAATTTCCTTTTTTTTGTTTTTGTAGATTTTACGCACCACTTTGGCTGCCAAAAGAAGACAAATGGCCAGCTGTCATATGACGAACAGGTCTTTCAGAAGAAATGTCACATAATTGGTCCTGACAATATCCCCGGACTTTGTTACAAAAACAAAAGCTACGCATAGGTGCTCTTGTCCTGGAGTGCTGTAAGAATTCTGTGCTGAATGATTTCTCCCCATTAGTTTCCTCTTCTTATCTCCCACTTATTTATGCCACTGGTATGTAATTTTTATTACTGTTAAACAGTGTAGATAACCCAGAGGGCCTTTGAGGTAGAAGGGTGTTTATCGTTTCTGAGCATCTGAAAGTAAAATCTAAAACAATTTGTGCAGAAAAGTAGAGGAGGCTGATCCTCTCTCTCTACTTTTTTTTTTTTTTTTAACAGAATGCAGCATAGACTACAAAGATGTCAGAATTGCTCAGAGCTCTCTTCTACTGGCATTCTTAATGCCGATAAACTCTACTTGCTACAGTATACGTTGTAGGACATTGACTTTTTTTTTTAATGAAAATATTCTTGGAAGATAATCTTTTAGGAAAAATCGTAGACATTATTTCCCTGACTTTAACACATATCTTCAAAAATCACCGTTTTGCAGATGTGAGAAACAGAGAGGAAATGCCTTCAGGCAGAGGCATTTTAGATATTCTTTATGCAATAATGTGGCCAAAGGCATAGACGTCCACAAATTTAGACTGCACAGTCTTGATAAAGCTGTTTGAAATCAAGTCAAATTTTTAAAACTCTGGCTTTTGGTCTCTGCCTTTTTTAAGAGAGGTTCTCCTGGATTTACACAAGTGACTTTAAATACATGAAACTAAAGCAGAAAAAAATGGATGTGTTTTCTACCACCTGGCTGTGGTAATTGCTAGCAGGATCTAAACAACTTTATGTGAAATTGACATAAACTGCTTGGAAGTTGTTCCTTGTTAATTTAGATAAAAAAATGAAAATATTTTAAAATTTTTACCAAGTAGGAGCATTAAAAATATACTTTTGCTCACTGCTCCATGACTGCAAACACTGTAAATACATACATTGTCTGCCTTTTGCTGACAGTCAGTAAAACGTCCAAGAATCTGTTTGCCTTTCAAAACTATTTCTAGGTTCTGACAGTCTGTCTCCTCTAGCAATGCTGACAGACACAATTACATTTTGGCACTGCTACTCCTTGAAAAATTTAATGTGCATAAAAGTTCTGTTCGTCTCTAAGCAATGAAAGAAGACGCGGCATTTTGCTCTGAACAACATGGATGTTTAAGAAGGCACAATATATTTAACAGGCTCTTTCCTCTGAAAGGTGATATTAGATCATGACTGTTGCTGAAGCAGTCCTGGAGAACGTGGCCGCTGAGTAATGTAGAGTATATATTGATTTATGCCAGATGGATGTCCTCAGCACATCTCCGCACAGGCAGAATTTCTGTATCCATGGAATGAAATGAAAAGAATACTATTCTTGACTTTCGAGATTGTAGGCACTTAGTTCTTCGCCAAGTTGCAGACAGGGCGAGAACTATGTATCTCTATTTTTATTGATTAACTAAAAAAAATAGCTCCAGTACATAAAACCACCTAGTCTGATTCACGTCATCCTCATTGCAGCAGAGTTCCTGCTGCAGTGAGGCTCTCAATAGCATTTTCTTAACACTGGTGCCTAAATGAAAGGTTATATTTTTAATTTTAGCCAAAAAAATAAAAAAATTGTGTAAGTTAGTCTCTCTTGTATTTGCTAAAAAATTATAAGTATTTCCTATATTTATTTGAAAAATGTCAAAACTGCTGAGCAGAGAGACAGAAATCTGTGGTTGAAAGAAATTTTTTTAGCCATTGGTTATTGGGCTTTATGAATTCTTTTTTCAATAACTTGTGGTAGACTTAACGGACCGCATATTTTCTGCTATATTTATGCCAGTTTTCACTTTTTTCTTTTCACCTGTTGCAGCTTCTGAAACTTTGACAAAGATTTGTTCCAAAAAAAAATTTTGAATATTTTTAACTTAGCTTCAGAATAATTCGATTTGTTCTCAGTCAGATTTCTTTCCCCCACTGCCGTTTGGTCGGCGAGGTCCAAATGGTGACTTTCACTGAAGCGACTCTCCTCAGTGCGTCTAAGATACCATTTAAGAAAGACGGAGACTAGCTATTCTGTCTGTGTCATTAAAAAAACCACACACATACGCCTTTTTGGGGAGATTATCCACAAGCCAGTGATATTTCCCCCGTTCTAATAGTTTGTTCACATGGCTAAACTATTTGCCTATATGTAAGGCTGTAAAACTAGTTCCTTTTCTTTATTCTACAGTTCCAATTTGTTTCCTCTTGGACTTCTCTCTTCTGTTTATATTGTCTACCTAGTCATTTCTCATAATTCTTTAGCCAATACTGGGTTTCTGTACACAAGAAAACATTAGTTTCCTTTCTGACCGAGCTTTCACAGCTAAAAAAAAAATCCGTGGACCTCTGGGGATGAATTAATTAAAACGTCTAATTTTGTTCCTTTACACACCACTGCTATCTCCATGTTCCAGCCTGCTTGTCTACTCAGACAGAAATAGCATAGGCTTTCCCAAGGAGATGTTCCCTGCACTTCAAAGATTCTCCTGTCTGGCTTCACAGCTAGCAACACCAGCTAGATTCTTTGTGTTCGTGCTCTAAACTAAAAGTTGTTAAAGCAAAGTGCCACAGAGTCAAAAAGGTCACGGCAGACAACAAAGTTTCCTACCACTGCGTAGAAGAACTGGAAAACTTCTAGCCCTTTTTCTGCAAGGTAAAGAAGCCAAGGTTCTGCTTTCTTAGCTATTTGCCTGCAGAATTGAGTGCCTAACCTGCAACTCCAGAGGTGATGTTCTCTCTTCCACGACCTTGGCGTAATCAGAGGGAAACCAGAAGTGCATTGCTTGTTTTTTTTATGATTCATTTAGAAGAGTCTCATAAAATTAGATTTACTCCATTGAGCTGTAGATACCAACTCTATAGTTGCTGTAGAGCAACCTTGCCACAGCAACTATGTTGTCAATGCCAAACTGGGATCTTCAGAGGGTGTTGGTTTTTTTTTTTTTGTAATATCGTTAGTGATAATAGAGACGTCTGCCGCAGAGTCCCAGCAGGCCTGTTTGCGGAATGTTTAAAGAGTGTGGATCTGAACATAACTTTGCCGAACACTGTCTCTGCATCACTAGCATGCTGATAAGAAACAGTCTCTTCTTGGATGTGCCTTGATTACTGAAGTTTAATGTTCTTGTTAGGAAACTGTCTTTCATTACTTATGTCTGAAAATAAGCTGTGTAGCAAACCTTAAAGTAAATAGACAAATACAAGGAATATAATAATTTGAAAATCTCTATAGCTTTTTACTTGCTTTTACTTACTATGTTTGTAAATTAATTTTTTGCAAATTTCTTTTTTCTAAAGTGGCAGAGATTTAATTTCTAAAAGCTAATATTAATTCTGGAAAATACATAACAATAATAATTTTCAAAGCCAGCCCTTAGATATTTCTCTTTCGGAATTTTGTTTTTTTTTCTTCGTGTCTATTCAGAATATTATATTGCTTATATTTTTACAAGAGAATGTGTAAGAGACGGGTGGCTATCATCATTTCGGAGAAAAAGCAACTATAACAAAGTGATTCTGGAAGTGCTCCGTACTTTCAATCCTATTCCAGTGTGCACTACTTGGCACCTTTAGACGTGAAACTGGTAATTTATTTATTCAAAGCTGAAGCATGAGTAAGTTTGTTGGCATTTCTGAGCTGCTTTCAAAAAGGACAGATTGTGCCTTACAAAGATGAGTAAATTGTATTTGAGCCTGCCATTGATAGACCAATAGCTGTGATTCCCATAGCAGTGTGCAGGCTATGTCCGATGACAAATTAAAAGTAGTTGTGCATCAAAACCACTACTCCTAATATACAAGAGTAACTCTACCGTTTTTAGAGTAAGGATGACTTCCAGGTATACTCTGAGTACTGCCAGGGATGGTAATTGTCCAGAGAGCCAGGAAACGGTGAAGGTAGGGAGAATGACTCTGCTAACCTCAACTTTGAGAACATTTATCTTGCCATATTAATTGGCTTACTATTTTTGTTACAGTCACAGAAATATATAGGAAATACAGTCCTAGATGTCAATATTTTTTTCCTTTTACTGTAATCTACTGAGATTTTCATTTTGGCTGAGAAATTAATTAAAACATTAGCTCCAAAATGGGGACATTTTAAAGCAGTCAGATAATGTCACAAAAGCTGATCAAGAGCATGGACTAGTCATCACTCTGGGATGAAGCAGAAATAAGAACTTCTTATGGTTGAGCGTGAGCCCCACAGAGCTCGTAGCAAAAGTAGAATTGTGCGCACAGCACACTGAACAGGAAAGATGCAGAGTTTACGACGAAAATGTCTCATCTGTATTCTGAAGCACGTCCTTTCTTTTGAGAGCATACTCTAGTGTTTTTTTCTTAATGTTTGACACATACATGGTTGTTACATTCATGTACTAAGGAGTGGGCTAAATTTTTTTTATCTTTTTCATTCTGTTTTTCTCTTCTGTGATGTAAGACACAGAGAGGTTTTTTATGGAAAGTGCTTCTCTTTGCTTAATTGAGTGTGTCTGGCTGAATAAGGAATAAATACATTGTTACTGAGGCTAAGTTTCTTTTCAAAGAAACTTTTCAATACGTGGCTGCGTGGAAATAAATATAGTGCCTGGCTCTGAAAAGAGCATTTGGTCACACAAATAACAGGTTTTTTCTTACCTACAATCAAAGCTGATCAGTTAAATATATGGACCTTTACTTTAATATTCTCAGAACAAAGCAATACATAACAGCAAGAATGATGAAGTACGAAATAATATAAACAAATCAGTAAGCAACATGTTGAAATGTTAGCGACGCATCATTGATTACTATGGGAGCAGATCTGGATACATTGAGCACTGCTCAATACAGGAAGACCTGCTCCTTGAGAAACAGATGCTCACAAACATTCCTTTAGCCTGTTCATCATGTATTGCTTGTTACTCCCTAATGATGGAGGGATATCTGTCTTGTGTATGCCAAGATGAGCCCTGCTTATCTGAGGCAACATTTTTGAGCATACTGATTAAAAAAAGCCAAAAAAGAATTCCTAAATGCGTCTATCACAAGTAGATACAAGGAGGAGTAGTGGTAGATAGCAAAGAAAAACTTCAATAAGAAATAATCACATTTGGTCTCACCGTAATGAAGTGACACTTTCTCTGTGAAATTCCTTTATTGGAAGTGACAACCAAAATAATCGTTACTGAATATGACAACTTGAATATTACAGCGAATGAGAGGACATTTATTTCCTTAAATTTTTCACACCCTGCCTTATAAGCATGTTAGCTACAAAAGAAATTAAAAAGCAGACACCTACTTATTCTCTTCAGAGAAGAATATTTACTTGTGTTTGTCTTGACGGCAGATTCATAGGACGGTGGGAGGTGAGAGAGGTTCTGGAAGGATCGAGAGAAGGACAGATCATAGGGTTCGGTGGCAGAAGTAAGGATGTTGTTCATGCGATGTTTTTCTGAAAAGAAAAAGCAACAGAGAAAGGCTTATTAACAATGTGCACCAAAGCAAATTGAAAGGGGCAAATTCTGGCAGGAAGACCAACTTTATGTGTCCCAGTCTCATTGACAGGCCGTTGGAGTTAATTCTAACTAGCAGCCGCAGACAAGTAAAAAAAAAAAAAAATGTGTCCAGTAATATTTTTCCTCTATTCCACAGTGCTTGTGGACAGAAGCAAAATGCTGTCTCAAATGCATGTGGAGCAAAGTACCGTTCACTTTGGGAGAGAAGGTCTGCCGGAGTGTGAGAAACCTGACAACATGCAGGGAGGGGTCACAGCACTGTGATCTTAGCTTGCTGCAGCATGCCTTCAGGCAGCGTCACCCACTTTCAAGTTGTGCTTTCCCAAGCTTCACAGAGTACGGATTTTTTTTAAGTAATCATTGTAATCAATTTGGTAAGTCATCGTGCCATATTTGTGATTACTGCTATTGACATGGGCGCTCCAGGCAGAGATTTTACATACCACCATTCTGTTGGACTTTAGAGAATGCTATGCTTCACTTGCATAATAGGGAAGTCAATGTGTTTTGTGCATTTCAGGATGTAGACAGAAGGAAAAATTTGGGCGAGGTTCCTGAAGCAGGAGAGCATGTATCATCCCTGAGGATTTGAGAATCTTCGCTAATTACTTTCACTTTGTTAGTTAATGAGGGATCTCAGTTGTCAGCATTATGATTCTGAGGATGCTATTATTTTAGATTGCTCTGACCCTGGATGATAAAAGGCCAGATAATCTGCCGACCTTGTCTGATAGAGTAATCACAGTCCTTTGCTGTAACGTGGACGAACATCTATCTTTCGCCAGCTCAGCCAAGTGATGGGGACTTGTTGAATTGTATTTATATCAGCTATGTATTCAGAGATTAAACTAGGCAGGGATAAGAGTACTAGAAATCTATTCCCCTTTTCATGTTTATAGTTCTGTTTGACTTAAAGAGCAGGATAACATCCTCATATCAGAAAAGTCAGATTTGAGGACCGTCTTTGTGCCCTTGTTGCCTAGGCGTGGCCGCAGAAATTTCCATTCATATCTGTGCGTACAAATGAAGAACTGTCCCCGATTTTTCCCCACTATATCTTTTCTTAGTTTTAAACCTTTTGGCTCTTAGGCCTCGCTTTTTAATGAACTGTTTCTTTTAAACAATTGAATGACTATTCTCTTTCAGAAAAAAGCCAATCAATACTTTTCAAAACTAGAGTGCTTCCAGCAGTCCGCTTCATCTCTTTGCAGAATGAATAATAACATTGCAAAATTTCTCAGCAATATCTCTGTTGTTCTTTCCAGCGTCCGTCTGCGCTAGCATGGCTTACAGCAACTTACCCAAGTCCCTAGTGCTCTGCTGGAGCAAGAAAAGGGAAAACAAATCTCTATTAAGAAGGGATTGGCAATTTTCAATAAGCACATACATGCTGCCCTGTGCTTTCAAAAACCCTCAGACACCGCGCTGAACATAAAAATCTCCTGTCTCTGCTCTAGCATCATTTTGTTTCCCTGTTCAGAGAAATGATGAGGCAATTTCTTACACAATTGTGAAAATATCTCCTTAAAAATAAAATAAAAAAAAACCCTGTTTTGTTTAATAAAATACTTTTTTCTCTTAGTCCTAGCTTTCTTTTCTATCCTGGAACACCGTTACTAGTGGACAAAAACACATATCTATCAAATGAGCATATAGCTCATTTTGCGTCTCACTCTGAACTTCTTAATGACAATGTCTACCTATGTCTAATCGACTAACCACAGAATTAGGAACTGCATCGTATTCATCAAGACAGTGGGAACAATTAGATATTATCCTGTAAATAGAGAAGATATCATCATTAATACTGTGCCACCTTACATATTTGTCCTTCTGTAGCAAAGACTCTCTAGAAATAGCCTTTTGCAAATTTTTCAGCCAAAACACATATTCAATATGAATTTTTGCATTGTGCTTTGTAAATGCATATGTCAAATCATCTGTATGGTATTTGTGTTCCTTGCCAAAGAAGGACATTTAACTGACTACTTCCATGATATGTGGGAAATTGAGTTCCATATATTTAGCTGATGGTTTTTTGCAAAAAATGGGTGTATCGTCTTACTTTTATTTCCAGATTGTCAGTCTTTTCTTAAAACTGCAATTTCTCATTTGGAAATGAGAAATCACCTCGAAATCCTTTAAGTAACATTCAGTAAACAATGTATAAACAAGAATGACCAAAGATAATTTCATCTGTCATTTGCATTATTCAGTTTTAGTGTAAGATCAGCGAATAAAAGACTCTGTTAAGTAGACATATCCTTTAGAATTTATATTCTGGGACCAGCTCAGAAGAAGTTTGTTAGAAGTTCTTCAATACTGCAATAGATACGGAACTTGTGTCTCGCCTTTTCTTTTATGTTTCTTGCTGAATGCTATGGAAGATGCACAACAATGAATAAAAAGGATACACACAAAAAAAAAATATCTGCAAGGCAGTTGAAATTTATGGTGTTCAGTTCCCAATATTGCCACTTAACCAGGCTTGCTCTATATTCTGGATACATGACCACTTTAAAAAAAAAAAAGAAAATATCCTACTGTTGCTATATTATTTAATACTCAATATTCGTCCAAATCATATTTATCAGGATCCCTAGGCAACATGGCATTTTATACATTTTGGGCAAAATTTGCAAGAGGCAAGCTTATAGAGGAACATAGAGACAATGAAGTCCAGTCACATGCAATAGAGTTTGGAAAATCATCCATCTCCACCTTTTCTCTTTGTTTTATATGCTCTACAAGAAGCTGGAAGAAACAAGAAAATTTGTATAGTCAATGCAACGACTTAAATTTCTGACAGTCTCTGATTAATCAGTTAACAAGAAATTCAACACTGCATTAGTTTCTAATATGCAGATCATCGGTAGTTCCACAGTGCCACATTCCTTGTGCGCGGATGGTCTCATGGAAAAGAACAGCCATAAACTCACAAGGATGGGCAATGTTGCACGATAAGCTCAGTATTTCTACCGGGAAAAATTTCTTTGGCTGTCATACCACTCGGACAATAACCGAGCAAGAACGGTGCTTTTTTGTCATTTTCATGGGTCAGTCCAAATAAAGATTTGTATATGTGAGAACATGTGGACTTGTGGCTCCCCTGCTCTCTTCAGTCTGAGCATCTGAATTAAAAAAAATGCAAAGTTGCTGCTCAAAAGCATTGTAGTAGACATCTCTTTACCTGAGGAAGCAGGAAACCTGAAGACTTGTCAGATAAATACTGCTTCTGCATCCTCTGTCCTAAAAAGGATCTAGGGTCTGCAGTTAGCATGATACACACATGGATTTTGGGGGGGCTGCGGATCCTGCTCTGTATTGGATTGCAAGTGTAGCTGGCCTCTCAGAAAACATAGTAATTCATGCCTTTGATTTCTTTGTATACTTCGAGAGCAATTAGTCACCTTAATTTCAGGCAGAGCTTCATTCATTCTCAGGCCTTTGCAAACTTTTGGCAGGTAGAGGGATTAGAAAGCTTTGCACTATTTCTAAAGTTTGAATCTTCTGCTGTGAAAATTAGACCTGATGTCTTGCTCTGCCCTTTCTTGGAAGATAGTTTTAGCTACAAATCTTGTTTACTTAAGGCATCGACCGTTTCAAGTACAAGAACAGGAGGAGATGATGCCCAAGAGAGAACTTGAATGTATGTCAAAATTTTAAAAAAATGATCAAGTAAAAAAAAAAAAAAGGAGGTACAGCATATTTGCATAATACTTTTCCCATATAATGCGTGAATTTCACAAGGCATTTCAGCAGTTACTTTTAAAACATTCTCCCACAGAGAGCAAAAAAGTCACCTGTGAAAAAACATACAGGAAAGCCTTCTGCTGCTTAGCAGAGCGTAACATCTCTATCAAAGAACACACTGCGCTCCCAGCACTGCATTGTGCTCAGACGAAAAGTCATTGTGATGTAGGCCGTTACGCAGTGCCTTCCTCAGGTAAAACCTTTTAGCAGCTGATGGCGTATTGCTGGCCTTCTGTGGCAAGACTTAGCACCTCCTGAGCCCTCCTAGAAGTGACATGCTTTTATAGCACGCTAAGTACTGTACTTTCCCATCATGGATGCTTGGAAGCTGCTTTCAGACTCCAAACCTGGACACAGTGTAGGATGTTAGTGTTAATTAGCAGGTTGTATATCTTTAGCTTCTCCTTGGATCGGGTGAGGTTATCTTGTGGTGAATGCCAGATCCTGCTGGCTGTGGTTACATCTGGGTGGGATGAAATGTCCCCACAGCATTGTAGTGCTCCCAGGCTAGAGCAGATGGGCGTCTGGCTGCTGAGGGTAGACACTTCCCTCCCAGAATTATTTATACACTTCAATTAAATTGTATAAATATATCTTCAGTCTTTGGACGGACGTTATCCTAGTTTTCACACTTCTTTTTATGTTACAAAAAGTGTAATCAATTTTCCTTTATCTCTGACAAGAAGAATTCTCAGTGGTGTAACATTACTAGCTCTCCATTGATTCTCACTGCCCACATTTCTAAGAAAAACAAGTGTGGGATTTTTTTTTTAAAGTCAGTACGTGTTAAAATTTTTGCGTAAGAGGATGCTATAGGTCTCTTGATTATGACCTGAGATGACACTTGAAAGAAAAAAAAAGAGGACTAGCTAAAACAGCATATTGCAAGATAATGCCCTCAATTGATAAAATATATACACAGAACTTATTAATATACCTGATTTTTAACTCCCGGGGTTATAAACATGAAGAGGCTCCATAGCATAAAAAAGGGTGAGACGAAAAATATTGCCAAAAAAAATCAAAAGAAAACATAAGAAAGAAAAATTACACTAAGGAATCACAGCAAAAGGATCACTTTCTTCTTGAATTTTTGAAGCTTGCTATTTTATGAAGGGGTAGCTTTTTCAAAATTTTTTTATGTGCAATATTTTTTTTCCTGCAGAACTTTTGGTTTTATTCAGCTTTCTACATTCACTAATGAAGACACTGCTTCCCGTGGTTATATTTCAAGAGCTTCTTTTCTGTTCGAGAGGAATATAAGGTCAGTATCAGTGCTTTTCAGTTCATATTGGCTTTTTAGCTAAAAACTATTTTGTCAATGTAAAACCATCTTCACAATCCTGCCACAGACTGATGTGGAGGAGCAGTTATAAGGCTGCCTTTAAACCATGGACCTCTGTTTTATGTTAGTCACTTGCTGTGTGAAATATCAGCCACGTCGTGCTGATATAACAAACTTGACCTGCAAGTTAAGGCCTCCAGAGTCTTCCTGCATGTCGATCGTTTTAGCACTGCCATAGTACCACTGTGAAATAACTGATTTTTTTACAGACATACAGTGTAGTTTAAAAAGCAAAGAAAAGCTGCTTCAGTGCCGATCTCTTTAAAAGACATTTTCATTGATATCCTCTATCTGTTCTCAGCACCAAAGTTCTTTTCTACTAGCTACATTACTGATTTGTCACATTAGTGAATGTAAGCACTAATGTCAGCAAAGGCTAAGCAAATTTCTTCAATCCAAACATGGCCTGAAGAAAAAAATATATGTCCAACAAGCACAGCGAGGCCGGCTTTGCATTGTAGGTTATTCCTACGAAATTCACAGATCAGTACAGGAAAATAGCGATCTTTATTAACTAACAAATTTTTTTCCATTCTGCTTTGCATCTAAGCAGAGCAGTGTTGCGTCACAATAAACTGTGCAATTTGCAAAGGAAAGTTATTATGCAAAGAAGCTGAATTCCCATCACAAATGGCAACCTGCGTGAAACAAATAGGTAGCGCCATGTTATTCAGTGTCAGGAAATGAGCTGATTCACCTCTTTTTAAAATTTCATTAAAGTCCTATTTCTTTGCAGGTATAAGAAAGAGTCTATTTCTTCTTTTGGTTTTTCTATATAGTCGAATATCTTCTGATTTGTCACATATATTTCTACTAGGGATAAATGTAACAACCTGTACTTAATTTTTATGATGTTATAACTAATATCACAAAGACAACACACAAAAGCTCAGCCAATTGATAGAGATTTGACACTGCACGTAAGCGTTCTCAGATCTCCGGCATTGAGGCTTCTGGTCTTATGAGAGAAAAATTGATGAATTTCTTCAGCAATATAAAACCAAAGCCCTACTACTGTTTAGGAAGATGCCCTGGATTATTAAAATGATGAAAGGATAAAGAAGGATGATGAGAAAATACGGATAAGAAATTAAAAAAGAGGAAAAAGAAAGACAGACGATGGATGGAAGAAGAAGGAGAAAAAGGAGAGAGTATACAAAAAAAGAAAGACACATATTTATTCAGACCGCCAGCACAACATATATATCTTATATGGAAAAATACTTTGACAAATTAAACCTGAAACAAAGTAACTTTTTGCTTACGGTGGTGTACCTGTAGGTTGGTTTGGGGTTTTTTTGGGCATGATTACACAAAGCAGAAGTGACTTAAAAATCATGATATGATTTTTCCTAGTGGCAATACTATTGTTTTTATATAGATGTAAAAATGTTTATATAAGAGTATTTGGTTAATATAAATAATAAATACAATGCGATTAACTTTCAGTAACAGGAAAAAAGAAATTCATAGCCGTTACAGAAATTGAGCTGAGATCATCATATACTTCTGTAATATACAATACTAAATTTCATCTATCTTTTTTGTCCCAGCTTTTCTTAAGAATTTAATGTCTTTATAGAAAAACAATTTTATCTACTATTTTGAATAAAGCTAGAGTAGCTAGAAAGAAAAATTAATTTATCTAAAGATTTACCTACATTTCTTATGTAAAATTATTCCATTAGCAAATTTTCAAAGGCCTTTTCTTGGGGGCAGTATATCTTTGTGCCTTTTGCTCTTGTCCTGCAAAAAGCTAACCAGTACACAGACGATGATTTTCTTTGCTCTTCCACAGCGATATCTCTGGTAGATATGTGTACCCTGCCATGCCTTTCACATCTGTGGAAAGCCTCCTCTAAACATTCCGAGTCTTTTATGACTTGGAAAAACATTGCAACTGAAATTATAGCAGAACAAACCTCTGCCTTTCTTATGACGGTAAGAAATGGAAAAGAACAAAACAGCTGAGCTCACATGATAATAGTTTTCCACAAGTTGGTGACATAAAGTCAACTACATAATTGGTGGGTGTTCTAGTTCTTGCGAAAGCTGTAGGGAGGCCTCCCGGGAAAGGGAAGCATTTCTAAAATATCATGTTGAAGTGATTTCATTCGCTTGCAAAACAGTAACAACTGCTTGCTTGAGAACTTTGCTTACTTCAGATATGAATGACCTTAACTCAGCCCACGTGGAACAAAGGTGATGTTTTTGTCTCTGAAATTGGATTTTTTTTTTTTTTCTTACTTCTACTCATTTCACTACATGGTGGGTGCTAGGGACAGAAATCATGAACACAGGACACAGAGAGCTCTTGTCCATCTACAGTCACACAGAAAAATTTACTCCGTGTTCTACTCAGAAAGGGAATCATATTAAACCAATGGCATTGCTGAAATATCTCAGAATTTCATCAGCAATTATGAAAAGTTCAAGTTCTTTTGTTTGAAAAGTCCAACTATATGTGCATATTATCTTTGTTCATGATACACGTCTGTCAACACCAAAACCGTCAATGACTATATAGCTAACTAAGGTATGAAATATAACTCTTAATCCTACTGTTTTTCGCGTCTGATTATGTAAATTACTTTTACAACCAAACTATTAATATATAATAAAATCCAGAAATGACTGGAGAGAAAAGTGTGTAAACCAAGATCACGAGTCTAGCTGCTTTTATTTTTCTTCTCCCAACTACATAAAAAAGAAAAGTGTATATCAGGGCTAGAGGGAACTGCACATGCCATCTTGACTAATTGAATATAATATGGACAAGAAGATGGAGCCGCATTACAACCTCTTGTAACAAACATAGGTGAATGGACTTGGCTCTGCTAGGATAGATCCCATAAACCAGTGAGTGATACATTTGAAAAGCAGGCAGTAACATCAGAGAGAAGACAATAAAATTTCAACCATATCACTCCGTTTCCTTCTTCTATTCTTTTTCTCAGGAAAGAAAAAATAAATTAAACTCTCTGAAAACATTTGTCTCTTTCTTTTCAGGATCAATAAATACTCCTGTGTCACTGCCACAATTAAAGCTGACATTTGTTCTTAAGGAATTCTGAGTAATGTAGTCTTGCAACTGAAAGACACCTACAGGGTGAGGAGTTACCTCACACACCCTCTAGGAAGGAAACAGACCAAAGTTTATGTGTAAACTTCTCACAGTGACTCGTTCTCTCATATTTTTTTTTTTTTTTGCAGCAAAGTGTGGCAATTTCTATAGAAGAACACGAAAGTGCCATAAATACATTTCAGTTGACTTACAAGATGAAGTTTCACTATTTTAAACAAATGCCCAAACAAACGGAGACACTCAGAGCTGCACGTAGTATTTATTAAGAGGAGCTCTACCCATTCTTACTATTCCCTGTAGAAAGAAGGTGCGAGCTGCAAATGCAGAAGAAACATACAGCACTCAAACAGTAAAGTGGTAGGGAGGCACAAGGACAAAACAGAAGCAGAAAAAGTAAGAAAACAGAGTGGATGTGTTTTGGACTGATTGCATAGGGATGGGAAAGCTACTGATTTGGGTGGCAGTTTATGCAATTGTTTTTGAAAGGAAAAAAGGAGTATATTTGAATACTTTCTGAAATACTGAAACTTTTTAAAATATGGCATGGGACACTGCCAAACTCATTAGCTCAAGCGGGCTGGACAGAAATGTTTCAATAAATGTGCTTGGGCATGTGCAGACATCTGTCAAAAGGGCACACATATGAAAATGTTTGGATATAAAGAACAAAGGGAAGTTATGGAAGTCCTCCGGAAGGGCTGCTCGCACCCTTTAGAACGATGACCACCTATGTGATATTGTGGTCATACAACAACCCAGATGGCCTTTATGTCACTTTTGAGCTGAGTGGGATAGGTAAGTGCTGCTCCACCCTGTGCTGGCTGTAGGGATGTGAACGGTGCTCTGGGTTTCCTAAGTTTTTTGAGTCACAGAAATGTCATGTTTTCTTACTTAAGACAGAGGCCAGGAGATTCCTGAAACTCATAGCGGTCTTTATGTGTCATGTAGACTAGAAATTAGAGCCACATGGTACAGTAACTTGGGGTTTCTGTATTTTAGCTCCTTCAAGAAAGTATGGGCTGCACACAGCTGTGAAACTAGAGCTACTGTTATGCACAAGTGGTTTCAGTTTGGCAGCCCTTGTCCCATTTCACTGTCCTTCTACGCTGTCTTAGCAATATATACAAGCAATGCTATTCTTTGACTGGCTAGGCTGACAAGATGGCCTTCTGTTATGATTTTTCCCGTTTTGGTCAGTTAAATGTAGCAGCACCTTGCTTAAGTAGAAGGGAGAAAGGAACAACAGACAATGGGCAACAAAAGGCTAGTAGTTAAAATTATAAAAGACTGCACATTTCATTGTGTACATTTTTTAAAATATGGTCCTATGTTTAATGTTAACAGAAACCATCATTCATGCAGCATTTACATTAACATTAAACATATCTTCTTTCCACTATATGTTAGTGCCTGGCAGAGAAAATTTACAACTTGTGTAATTTTGCTCTTTTTTCCTCTTACCATGTGTAGGTGTCTGGGTGGCACTGTGTAGTATCGGGTGATTATAATTTTGCTCTTGGTCATCTGAAATTCACAAAAAAAGTCCCTGTAAGAAAGATCTTATAACAGCTGCTTATTTGGAGATGATAATTACAGCTCAAAGTATTCACATCAAACCTTCGCATGATTAAAAATGGACAAGGCATTGCTTAAGAAAGCAGAAGATTCTCTTATGTATATCACTTAAATTTCAAGTAGCAACAAGAAAAATCATAATGGAAGTAGGTCTCCTTGCACTGACCCTGCAAATTATCTGCAAGGGTAAGGAGCAACTGAAATTAGGACCAAACCACAACTGGTGATCAACAACCTCATAGCCTCTTTTCCATTTTCATCCAGCTTGAATGTTTTCAGAATGTTAACACTCCATACAGTTACACGATAAAAGAAAAAAATAAAAATATCTCTCCCACTAATATTTCAACTACAGTGTTAATCTGTGGCAGTACATGAAATCCAGACCAGGGAATCTAGTGCACAAATGAAAACGGCATTTCCAGAATTCCTTATTATGCTGCAGTACGGTTTTCAGAGTTATGGAATCAGATGAGACACTTTTTGTTATGTAGTTTCCTGCAAGAATGAAACAGACTACTAATCACTATTTTATGTGTTATGTTTTAAATGTTGCTGGAGTACAAACAGACATTTCAGTAACATACTTTTAAAAAAACCCCAGTTTTATAGTGCTTTTGATAATAAAAGAAACAACTTCAATATTTTGCTTCATTAAAAAAATACACTTACTGTCCTTATTGATTCACCTGCTTTGAAATGCTGTTAGAACTTTCATATTTTTTTTAGTAGCAATAAGAAAAGATTTATTAGTAGGACTACGTTCCACATGCAGCTATTTCTAGATCATGAGGCTTGTCCTATTATAAATATTCTGTGGGGCTAACATCTAGGCCAGTGTGTACATATACAAATACTTTCCTGTTCATTATATTCTCAAACAGATATGTGTTTTTAATATTATTGGTGTTTAATCATTACGGCCAGCAACGGGGCTGCTGAGGCTACCACACACAGATTTGGAGCAATGTGCTTTATGCAGAATTTTTAGAGGGGTTTTTTTGGATGCAAAGGCTGCTTTTTTGTACAGCATTGGCTTGAGCTTTTTCTGGCCTGAGAAAAACTATTTCTCTCTTACTGCTGGTTTTTTGTTAGCATGTTCCTAAAAACACAGAGTCACAAAGGCTGGGAGTCGGCTAGTTCAAATCGGTGAGATTGTTTCAGCTCGATGTATATCCCTGGACCATGTTCATTAATTTTTCTTAACACCAGCTGTGCACACACCACATCCTTGTTGCATAGACTCTTCTAGTTTTCAACCACCATCACAATAAGAAAGGCTTCTAAAAGCCTTTGAGATATATTTCCCCAGGAGGTCTCTGTCCATCCAAATATTTTGACTCTGGTTCCTCTCTTATTCTCTATGCTTTTCAGCCACGTGTAGGGCTTCAGTCAAAGAGGGAAGGCAATGACTTCCAGCTTGATTACAGCAATGTTAATTTACAAATCGAATCACAGGAAACTGCTATACTCTTCTCAAATAATGTTTCTTATATATTAGCATGGCTGACAGATAAAAACTCATAAAGAGATGGACATATGTGTAAGAATGAAATGGAAGGATTTAAAAGCGTAGCAAATTTATTTTGAACACATTAAATGTTTCAGAAGGAAAAAAGGAAGTTGGATCCAAAATATTCACACCCTGTAATATCAGCAATTAATCAGGCAGTTGTTGTATCACTATGCTTCATTTACCACTTCCGTAGACAACAGTAAATAATTCCTAAGTAATAAAAAAAATCTTTCAAATTATATTGGAGCTTTATTATACCTCTCCCATTTTTTAACAAGATAATGCTGTTGATTTTGAAGTACCGATATGGACAAAGTGTATCTACTGCACAGACACGGACCTGACCAAATCTATTTACTTTGAAACTCAATCAGGGAAATAAAGGATTCACAGTGCTCTGAATTGCCAGCCCACAATAAGATATTTCTGATCATAACTGGAAAAGTGATCAGATAAAATAATGAGCAGAAACACTGAAACATTTTACTGGTGGGAGGAAAAGCAGTGCTCCCTATTTTGCTATACAGGAGGAGATAAGTGGGCAGACAAGTATTGTTAAAATCTTCAGATATTTTTTAAAAAGAGAAGGGTACACAGCTGAAGGACAGAATAACATGCTGCACTCAATGTGATTCTGTCTGTGAATATATATGAGAATTCAGTAACTTCTACTCTGGGAATTAATACCCACATTGCAGAGAGTGCGATAGCTGCATTTTGAAAGTGGAAGAGAAGACGCTGTTGATGTATACAAGATTCTCCAGGAAGAAAGAGATATCTGTAGGCACGGTAAGTGTTATGTGTCTGCCTAGGTGTTTTTGCTGCCATGATGAGGTGTTGCTTCTGCTGCAGTTACCAATCTTTTGAAGTCTTCCAGAAGTTAGTGCTGCTATGTAGGTTCTACCAGTAAGTACTTCATTTATCTTAAAGTGTAGTGAAACCAATCCAAATGTAGGATGCATCTGACAGGAGCAGGGCAGCCCCATCTACGGCTGTGGCATTATCTTTGCAGAAAAAGCTGTACAGCTGCCCTGCATGACCTGGGGAAGTGGCCCAGCTGAATATGCAACACACACTGTGATTAGCCAGAGCAGCGTCTAACCATACTCCTCACACAGCAACATGACGACCACCAATGCCAGCACCCTACTTCTGCTGGTGACATCATAGATATACCTTCAGCTACAAAAGTTTGTTCAGGCCTTCAGCCACACTTGCCTTAATACTACTTGGTGTAGGATCAGATGTGGCTTGTAAAAATTGATTTCAAGACGCTCAGACATGTTTTTTATAAGAATTGCAAAATAGGTTACTAAAATTTTCCCAAAGACTATTTTTTTTTTGGGTCCTCCAGTAGACAACTGACTGTCGTGATGCGGGCAACATCAACTCCCTCAGACATCGCTGGGTGCCAATCACAGTGAAAGCCCAGAACAAGTCATGATTTGGCTCTGGGACAACTGAAATCACCGCATGTCTTTTAGATTCAGGCAGGGACGGATAGCCTTCATCCCTTCGGGGGGGGGGGGTGTCCTCATCTGCTGCTGTTATCAATATTCAGCATTGAAAGAAAGAAGGTTTTCCCTTGCTCAAATACGACAGCGATGGCTTGCAGCATGAATCACTGACTGACTTGTCTATGTCAAGTTCCTTCTCATGAAGAAAATTTTAGTAACCATAAAGCTCCCATTGCAAGTTTTTCCAGGAGAATCCCTTAAGAAACAAATTTTTTTTGCTTAAGACCAAAGCTTTCCTTTAATAATTAGTTTTACTCCTCTCTACTGTATTCAGTCGCAGGAATTTCTAATACGCTTGTTGGTAATAAAAACTAGATTTATTGTGTTCTGTAATAAAAAAATATTGAGCAGCAGAATACAGAAACAAAAACAGTATTTTCCACCCTGTTTTTACTAATAAAGTGCATTATAAATAGCGCAAAGAAAGCAAATTTTTATTATATGCCAGCTATAGTAGAGGAATATGATTGTTCTGATTTAAGTTGATCTAGAGGCGCAGCCGTGGAATGCTCAGGTTAGAATTTATTTTTTTTTAGATCACACATGGGGTTTTTTTAACAAGATTTTGCTATTTATTTATAGCAGTTTTTTGAGAACTGTAAGGCAGGTGAAACGTTACCTTTTTCACATGTGGGAAGATGAAAATACACAGAATCACTTCCCTGTTGCCATACAGTCAACAAAATGAGGATTGGAGCCTCTGACAGAAGTTCCCAGTCTGCGCGCCCATTTCTGTGCCCTCCCCCATTCCGAGTATCATCTCTGACAGAAGATGAAGCTGTCACCGTTGGCATGATTCTTAGAATGCGTTAAGTTGGCAAGGACCTTAAAGATCATCTGCTTCTACTCCCCGCGCCCTGGGCAGGGACATCTTCCAATAGACCAGGTTGCTCAATGCCCCATCCAGCCTGGCCTGAACACGTCCAGGGATGAGGCAGCAACAGCTTCCCTGGGCAACCTGGGCCAGGGTCTCACCATCAACAATGTAAAGACTTTCTTCCTCAGATCCAAACAATCTGAGCCATTTAATTTAAAATTCTTCGCCCTTATTCTATTGCTCCAGTCCCTGACAGAAAGTCCATCCCCATATTTCTTGGCAGGCTTTATACTTACTAGAGTTTGCTATCATGTCTCCCTGTTGCATGGATTCTCCATGTTTTGCTTGCATATCAACGTCAGGTAGAAGGCCAGTGTTTATCACACCTGCAGCCGCTGCAGAGTTGTAAGCAGGCTTTCCACTGTGGCCTTGGCTGCAGGATCAAGCGAGAAGTATGGGTCACGCGAACACTTAGCCTGCACATCTACTGGGACTGCTATTTGGTGCATCATGCTTGGTACATGGTGGGACCTCTACAAGCCTCCCTCGCTACAGAGCAGCGACTCATGGCCAGAGATACTTTGTTGAAAAAGTGCTCGTCAGATATTTTATTGGCAAAATACAAATCAAGTAACAAAAAAAAGTGTGTAAGTTATCTTGTTTCAGGAAACTTCAACTACATTTACTACTTTTTGATCTCATGTTTTTACAGTTAAAATGGAAGTCTTTCTTAACTCTGTGTATATGTGCATAGTCACAGTCAGCGAGTATGCTACTCAGAAAAGGAAGGAAATGGCACAGTCATACTCGATTAAGTACTTGCTCTAACTCATCAAAGTCTTAATGGAAAACTATGATTTTATGCTTGACCTTCCTAGAGTCTCTTTTTTTTTTTTTTATATGGCAGTGTTCATGGCTATCTCCGTGCACAGAACACAGGACTGCTGTGTTATATGCATGCAGAGGCTAAGATGTACCTTTACATGTCACATTGTCGGTGTGGTAGAACAGCAGGAGAGGAAGGGGTCATGTCACTTCATTGTCTCTGTGAGTTAGTAAAAGGTAGCTATGTACATTGCGGCCACAACTGCATCGCAAAAACGGCTATTGTTCATTCATTATTTTAAGGCTTGAGGAAAAGATAAGAAGTAAAATTGAATGTACATCTGTAGGTGGAAAATAGTTAAAAAGCGTAGCTCTAGAACTTTAGTTCCGACTACTGCAAAAAACTAGCACGGTCCACTGAACTAAGGCAAAAAACAGGTGGAAAAAATAGGCTTTCTAGCTCAAAATTCTGAGTAAAAATAAGTGGCATGAGCAGGATGGTCCTGCACAACAGGGCTACATGTTCACTCACAAAAAAAAAATAAAGGTCACCTCTGTTGAGACCATGCACAAAGTCATAGACTCATTTACACTGGAGTATCTTTCTCCCGCCCTTCTCTAGCGATGGAACAAATACAATATAAAGCATATCCAGTCATGGTCTCCTATACACATACTTCTTTCTCCATCACAGCACTACTCACTGACTCTTTCAAAAGTGACAAACAGGAAGCTCTTTCGAAGACCTTCTTATGAGGAAAACACCACTTTTCTTTTTGAATAACTCCAGCTAACATGTATACCTATAGAAAAATAACAGTGTACTGCCTAATCTTGCCTAAAATGTTATTTCAAAACACAGTAACACTGCAGTGAAGATAAAAGTTACACGGAGCTTCAAATACCGCACGCCAATAAAACTAATACGTTTTCAAGCATCTTCGTAAAGGTTGTTTTCTTGATGAAGAAATAGTCTTCATCTGGGTAAAAGACCTTTTTTCCAATGCAAACAGAACCTTAGTGAACTCCCCAGGCTCAAAAATTGTTCTTGTCCTGGCATCATCAGAGGCTGCCCAAGACAGCACAGTGAGGAAGGCAGGATGCTGACTTCCAATGACCACACCAGATTTCAGTGTTTTTCATTCTTTGGTGTGCCTTACAAGTGCCAAATACAAAGGCGGTGGTCCATTAATTTACAGACAGCACACACATTCAGGCTCACATTGCTCATATTCCTAATTTTAAGCATAGAATTGAATTTACAAGCACTAAGGAAACAGTTGAAATGAACCATGGGAACAAGAATTTTATTAATGCAAAAAACTTTGCACTATCTTAACGAAGAACAAAAAGCTTTGTTTAAGTGCTTTCCTAAACATAGCAGCAATTAAGAAAATGGTTAACTTTAAGAATTTGCTTAAGTCTAACTCAATTGACACTTAAGAGTGCAGCAATATCCCTATATTACATTGTCAAAGTCCTGGTTTTTACTAAAAAATACCTTTTCTGTTCTTTCAGTGTTTCCATTCCATCAAATGTGATGTGGAAGATGGTGAAACACACCATCTGAAGGACTTGAGCACCAGCAGTACTACAGTCCTCTTGTAAAATAGCAATCCTTCCATATGTTAATCAAGGTTATTATTTTAATTTAAAAATAAATATTTACTTAAAAATCCTTTCCGTATGCTGTAATAGGAATTTTCTGTGTGACCAATTTAAAAACAGTTGAAGTGGCGAGCTTTTTTTTTGTAATACATTTTTTAATGTTTATAAGTGTCATCAAAACTTAGATGTTGGGGAAATTGTCTATCTGTAGGGATAGAGTTCCTTAAAAATTAGACAAATCTGTCTGCTTAGAACAACTTGCTCACTTTTTTGGGGAAAGCAGGGGAGGGCTACATAACCGGCAGTGGAGGTTTATTTCTCCATATCTGCTTTACATAGACTTTAAATTTCAGGTAGTCCAGGAAGCCTGACTTGATTTTAATGTACCTAACTGCTTGCCATATTGAATGTCTCTAAGTTACTAATTTTTCTAAACTGACTATAATTCACTATATTTATTATATATTTAGTTTTGCACAAAAAGTCTTATTTTGGGAAATTCTATGGTAACTGTTGAAGTAACAGTTTCAAGAGCACGGCTCATAGTTCTGGTATGCTAGTAATGCTTTTCATGGGAAAATGTCTATCCTATGAAAGAAATGCTTGTGTGGTCAATTTTCCCAGTATCAGCAGATGTATAGTGTTTTATCACAAATCTTTAAAGCCTCAAGTTATTGAATTGTTTGATTAATTATGAATGTTGGCTATCTTTTCATTAACTGGGTGATCACTGCCTCCTCATCTGTAAAGAATAGACTTTGCACCTCGAAGGCAAAAGGCAAACAAAAGACATCAATATCTATTTATTTTGAACCGGTGGGTTTCAATCCAGCCTTAGATTTGTTTTCAGATCCAATTTGCACCCTCTTTAAAAGATATGTCTGGCCATACTGAAACTCCCCTCATAACGCATGCAATATTTACTTATTTTCTGTAATGAAACCTGGCAATAAGGGAGTGTATAATATTTATATCAGCATGATCTCTCTACTGCAGCTAAAGTAATTTTTATTTATCTACGCACTGCCTTCCATGGGAATACTTTTGTTAGCAAATTTGATGCTTGCTTTTTTATAGGTTTATGTTATTTCTACACAAAGATCACCAAGGCCAAGTAAAGCAGTTCTGTAGTCTAATTAATTAGATGTAAGTGCATGAGGCTACTGAAAGGAGGTAGTCTTCTTCAGCCCCTAGCCCCAATTGTCCTGCCTCTCTTATGATTTTCTTAGTAGATATATGAGACTTGATAATATGCTCCATGCTTTTATGTAGTTCTTTTTCTCATCCAGCTTCTTCTTATCTGGCTACTTTTCAGCAAGATCAGTTTTGTGATCTCACTTTGCAAAGGTGGGAGGCAAGATGAGCAGCTGGAGATGGGAATGAGGGGGCAGCTGCTTCTTTCAGAAGTGAATGTCTTATACATCATAGTGAAAAAACAGGGTTGAAGTGCGAAGTGACTGGTTTACTTAGTAATTCCAGGCCAGATGTGAAACTACTAAGGAACAAAACTTCCATACGCATATCTCTTGTGTCTTCAGAGTAAAGCTCGCAATAACAGTTCAACAAGAATGAAGTTTGCCCAAGCTAGACAGCTTTCTCTAACCTTACACTCCTGTTCTCTGCAATGGTGCAACAAAGCCCAGGTCAACAAGCGCTCAAGGACTACTGGAGGCTAATCCAGTCCCTTCTGAACCAAAGTACAAGTGCTTGTTTCTAAATATGGCTCTTTGGTCAAATATCATGGAGACAAGGGATCCCTAGCTATCCCTTACACTGTTTATTGAGAGATCTGTCCTTTGGGGGCAGTAAAGATGTGAAAGAGAAGAAAAGAAAGTTGAAATACAGACGAAGTCAAGCAAGGCATGCCACGATGTTATAAGACCGCAAAAGTTTGCTTGCCAAAAAAAAAAACCAACCAAACAAAAAACCTACTGACCACATTGCCTCTGGGCTGTGCAACCGTCTCTCTATAGCACTAACATTATAAAAAAAAAAAAAAAAAAAAAAAAAA
>VFFE01004896.1:11954-160822 GCA_008921705.1 Burhinus oedicnemus
GGGGGGGGGGGGAAGAGTTAAAAAATGAGCCCTATTATCCCAGCGTGGCTGGGATTGGCAGTGCTCTGTCTGTCTGTCCGCAGCACCTCCTGGCTGGTAGCTGGTGGATGAGGACTTGCTGCTTCCCTGTGATCAAGCGTGTCTTTTAAGGACAAGGACATGGGCTGGCACGTCAGGCGCGGCCATATGAAAAGGAAAACCCAGCCAGTGGAGAGGGGATGTGGTTTCTTCCAGCTGTGGCGGGAGTTAGATCCAGGGTGAAAATTGCATGTTAGACGTGGGGCATGGCTGCTGCCAGCCAGGCAGCTGAAGGGGCGAGCGCTGCATCCCCCCCCGGCGCTGACCCTCTCTTCCACCCCTTCCTGCATTGCCTGGTGGGGGGAGGCATGCATGGCTCCCCACAGCTCAGGGGAGGCTCATTTGAAGCCCCCAGGGTGAAACTGTGTGTCCTAGCATGGCAGCCTCTGTTTTCCTGCGCTGGGGCCAAGTGCAAAGGGATGTGTGAAGGGAAGGCTCATCCCATGCATGAGGGGCCCCCACCATGGGGCTGGCGGTGCCCCCAACCACCCCTTGCCAGCTCCAGCCGACCCATCGGCGTTAATGGACGGCTGTATATGCCCGTACCAGCAGGGAGTGGGGCGGTTGAGACTGCCCATGGCCAAAACTTACTGGCAAATAAAACAGTCTTGTTCTCTGTGGGGGAGCAGGAATTTAGGGGAGTAGTTTGGCAGGGAGCTCATACACTTGCATATTGGAAAATAGTTTGTCCTGGTGCCCACCTGATGTTTTTCTCCTCTTTCCTGCTGGTTTTGCTCCACTTCTCTGGCGGTGCACAGTTCTTGCTCCCCCAGCCACCTCAGGATCCCTTTCCTCTGTCCTTTCCCCTTCCATCCACAGGTTCCCTCCTTGTCCCCTGTGGTCAGGCTGGGAGAGAGAGGAAGGCAGGAAGAGCCAGGGGTCCCACTCCCCGCCATGGGGCTGCAGCACTCACAGTTGTGAGAGCAATGGGCTGAGCTGCCATCTGGGGGGCTGCACGTGAGGGATGCCCACATCTGCTCAGCCCAAGGTCATCCGGGGGGTCTCCCAGCACCAGGACATCCTTTTCCATGTCTGAGAGCATGGTGCTCCGCCGTGGGCTCTGCTGTGCCAGGGCCATGGGTCTGCTTTTCCTCCAGGCTCCTGGGCCCCTTTTCCTCTTCGGGGTCTGTGCGTGCATGTGCGTGCATGCAGATCCCTGCCAGCATTGCTGGAGCCTATGCCTTGGCTCTGAAATCTTAATTTGGCTGTGATGAATCCAGACCACCAAGGCGCACATTAATTTTCCTGATGCTCGTTTATATTTTGTTGATCGGAGAAATACGCGTGACGCGGGCAGGCAGACACTGGGCTCTTGCCTCTTCTCCACCTCTTTCCATTTCTGTGGCTCTTACTATTTTATTCCTTGATCAAATATAAAAAGCAAAGAGGAGAAAATATCCCGCACCCTTCCCCTCCCCAGCAGTAACTTTCCTTGTTAGAGGAGCGTGAGGCACTGCCAGCTTTTCACGAGTTAAGAGTTAACCTTCATCTGGCTTTAATACCCAGTGGAAAAATGGCTCCCCTCCTCGGCTTGTCTTAGAGGATTAATCACATTTCTGAAGTTCACCCATATTCCTTCTTTTTATTATTATTTTTTTTAATTGAACGATGCCAAGAAATTCCAGAAGTATTAAGCATGTTCGCTGCAAATCATTTTTATGACATTGCAAAACCTCCCTTTTCTTTTCAGCCTCCTCCCCTTCCCTCAGATCTGGGCCCGGGAACGCTGGCTCCCCCGGCAGCTGCCCAGCAGCCCCTCCGCGCCGCGCTCGGGGAGGCTTTCTCACTGCCTTGCCAAGAGAGCTGGTTTTTATTTAAGCTCCATAAAGGATCTTGCTTTAATCAGAAAGTCTGCTTGAGAAATTTCATGTCACTTTTCCATGACTGTGGGTGGGAGAAGCTTGGAGCCAGAGTTGTCTTTTGCTCTTGGAGCACTGCTGCATTTCCCAGGGAACAAAAACACATTTTTCTGCTGGCTGGGGCTGCCAAGGGAGGCTGCCGGCCGGCCGCCCGCCGCCAGCCCTCCTGCTTCCCCCCGGCTCTCCAAACCGCCCGAGGTCGTGGGCGCCACGTCCCGGGATGAGTTTTGAGGGGTGAGGGAGCTGTTGACAGCGCGTGGCCAGGCCGTGCCGTGGCGACGGATGCGATGCGCTGCCTTGGTGTGGGGTTTTGAAAAGGGAGTGCGGTCTCGTCTGGATTTAGCAGCGTGCCGCTTAGGAGACGTGTGTTAGTGCTAGGTCCCGAGGAAGATAGGCTGGCTTGAGCCTTGATGTGACAACGTGACTTGCAACCCACTGTGGGATGTGCAGTTGTCACTAGTGGTCGCCTGGGCTGGAGCATGGCACCATAAAAATGCACGTGCGGGACTTTTTTCCTGGCACAAAATCTTCTCCCTCCCAGCACAGGCTGACCGAGACAAACTTCGGGCTTGCAGTGCCCCGGCAAAATTTGCCATCATGCTCAGGGAGAGCAGGGACCGGTTTCATCTCTGGGAAGCTTTGCAGGGCCAGACTGCCATGCTCCCTGCCCTGCCAGATCCGTGGAGTTTCACTACAGTCCTCTGCTCCTGCTTTGAAAAAGAGGGAAAAGAAAACAAAAAGTGCCCTTTCCCCTGCTCCTGTGCTGCCACTCCTGCTGCCCGCATTGGCCCTGCCAGGGGAGGAACCCTCATCACAGCTTCGCAGGGGGAGATGTGCTGGGACAGGGTGTTTTCATGGCTGCTTTAGGGAGGGGGCAACTGTGCCATGTAGAGAAGGAGCTGCTTTTCCTTGCAAGTCCCTGTTCTTTGAACTGGGGTGTGGGCACTGCTTGGGCATACATGAAGCATCATGGTTAACCAGCCTTTGGCCATGAGATATTTGATGGGAGCGAGAGTGCTCAGAGCAGATGCTGATTGCTCAGGCACTGGAGGAGCTCAGGGCAGCTCTGGGAGTGTCCAGCATTCACACACCTTCTCCCACCGTGTCACCCGGCATCTGTACACCCTTGAAGCAGGCTGGGCTCCTTGAGTTATGCCTCCAAAGTTAGCTTCTCGGTAGCAGGACAGCACATTTGAAATAGCAGGCGGCAGAAGAACCATTTTTGGCCGCCCTTCAGCGCTGCAGTAAGTTGGCTCATTTTTGACTCTCAGGCCAGGATTTTTCACACCCAGTTTCTCAGCCGTGGAGCAGGCGGTTTCTCCAGAAGCTGTGTTTTAAGTTATCCATTTTGTAGGAAGGAGGAGGAGAAAAAAAATAAAGCTCTGAAACCAGGCCAGTTTCCCGAACTGCTGGGGACACAGCAGTCCTCTGCCAGCACTGCCATGAAACAGCCCCAGGTCTGCAGGCAGAGGATGAGCTGAGGCCAGGATGCTGAGCCAGCCACTGAGATGCCCTGTCATTTGCTCTCTCTGCAGATCTCAAAGATTTCAAGTTTGATGGCCAGCACGTGATCGAGGTCGATGAAGGGAACACGGCTGTGATCGCCTGTGACCTGCCTGAAAGTCACCCCAAGGCTCAGGTCCGCTACAGCGTGAAGCAGGAGTGGCTAGAGGCCTCTCGAGGTGAGTGCCACAGGGGTCTGTCCTGCTGGGTCCCCTCCCAGGACCCTCAGTTTTACCCTTCCCTACCAGCAGTAGCTTTCTCTGCCTGCTGCCTCCTTGTTGTCCCTTCACCGCCGGTCTGAGCACAGGTTAGTTTAGGATCTCTGCCAGGTCTCCCTGATGTCCCCGCTGCCTGGGACTTGGGAGCCACGTGTAACACCAGCTTGCGGTAAGGCAAAAGGAATTACGTGATGCACAGCGTCACTCTTCATTTGGCATCTCCATGTGTCCATGAAGCATTCTTCTAGCCCAGCCTGGATAAAGGCGACTTTGAATTTGGGAAAATTTTTAAAATTCGGATCTGAATTTTTCAACTTCACTCCATCTGCTGCATGTACCTGTGACAGGCTAGCTTCACCTGAGGCTATGTTTGTTCCATCCTTGCATCATTCCTCCCCTGGATAGTTGAACCAAAAGGGGTCGTTTCAGTGCTGTCGGTGTTACCGCATTGTTTTTTCCCTTTGCACTTGTCCACCTTTTCTTCAGGGCACTGCATGTCTTCCAGGAGGCTGGGCGGGGAGCATACCTTGTGACCCAAGTGCCACCTCCTCTTCTCTCTCTACAGACAATTACCTTATCATGCCGTCTGGGAACCTTCAGATCGTCAATGCCAGCCAAGAAGATGAAGGGACTTACAAATGTGCTGCCTACAACCCCGTGACACAGGAGGTGAAAACCTCAGTCTCCAGTGAGAGGCTTCGTGTGAGACGTAAGCTTCTCGCCCTTCACTGCATGTCTTCTCCATAGCGCTTCCAGCCCTGGGAGCACATACCAGTGCTATTGCAGCTGGTTTTCTGTGTGAACTGACATTATCAGTTGCTGGAAAAACTCCTTTCCAGCAGCAGAAGGGCCGAAGGTCTGCTCCTGGGGTATGTGTGTGCAGCCCTGGGATTGCTGTACCTCCTCAGGACTGGTTCTTGGTGATGGGCGAGCAGAGGCCCTTAGCCATTCAGCAAGACCACTTGTTGTGTGCCTGCATCCCTTAAGGAATGTCCCTCTTGGCCTGCATTGCCGTTTATCCACCCCAGCGCAGGGGAGCAGCGTGCTAGCCCTACCATTACCCCTACCCGCGCTCTGCACAGGGTGGTTTCCCACCGTTCATCTTCCTTCCCACCCACCTCTTTCCTCCTCCTCTCCTCACTAGGCTCCACAGCGGAGGCGGCCCGGATAATCTACCCCCCTGAAGCACAGACCATCATTGTCACCAAGGGCCAAAGCCTCATCCTGGAGTGTGTGGCCAGTGGGATCCCCCCGCCACGGGTCACCTGGGCCAAAGATGGCTCCAGTGTCTCTGGGTACAACAAGACACGCTTCCTGCTCAGCAACCTCCTGATTGACCCCACGAGTGAGGAGGACTCGGGCACCTACAGCTGCACAGCTGACAATGGGGTTGGGGAGGCCGGAGCCGCATTCATCTTCTACAACGTGCAGGTGTTTGGTGAGTGCTGCTGTAGCCCTTGTTTCAGGAGGGGCTTGGATTTTCTCCACTGCTTTCAGGTGAAAATACTAGTGCTGCCGTACTCTTCCTCTCCCTGGACAAACCACAATGTAATGCAAACCCCTGCTTGTGGTTCCAGTTTCTAGGAGATGGGGCAAATTCTTCCTTGAGGGTGGTAGTTTGTCCTTCCTGGCTCTCCTGGCTGGAGATGATGGATCCTCCCTTCCTCTGCAGAAGCTCTTCTCTTGTCATTTGTGGCACTGGGTTTGCTCTAACATTTTCTCGTGGAGGACTGGCTGCTTCTTAGACGTATTTGACATTGGCATAGGGAAGACATCAGACTGTCTTACATTTTGTTCTGTTCTGTAGGGAAGCTGTCTACGGGGCAGGAAATGTAAGGCATACTCCACCTTAGATATTTCTACCATGCATCTTTCCCCTTCTCACAATCCTTGGGGAGGTTAAGCCTATGTTTTATTGGATTGCATTTCATCCAGGTGCCGATGTGTTGTTTTGGCACAAGTGCAATCTTTGCAGAGTAGCATTTCAGCTCAGAAAAATGGGACTTGTAGGTGGCTGCTGTCATCTGAGAGGGGCAGATGGCCTTGGGCCACCTCTCCTTGGGGTTCATGTGGATGCTGAAGGGGAGGTGCAATGAAGCGGACCCCTGCGGGCCTCTGCAAATGGAGTGGGACTTGGGGGTGGGGTAAGGAGCCATCACTCTGCCCTCGTCCCTGCCAGAGGGGAAAGTGCAAAGCCATGACTGTGCCGTGCTCCCTGCCAAGTGGCACCCAGCAGCTGTGTTTTTCCCTGCACAGAGCCCCCCGAGGTCACTATGGAGCTGTCCCAGCAGATAATTCCCTGGGGCCAGAACGCCAAGTTCACCTGTGAGGTGCGAGGGAACCCCCAGCCCTCCGTCATGTGGCTGCGCAACGCCGTCCCCCTCTCCGCCAGCCGCCGGCTCCGGCTCTCCCGCAGGGCACTGCGTCTGGTCAGTGTGGGGCCTGAGGATGATGGCATATACCAGTGCATGGCAGAGAACGAGGTTGGCAGCGCGCAAGCTATGGTACAACTGAGGACAGCCCGGCCGGGTAAGTCCCTCTCTCCAAGCCTGTGACCATTCAATCCCAGAGCCTAACACGCAGGGAAGGAGCAGGGGGAGCAGGAGAAGAAAGTTGGTGTGTAATCCTCCCGCTTGTGTTTGAGCTGCCTTGCTCTTCTCTCTCTTTTACCCTACACTTTGAGTGCTTTTTTTTGACTGGGATCTCCGTATCTCCCTGTAGGAACAGATGGTAGCGGTTTTGCTTCTAAGTGCAGTGCCATGTGTGTGTACTTGAGCTATCTCTACATGAGAGGCGTAGGACATCTGGTTGTAGTGCCTTACCCCATGGCTTACTCAACTCTGCCTCTGAGCTTGCCTTGAGCAAAAGCATGAACACTGATGTGGGTGGATTCACCTGGGGTAAGAGAGGTACCACCTTGGATCCTGCTGACCTTATCCAGTGTAAGAGGTGCATCAGAGAGGGAGGAGGCCCCACGTGGCTGAGGCCTGTTCTTGGAGAGGCCCCAGTGAGGCCTGTTAGGTTTATAGCGGGAGAAGGAGAGATTGTTGCCAACACCTTTTTGAGTGGCACAGTAGGCAGCACCGCCTGGGACCTCATACCTCTAAGGTACCTGTGCTGCAATGGGTGTATAGCGCTGGTCTTCTGAGAGGTTCCAAGGGTTTCATAGCTCTGTCTTCATTGCAGACTAGGACGGGCATTTACACTGCCTTGACACCTTGTCTTTCAGGAGCTACACTCAACCCTGGGCAAGATGCCCAGCTGAGCTCAGCTCAGCCTCCAACACCACCTTCCAGGGACAGTGCCTTAAAGCTGCCCCTGGACAAAGCTGGACTGCCAAAGCCTGGGACGACCCCGCTGGCAGCATCTCCGCAGTGTGCAGCCAACAGGGAGTTGGTGTCTCCAGCCGAGGCCCCCATCATCCTCAGTTCTCCCCGGACATCCAAGACAGACAGCTACGATCTGGTGTGGAGACCCCGGCCTGACAGCAGAGCCCCCATCCTCTATTACGTGGTGAAGCATCGCAAGGTATAGCTGTTCTGCCCTGCTCCCATCTTCCCTCTGGCTGTTCCACAGGTGGGCTGGTGGCCTCACTGCATGTTTTCACACCTCGTGAGCAGGTGCGTTGGGGCACGGGCAGCCATCGCTGACTTGTGGTGCTCGTTGATGGGACCTCCTCAGCTGCAGCCTCAGCCTGTTGAGGTGTGATGAGTGTGAGAGGCTGTGAGAATAGGTTTGCTGAGCTGTCCAAGAAGAGCCCACAGTGGTGCTTGTCTGCCAAATGAGGCCATATGCGCACATGTGCATTTTGAGTCTGAAGAACTTCCACTTCCCAGTTGTGTGCTTACACAAGTAGGAAGTCCTGAGGGCGGATTGCGCAGTGACTTGCCCTGTAATGCTTTTGTCTTGGCACAAGCCTCGGGGACACCTCTGCCTTGAAAGGCTTGAGCTGCAGGACACAGAGCAGCAGGCTCTCTCGGCTGCATGTACCTGCCCGGCTCAGCAGCACCAAAGCACCCATGCTCAGTGACTGTGAGGAGGCAGCAGAGAGCGGTCATAGCCATGCTAAATCCTCTGGGAAGGTCCTCAACCACTGGTTTTATTCTGAAAGCTGAAAGGCAGTGCACAGTTGAGCGTGTCTCGTGGCTGGTGGCACAGCGTGAGCACACAGTGCACTGCCGAGCCCTGCTTGAGCCCAAGAGCTCCTGCCCTCTGCGGTGTTTCTCAGCACCATGGGCAAAGTGCAGGCAGAGCTGTAGCCCAGCGATTCCTCTAAATAGCAAAGCATTGTTGAGGTAAAAATTCTTCTTTTGAGGTGTAGAGCATCTCTTCCCATTTTGCTGTAGATAAGTGGGGCAAAAAGGGGCTTGAACTTACCTGTTTGCTGCTTGTATTTCCTCTGGGTAGGCAGGAAGTTGCAGAGAGGCAGGTTTTGCTTTGGGGTTTGAGTACATTCCAGATCTGGCATGTTTTGGAATCCTATCGACTACAAGGCACCGTTTTCAATTATATGTGAATATATGGATCTATTTTCCTGGAACTGTTTGATTTTGTGACAATGTGGTGTAATAGGAGGCTGTTAAAATCACTACACATCCTTGATTTCTTTCGAAAACTTAAGATGAGGGTTTTAACTAACCATCTTTTTAAAGAGCCCTTTAAACAAAGGCAGAAGATGCCAACACAAGAACACAATAGGGCAAGCTTAAATAAAAAACAAAAGATGCCAAAGGCCTCACCAGACTATTGGCTCTGGTTGTCTGCCAAGAAGAGATTTGTCCCCTGATGGTGTATCATGTAACTACCAATTCTGCATGTGATCTTAACTTGCAGACTGGCGTTTGTCCATATTTTATTTGTTTTTCAGTGCTTCACCTGGAAGGGGCTGTAGGGCAGTGGAGGTCACCATGGGTCACTGCAGTTTGCAGTAATATGTTTTCAGTGTAGTCCAAATTCTCAGCTGGAGACTCTTTCTTGGGATGCTTAAGGATTGTGTGAGAAGGAATTAGTCGCAATCACCCTTAAACTTCTTTAGAAAGAATCTCTTTCTAGCAGAGATCCTTAGGATCGAGTTATATAATGATCTGGTTTTGACATCTCTGACTGGAAAAGCATGTGTGTGGAGAGGGAAGGAATCAATTCAGCAACAAAAGAAAAGGCTCTTTGTGTGAAAGATGGCTACGAGGAAAGTAAAACCTACCAACAGGAAGCTTACATTTGTACTGGGCAAGGGTCTGCTGCTCCTCTGGAAAATATCTGCGGATGTCTTTTTTTCCCTGCTCTTACGCTGCCCCTAAAATCTCAGCAGCCTGCAAGAAGTCAGATGCCATGCAGCCGTTATCTTTGTTTCTTAAGAATCTCTTTTTCTTTCCTGGATATTAGCAGTCTTTAGGGCTCCCCTCCCTGGCCCCACAACTCAGTGGGCTTGGGAATAAAAATAAAACAAGGCAGGCATTAATCAGTCAGTGTCAAGCGCTTGGAGAAGATGAATGATACGGCAGAGTCTTGGCATTTCCGTTTTGTTGCATTGCCTGCATTGCTAATGCTCCTTTCGGCACCGGGTCACTTCAGTGTCCTGCCTGTTTGCCTGCAAAAATATTATCCTTGCAGCTGGGGAGAAGGAGGAAGGTCCCACCTTCCCTCCCCCTCCATGTGGGACATCGGGGCATCACTGAAAAACGAACTGTGCTTCCAAGCCTTTCTGGAGGCCACAGTTATATGTGGTCTTTTCCCTGCAGAACCCTGTGCTCAAGCTGTACGGTTCCTCATTTCAGCCAGAAAGTACCAGGGGTGAGGCTGGATAAAACTGGATAAAAAGATGCTAGTCAAATGATTGAGGTGCAGATGACCAAAGTGGTGCCTGTGTACCTCATCCCGTGGAAATGGGCCAGCATCTAAATGAGCAGCTCAGTAGCTGGGCTGCAGGAGAGATTTGGCTCATGCTGCCTTTGGTGGGCACGCCTGCACCAGAGCTCTATGCATGTTGAGGGGCAGTGGTATCAGAGGGGATCAGCAGACAGAACTGAGTGAACCTCTGGGGTCACGAAAACACTGTGGTGTGTGGGGGCTTGTCCTGCTTGTACCTGAATCCTTCAGCTTTGCAAAATCAGGCTGGGAACATCACCCTCCTTTGCAGGCAGGGAACTGGCCTCCAGGCAGGGAAGGTAGCCCTGGTTGATACACAACCTGCCATGAAAGTTTCTGAGCTCCGTGCAGGCGAGAAGCCCAGCCTGCCCCCAGCTTTGTAACGCTGGTGTTGGTCTCTCAGCAGGTCACCAACGCCTCGGACAGCTGGGCGGTGAGGGATGTCCCAGCCTCGCAGCACCGCCTGACCCTCACCAGGTTGGACCCTGGGAGCCTCTACGAGGTGGAGATGGCTGCTCACAACTGTGCCGGCGAGGGACAGACTGCCATGGTGACCTTCCGGACTGGTAAAGGTCAAACCTTTCCCTGGGTGTTTTGCTCTGAGTCAGGGGAGGGCCCCTCTGAGACATCCCAGCCCAGCCCCGAGGCACAGGCACAAGCCCTAGGACAGAGGGGCTGTTTCTGCTCTGGAAACCCATCTGTCCTCAGCTTAGAGCAACTCTGTCAGAAGGGAAAGTGTAGTGTGGGGTTGAAATGGGATGGGGGAAATCGGGTCTTCCCCTCTGCCTGGGTTGGAGTAAGTCCCTTGCTCCCTCGGTGTCTCAGTTGGACACCTGCAGAACTGTAGAAAATAGGTCTGGCAGGAATGTCAAGAGGTCATTTAATCCATCCTCTGCCTGGAGACAGGATCAGCCTGTGGGCATTTTTCCTGACAGGTGTTTGTTTAATCTGTCCTTAAAACCTTGTGCTGCACTAAAGGAAACTCCAGGCCTTCCCACACAGTCTGCTTGGTGCCGAGATGTCTTTGCCACTAAAAGGATGTTCCAAATGTCTCCATTAAGTCCCCCTGTCCCCTGGCTGCTTTTCTTGTCCCCAGTAGGTGTGGGGAATGGCATTCCCTTTGTAGCAACCTTCCCCATGGTGGTGGGCTTGCTCACATCTCCTCTCAGGCCCCTGTCTTGTGCTAATTACTACCTTCTCGGGCAGAAATATGGCGACATTTCAAGAAAACCAATTAAAAGTTTTATAAAATTAAACATGAGGGGGACCTGTTAACAGTTTAACAAACCTGCCCCTTTAGCTTTAGTTCCTGCCTGCAGGCTGAGTGCTTTGAACCCCTAGGAGTCCCTCTGGGAGTCCAGAGAGTACTTATCTCGGCATCATGGCTGGGAATATTTTCTTTGCTCATCACAATAAAAATTAACTCTGAGCTGCATCTCCGTGTCACTAATGCCACCTCTCCCTTCTGCACAGGCCGGCGCCCAAAACCAGAGATTGTTGCCAGCAAAGAGCAGCAAATCCAGAGGGACGACCCAGGCACGAGCACTCAGAGCAGTAACCAGTCTGACAACAGCCGTCTGTCCCGTAAGGCTCTCCCTGAACTGGGCAAGGAGGGAGGGCGAGAGGTGCTGGATCTCTTGTGGGTGGCAGTGGCCAAGCCATGCTGGGGTTGAAGTCTCCACTGGGTAAAGCAAGACTGTCCAAAGCTGGATGGGAGGTTTCCAGCTCCTGACGAGGAGAGGTCCTTCCCGGACGCCCCTGCTACTGCACTTGGCAGGCAGGCAGTCTTAGGAGAACCAGGCTGTTCCCACCGCCTGTCCCCACCATTAATGCAAGGACTTGTCAGAAACTCTGTCTCTTACTGAGTTTCACATGGAGGGTTCAGAAAGCCCAGCTGTGGGGTCTGTGAATGTGCAGTGCACAGGACCAACAAGCTGCCGTGCACCAGTGGGTGCTGGGGGAATGCAAGGGAGAAAGAGCAACCAAGTCCCTGCAGGTCCTGGCATCCTCCTGTCTCAGCCAAGCCCTGACAAGGGGCAGTCAGTGCCCATTCTGGGGGTTCAGGGTGCTCCATTTGGGTATTTTGCTGCCCTGGCAAAACATCAATTGCTGCCTGGTTAATCCAATTCATTGTTTCCCACCTTGTGTCTGCCATTACTATTATTCACCAGTGCCATTATCCTTTCTGTGAAATTCTCTCCTTCAATCCTTATCCTTTCTGTGAAGTCCCCTCCTTCAGTACCCCACACTCATTCATCTGTTGCCTTTTCTTTCCTCTCCACAGCTCAGTTAATCTCTTTCCCTCCCAACTTCTGATTGTTTTCCTATCAAATTACATTTCTAGAGTTCAGAACTTTTCCCTATTTCCTCCTCAGCTGGTTCTTCTCAGTCTCTCCTGCTTTCATCCTGTACACTCGTCTGTCCTCAGTGTCAAGTTTCCCCTTGCTCACTGCTTCCAGATCAGCCATTGCTCTGTCTCCAGCCCTGCATCCACATCTCACTGCTCTCCCTCCCACAATGGGTGTATGCTCCTTAAACCTTGTCTCATCCTACTTGAGTTGGGAGTGGAAAAGGAGCAGGGTGCAAGCAGGAGTAAAAGATGTTTGCACAGCACAAACTGAAAGGCGTTGAGTATTTGGGGGTGCCAGCTTTAATGAAGAGACAGAAAGAAGAGGGCATTCAGGACTTAAAGAGCATGTGGGTGGGTGCAATGCAGGCAGTCCTCACCCCCATACCTCTGAGCTACAGGATCCTCCAGGCAGGACAAGAGGAATGTGGTTCATGTCCTGATGTCCTTCTGGGCCCCTTGCAGCTCCAGAGGCACCGGACCGTCCAACCATCTCCATGGCATCGGAGACATCTGTGTACGTGACCTGGATCCCCCGTGGGAATGGTGGGTTCCCCATCCAGTCTTTCCGAGTGGAATATAAGAAATTGAAGAAGTTGGGAGACTGGGTCCTGGCCACCAGTGACATTCCCCCCTCTCGCCTCTCTGTGGAAATCCCAGGCCTGGAGAAAGGTAGGCAGGTGTTCTCCTCCCTGCTTCCTGGAGGTCTGTAGGAAAGCTGTGTAGTCCCTATAGGATGGTTAGCCATCTGTCACGTCATGCTTAGCCCTGGCATGTGTGAGCAAAACAAAGCCTCCCCAGCTCCAGCCTGCGATGCATGGGGGGAAGCTGCAGATGCTTCTCCAATTTCTCCAGCTGCAAAGACCAGCATAGATTTGACCTCCCTCAGGGAGGCTTTCGCGTGCTTTTCTGTATTACAGGATATAGTTACTAAAGGCATTTGGTTTTGCCATTTACTAGACAGGACAGAACTTTCCTTAGCCACAGGCAAGACAGATGGGCGCACAATTCCCATTGGACTTCACATGAGAAAAGATGGAATTACTGAGCTGGACAGCTTAAAAGGGTGACATATCTACCCCAACTTAAAGACCAGTAAAAATTTGGGTAAAGTTTGGGTAAAAATTATTTAGGCTTTGAGCTTTTAACTGATTTTTATGTACTTAATTTCCATGTAGTAGAGGAAGAAGGCCTTCCTGTACCTCCTTTTGGGTCAGGGCATCCTTTTGGGCATCTCTGAATCCACGCACACACCTTTCAGAACTGCTACCTGACCTCTACGCCATCCAGACAGGAATTGGGGAAGGCAAATAAAAGCAGGCTTCATCTAGCACGTGGCTGAAATCTGGCCATTCAGTGTTTGTACTTTGATCAAAACCTCTCTGTGTTCTGGAGAAGATGTAGCCCCTCTCCACAGTCAGGCCTGTGCTGACAGTAGAAGTCTTGGAAGACTCCAAGTTCTGCAACGTTTTTATTTCCCATTTTTCCCCTAGGCACGTCCTATAAATTCCGTGTCCGGGCACTGAACATCCTGGGAGAGAGCGAGCCCAGTGCAGCGTCTCGGCCATATGTGGTGTCTGGGTACAGCAACCGAGTCTACGAGCGCCCTGTGGCCGGGCCATACATCACCTTCACAGATGCCATCAATGAGACCACCATCATGCTGAAGTGGATGGTAGGGTTTGTAGGGGCAGAGATCTCTGAATGTGGAGGAAGCAGGTGTGTGGGTGCCACTTGCCTGGCTTACACATCTTGCAGGTTACCATACTGGAGCCTGTCACCAGCACACGTGGATCTGGGATCCAGTAGCACCCTCCAGCAAAGAGGGATTGGGCTTGGGGCACATAGAAGTGGAAGGAGTCAGAGAGCCTAGGAAACACTTTTCGTCTGAATCCAACATTGTACACAGGAGGCATTTCAGCGGACAACCTCAGGGTCTGGACCACTTTGTTCAACAAGCACAGTTCAACAATGCACGGGGCGGCTGCTGGCTCTTCTGGCCAAATTCCTGGAATCCATTAGCACCTCTGTCTGTTCCAGTAGTTTCCAGCAGATACGTCCTTCACTCTCACTTGCTGGGTAGCAGTCCTGAGTGCTGATAAGCATTTACAGCACTCCACTCCAGAGGATTTTTAGGATTGGGCAGGATCTTTTGGATCACAAGCCCAGATCCAAGTGTTTCCGACAGCTTAGAGCTTATTCAGAGGGATGCATTGCCCTCTTCTCTCCTAGCTGCTTCTAGCCAGAAATTGCAACAGGACAGGATGACTGATGGTCATTTAAACACGAACAGTAGCTGATAAAATACTGGGTGAAAGACGGCAAGAACCCATGGAGCTGGGACAGTACTGCCCAGGGTAGGGGAGGAAAAGAGCTGTCTTCAGAAACACAGGACTCCTGTGGCCGGTTCGTGGCAAGATGCAGTTTGTCTGGAAGCCACGAGCCTACTGGAGTCAAGGTGAAGGTGTGCTTGTCCTTGCCCAGCTGAGTCACTGTTGCAGAGGAATTTTTTCTCTGAAGTGTTGGCTGTGGCTGCTGAGAGGGAACAGAGTACTGCATGCTTGGGGTGACAGGACCAGACTCATGGTTTGTCTGTTACCCGAGAGAAGTGTGAGACTATGAAATAGCACCGAGCTCTTGGAAGGAAGCCCTTACTGTGCAAACCAGTGTCAACACAAGAAAGATCCCCTGCTGGGTCTTCCTCCTGTCCCATCCCATTTATCCCCACTGCTCCTCACCTAGTGCAATATGGAGCACAGACATCTCTTCTAATTTCTGCTCTCCCTCCCATTCTCTGCAGTATATCCCAGCCAGCAACAACAACACTCCCATCCATGGTTTTTACATTTACTACCGCCCCACTGACAGTGACAATGACAGTGACTACAAGAAGGACGTGGTAGAAGGTAAGAGAGATTCAGAGACTGGTCCCAGCTGCTGGTTCCTCTTGGAAGAGTCCACAGCCAGAAGGAGCACAAATGGCAGCTGCTACTGCTGTCCTAGCCTGCTTTACTTAGCACTGCTGCAGAGCTGGGCCAGCTGTGTGTTCCCTAAGGAAGCTAACGGCACCGTGTGTGTGTTCCCTCCTCAGGAGACCGGTACTGGCACTCCATCAGCCACCTGCAGCCAGAGACCTCGTATGACATTAAGATGCAGTGCTTCAACGAGGGTGGCGAAAGCGAGTTCAGCAATGTGATGATCTGTGAAACCAAAGGTAACCAGTTTCACAGGGCACCTCTGGGAGCGCAGCCTGCTGCCTTCCCTGCCTGCAGCTGTCAGAGCACAGCAAGGCAGGTACCATCCCTGCCTGGTGGTGCATCATCCAAGCTCGGGCAAGGAGATGGAGGCTGCACTGGGGAGCAGAGAGGCATAGCTTTGTTGATGCTGTTGATCAGTATGTGTATAGACCTGTACTAGTACTCACAGACCCCTTGTGCAGAGTCCGTGACCGTTTCCCTCAGAGCGGCAGTTAGCTTTTGTTTTCCTAAGGATCACATAGATGGCGACTGGAACCAGAACGGCTAACCTTCCCTTGCTGTGCTGAGCTCCTGTGTTTGGTTATAAGCAGGTCCCATGCTGTCTTCCAAGCATGATAGGAACAGCATTAAGTCCAAGTGTGTGTTTTGGAGAAGCTATTTTCCTTTTTCCTTTTGCTCTAGCAGCCCAAGAGCCTGGCAGATCTGTAAGCCAAGCACAGAGGACTTGTCTGTACTGCAATATGCATCAGCCTAGGAAATCCTCTGTCATCCAGCAGTACTTCTTTAAAGCCACCATAGAAATCTGTCCATTCCACAGCAGCATAGATAACCCTAGACTGGGCTGCTATTCCATCTGCCATGTCTGTGTCTAATGCTTTCTCTCTTTTCTTCCCTTTGCAGCTCGGAAGTCTCTTGGTCTGCCAGGTCGTCTTCCACCCTCCACAGTGCCCCCCCAGCAGCATCCTCCACTCAGTGGTGGGCACAGTGGCCTGGGGACAGGAGCCATGGTGGCGCGTTCCAGTGACTTGCCATACTTGATTGTAGGCATTGTGCTGGGCTCTATCGTACTCCTTATCGTGGCTTTCATCCCCTTTTGCCTTTGGAGAGCCTGGTCCAAGCAGAGTAAGGGTTCTTTCTTGAGGGCTGATTTATGAGGTGCGCTCTGCCCTGGGTTAGATCTGACCCTGGGTGTAGTTGGGTCAAACACCCAAAATGCGAGGACTGCACATTCTGAGAAGCAGGGAGAAGGTGGGCAGAGGGCAAATCCCAAATGTCCTGTGGAACCCCATAAAGACAAAGGCCACTGTTTGTCCCATGTCCTTCTTACCTTGTTGAGAAGGAATTCTGGGACTAGAACGGGGAGAAAGGGGCACTCCCTTTGCCTTCGTGTAGGGCCCCTTTCCACCAGTCATTTCCAAGGGTGCTTTGGGTGCCAAAATAGCTGCCTGATAGGACAGCCTAACACTATCGGAGCTGGCAGCTCACTTCAAGAAGTTCAGATTTGCCTCTGCTTTTGGCCTTAGACTTCCTTTTTCTTCCATCTGCAGAGCAAACCATCGATATGAGCTTCCCAGGAGCTGGGCTGCTGGTGTCATCCTGCCAGTACACCATGGTGCCTCTGAGGGGCATCTCTGCTCCTCGTGCCAATGGACACCCCTATGTTAATGGGCAGCCCTATGCTAATGGGGCACACCTGAATGGCATCTGCCCTTCTGCAGGAGTGGGTTATGCAAGCACCAAGCCTCGCGATTACAGTCCAGATGAAGTGCCACAGGTATGTCCACACCTGCGGTTTGACATGAGCTGGAGGCCGTGGTTGAAGTGAGGTGGCTTCTCCAGACATGGCTGGCACCCTTTGCAGCACATAGAAGTGGCAAGACTGGCTCCTTCTTAAAAGAGATTTTGCCTTTACAGTGGAATCTGAAACGTGGCAGGAACAGGAAGCTCTCCAAAACACTGGTGAAGATGTTTCTTGGGGTAGTGGCTCTAAGTATGGAGGAGGCAATGAGCAAAGGCTACTCTTACGGGAAGAATTCCTCATTCTCCTGAGCAAGGCTCACAGGGACTGACAATGTTGAGCCCTCTGTGTGTAAACAGCAACACAGGCCAAGGCAGCTGAGACTATAAATTGGTTGTCACCCTCCAATGATTCAGCAGTAAGCGTGAAGTGAGCTTTTCAGTGCTCAGTTCTACTCTGTCCTTTGTAGCAAAAGTTTCAGCTTTCTCTGCCTTCTGTCATAAGAGCTTCACCAGTCTGCCCCATGGCTCTGGCTCTGGCTCCCAGATCGGCATCCGCCTCTTAATGCTGCTTTGTGGCGTTGCTCTGCTGAGAATCCTTCTTTCTCCTTCCAGTCACACGAGGAGACCAACGCCTTGCTGCAGGCGAGAGTGCTGCAAAACGGGAATGCCCAGCAAGACTACCAGCCCTCCAGGTTAGCCCTGGCTTAGGGAGGGGGAGGGTGGAACAATCCAGTGGGGCCCAAGACTACATGCTCCCAAAAGCTTGCCCTAAGCACCCTCCCATCTGTCCCACTTCACTTAGGAAACAAATCCATGCTCCAGCACTAGCCCTTCTTGGTCTAAATTGGCTTCGTACAGCTCATGCCTCTTATGGTTTCAGGGAGGAATAATTTCATTGTAGAGATGGCCAAGACCTACTTGCCCTTGCCCCCTTTTCCTCCCCTGCTCCTAAGTGGGAGACTGAAAAGTAAAGATGAGAGAAGCTAACATCTATGACTGGATGCTGATAAACAGCTGCCCCAGAATCTGGCCAGGGTCCAGTTGCAGGTGCTTTGTGTCACTGTTCAGACATCAAGTCATTATTCCCATGCTCCTCAGGAGGCACTACTCCTCCCAGCTCCCGTGGCACTCAACAGATTTTTTTGAATCACAGATACCAGGTCTCATCACCTCATTCCTATCCCACAAGTACATCCCAAATTCTGTTCTTCCCCTCATTTAGGAATGTGTTGATGCAGCTGGCTGAGAAGTTACATAGGTCTTATCTTTCAAGGAGGAAAGATCTGTGAATAGTGCTAAACCTCTTTTTCTGCATCCCCAGATTGCCCAACTCCAGAACAGAAGACAGCTCGCTCTTCTACAGTCTCCCAGATGACTCCACTCACCAGCTTCTTGAGCCACAAGATGACTGTCCTCACCTTCAAGAGCACTTTGTTGGCCTCCATCATCCAGTGATGGGCAGCAAAGTGGGAGGCCCTAGCCTGGATGCTCGACGGGATCCCCTGTTCCACCAAGGTCAGCAGTCTGGAAAACTCGGTGCTTGCTTCATCGCATCATTTTAGGCTGATCTTGAAGGGAAACCTCACTGTAGAGCCTTACTGATGGCTCTGTTCAGGCTTGCTTCTGTGCTGCAAGGACAGTTTTAAAACTGCATAGAACAACAGCATGGAAAGGCCATACTAGCCAGTTGGTGACTGTAAATTGCCTCAGTCAGTTTTAGAGGACACATTTCTCATTTCTCCAAAAGCTTGAGCTGTATGCTGCCAGAAGGGCACATACCCACCTCCAGTTGCAGAGACGCTGTCTTTTATTTAGTCCTTCTTGATTTTGCATTTTCCAGACCGCCAGTAAAACAAGGTCCCTGAAAAATTATGTGAATCCATCGCCCTAGGACCTGATCCGTTGATCCACCCCTGTAGTGTGGATCAAACTCGTTGTGTGCAAGTGTAGGATCAAACTCCCAGGTAGCCAGGAATTTCAGAATGCAGATCTTCCTGTTTGATCAGAGTACCTGTCCTCCTAAAGTGGACTGTTGCCTAGAAAGCTACCACTGTATCTCTCATTTCTGTATGCCTTGTAATCGTTTCTTGCTCCTTTCCCTTTCAGGAAGCCCTTGCTGCTTAGGCCTAGTGCCAGTTGAAGAAGTAGAAAGACTAGAGTGCTGCCAGTCCAGAGGAGATCTCCATCCCCAGAATCCACTGATCACATCTTTGGGTCAGGACCTACCAAGACATCTGAACAGCAGCCCGCCACCACTGAGGCCCTTAGAGACTTACTCTCCCACCAGCTAGGGACCAAGCTGCCTTTTCCAAGAGACTTCTTCTAAAGAGAAAAAGAGAATGGGTATTTATTTTTGTATAACACCCCTATTTATATATTTATGCACTTGTATATACATGTATATGTGCCTTTTATAATGCTATGGAGACAGAAGGCATCCTCAGCAAGGTCACAGGAGAGCCCAGGAAACAAGGCAGCAGCTATCCATGGCACCGGACTGTTCATCAGAGCACAAGATTGAAACGGCAGCACAAGAGATGTCACAGGACACAGGGTGCAAAGAGAGCTGCCACCACCAAGCTCTAGCACCCTCTTGCAGTGAGGTCTTCACAAAAGATAACGCTGTCAAAAAGGTCTTTTCCTCTCCCCCACAGGAAGATTTGTCCCAGGAACATGCTCTTGTGAAGGGACTGAAGTTACGCACTCTACCTAATCAACTGAAACAACCCTTCACATACACGCCATCTGCAGCCGCATATCTGTAAAGACAAACACACGCTTTAACATCTAAAATAAAGGCTTTAGTCTTTTCTGTGGCTGGCTGTATGCTAAATCCTCCCACAGAATGAACCTACTCTTTTTTACTTGCAGACTTACAGAAAGCAGGACAGCTGGGGAAAGGTGACATTTTCCTGCAGTTATAGTTTTCCACATAGCCACCGACACGAATCTTCCTAGTGCTGAACTCGGGAGAAGAGGGACAGCCACTCCCTATGCCAGTTAAGTGACATAAAACTTCTAGTGAGGAGCACACCTAGAGGAAATTTTTATTTCTCTCCAAGGACAGCTGCATGAGTTTGGTGATGGGGGGGGAGGCAGACGGACACCCAAATCTCTGCAAATTTTGCTTCCTTATCCCCCACCCCCCATCCTGTGGTTTTTCAGCACCCAGACCTGTGGATAAGGGTGGGTTTTTTCCGTGATGAAACGGGATGCTCAGCACCATCATTAGGGACCCGCTGAAAAGGCAGGCTGCACGTGTACCATTCCTTCAGTTGTGCTGAGGCCAGCAGGGACAGTTCTTGTGCCTGGCTGGAATCTGGCTGGATCCTGGCTGAGCGTACACCAGACAAAGGAGCAAAGACCAGTTGCAAAAGGCAGGGAGTGGGGAGGAAGAGCAAGAGGAGATGCAGGTTGTTCAAGCTATTTAATTAAAAATTAGCAACAAACCCCAAGCCTCCCCATGCACCCTCAGAAACTTTGCACTGGAAGAACAGTGCAACACAACCCGTCCGCTTTGGGGGTGAAGGAAGACAGGGTAAGTGCTGTAAATGATCATGCACTGTCACCATACCGAATGCCAGAGGCAAAAAAGGATAAAACCTGAAAACATACAGAGCCTGGGCGCTGTCTCACTCTGTTCAGGCAGGTGCAAGCCTGACTTTGTATTTGCTATACATTCCTCCTGGCAGGTAACTACCACATCCTGCACAGCAATGCAGTTTTCCACTGCTACAGAGCAAAGGCAAGTGGGAAAATATTTGGTTGGCTCCGTACCCATCTAAGCACTGTAGGCTCTGAGGAGAAACATCCCTTTGCTTTCTCGAAACAAATGTTACTTCCCTTGATTCTAACTAGCTCAGTTACCAGAAGTGCCGTTGCTGCTAGGATGTTTGGCAAATAGCAAAACGCACCCTTAAGGCAGACCTCTTTTACCAGTTTGGAGACCACAAGTACCAAAGCTATATTTGCCCACCTGAAACTCATATCCAGCCTTCAACAGCCACTCCTTTGAAGAACAGACATACACATGCACACACACACAGGGCATCTGTCCAGGGCAAATCTGTACAGTGGACCAATAACAGCATTTACGACTTGCATTTGCACTTTTTTATTCCATATCTGTCACTACAGTCATATTTTGATAGGGGAAACAAATACAACCCTTTACGACTAAACCCCTGTGTAGCCAAAGCAATTAATTTCACACTTCCTTGTATGACTACTGCCACAGTTAACCATGTCCATTTTTAAGGGAGACTTGGACTGTTAGTTACCGTTCCTGGTGTAAGAACAGGCAACGAATCAACTTGTGTCTCAGAGTCCTGTGGTGACGAAGGTTGTAGAAAGAGACGCCCATCTTTTCTTCGAAGGGGAGCAGGTTCTTCTCTTAAGCAGCCATCTTTTCTGCTTAGAAGATTGATTTCTTCTCTTAGGAGGGCTGTGTCATGAGCCAGGTGCTTGAGCCGTGACTTCAGCCTGGCCTTCTCTTTGATGTCAGTAGTTTGGGCACCCTGAAATTCCACTCCCTATAAGGAGAGGAAAAGAAATAGCTCCTATAAAACATGGGAGAATAAATGGTGGAAATTTATTTCAAGCAGGAAAGTGAAGCTTTCTAAGAGGCAGGACATCCTTGTGACTTCTCCACTCCTCAGTCAGAACTTCTTGGAAGTCAGAGGGAGAGACCACTAACTTAGACTGTCACAGGTGGCTGCCTTATTCCCTAATACAGAGCAAAGAAAACACTTGAATTAATTTGGCTGTCTCCATTTAACAAAGGAATAATTTTGACTTGCTGCAAGCGGTTTTTTCATTAGAAATAAGATGAGTTTGTTTCAATATCAGAAAGCAGCTACGTAAGAAAAGACAGAGAAGCTAAGGTATGGCCTGCTTCAGGATCAGCTCATTCATCTCCCTTTCTACAAGACCTGGAGCGGCCATTCAGCCTGTGCCACTAGGCAATATTAGCCCGAACTGCTGAGTGCAGAGCAGGATGTGAGACCAGAGAGCTGACAAGGGCCAGATCACCTCTTACTCATTTCTGAGCAGTCCCAAACCTGCATGTAGTACAGTGGCTAAAAGGCTTACCAGATCATTCTTTAGTGAAGCCAGCTTAGTGTCAAGTTGCTGCTTGTCAAGGCAAAGCTGGTTCAGCTGCTGCAGCTTGCTGGTGTTTTCCTTTGTCACCTTCATTAGCTGCTGCTGCAGGTCCAAGATTCTTTTCTAGAAAGATACAAAAGGTTGAGCTGGGATGAGAGGACAACAAGTGTGAAGTGCGGAAGAAGTGCTAGGAACAACACAAGTGTCACACAAGAGAGGTAAAATATAGACTGATCCCACACTACCTTTAGCGCAATCTGGTGGGGGTGTCTCTCTTTTTTTTTTTAAATATTGCAAATGCCTAAGTAGGTAAAGCAGTTAGGCTAAAGTGTGGAAAAGAGAAAGCCATTAGGAACATAGTACTTCCGTATGTGCCTTTCTGTAAGGGTAGCATAAGCATGTTGCTTATGCTGAGCCTAAGGGCCTCCCAGATAGAGACTTTTCAGACTGCACAGACAGTGTCCCAGGTGTGAACCAGGGATGCCCTGTACTCAAATAGTTTGTCACCAAAGGCAGTGGGTGGAGGCAGTAGGTGCCAAATGCCAGCTGAAAACCAAAGGAAAGCACTCTAGAAGAACTTCACATAGGGACTGAAGCAGAAGGATGCATCTGAGGAAAGTAAAACAAAAAGATCATCAACTACCTCCATGAGAAAATAGGATGTGCGTCAGCAACTAGAGCAGAGGTAGGAATGACAATGGGAAATGGGAGTTGGACATTATGGTCTATTAATGACAACTGAAAAGAAACAAACATGAACAATGTTCACAAAAGATTTTAGCGGAACTATTCAGCCCCAGGGAAACGAAGCCTTAACAGATCATGGTAACGCATACGCCTTCCTCCTTTTCCTGCTCCTTACATCCAACACTTTGAGCTCCTGGGAGTGCGCATATTCTTTCTCCATTAGTTGCAGTTTCAACTCTTCCATGCGTCTGTTAATGTAGTGTGCTTGAACTGCTTTAAAATCAACCAGCCGGCCAAACTTCTTCATCATCAGATGATTGCACTTCTCTTCCAGTCCTAACAGAAGGGGCATGGCACAAATGGCAGCACTGTCTTTCATTGGTTAATAAGAATTTCTGCCTTTTACCCCCAGCTTTTTGTCTGAGCTCTTTGGTATTTGCTCTGCAATAAAACTACACAGATGTCACAGCTGAGTATTGCTGTTTGTCCTTGCCCATGATCATGCCTGTGTGGTCATCAAGCCACATTCTAAGCCAGTCCTAGTAAGCCACTCCCACACCAAAGGCTATATAGGGCCTCCGCAGGTTTGGTGGTGCTAGACACATCTTTGGATTTGGTGCTTGGGAAAGTCAATGTTTCGAATAGGGCTTGTTTCATTCTCGTTATGTTACACAGAGTAACAAATTGCCAAAAAAGCTTAGGTAGCTTTGGGGAAAGTAATTTTTTTCCTAGCAGTTCTGGTTTACAGCCAGAAATAGGAACTGTGTGTCCTGACTTCCAGTGTCTCATCTCAATCAACTCTCCCTATACTAAGTTCCCAAATTATTTCACACAGCCTAAGTAACGGCTCTGCAGTGCTGGAGAACTACCAGTACTTCATCAAAACAGTCCACTTGATCTGCTCTTTCTGTTTTATTTTCTGCAGTCACCAGCTGTGATATCTGTGTGAGTGTAAAGACAGACATCTGGCGAGTTACCCACACCAAGCGAGGGGGACAGAATGAGCATTAGTATCCTGTGTTGTTCAGAGTCTGTGTTACTCACGTTGAATCTCTATCTCCATCTCCTTTTTGTCCTGGACAAGCTGCCTATGGTGCTCCTGGGCCTTCTTATAGATCTTTCTTTGCATTATCGTTTCGTTACGTAGGTCCACAACTCTCTTCTGCAGATACTCTAAGGACTGGTTGGTAAATACCAAAGCCTGGGAGAAGTCACTGGGCATCTCCCCGTTGTTAACCAAGTACTCCACCTGCGAGAAACAGCCATAAGCAAGGCTGGCTTTACTTATTAAGGGTGCTGGTGATTTCTCTGGATAACAAATGTGTGTGTGTGTTAGAGAACTAATGAGTGAGGTAATAGTAAGCATGGGCACAACTCTTACATTTTGGACCACGGAATCACTACCGCTCAGCAAAGCTCAAAGACTACTTAGAGCTGTGATGGCTGCCTACATATAAAGCTGTCTACCCTTCTATGGCACCTGGAACAAAAGGGGAGTAAGGGACTCCCTTTTGAATGATCTGGGAGTTGCCAGATTGCCAGAGTCTGGCCTTGGACTCTTCCGTCTTTATTAACAACCTTTTAATGAAGGGAGATAGAACAAATGGAGGGAGCTGATCTTGCGTCAGAGGTGTATCAGTCAGAACAGGCAGAGGCCTATCTTCTCTCTCCGAGGACAAGATTCAACCCAGAGAAATAACAGTATTGTCTTGAGTTTTCCTCTTCATTTTCTACTTATCATCCCTGTGCTAACAGCTGTGTAGATGAATGCATTGCATCCAATCCAGCGTTACTGAATTGGGCAAAACTCCCATTAGTTTCAATAGTTTGGGAGCTTTTTTTGTTTGTTTTTTTGGGATGTTTTTTTCCAGGAGAATATCAGTAGGTATGGACCTGAAGGAAAATCCCATGCCAAATGTATAAAACTCTTGAAGACTATGCACATTTCAACAATGGGCCAACCTGCCCGTCTTTAACTCTTTTCTGTCAGTATAAGAGAAGGAAAAAAAAAAATCTAGATGAAATAGCAGCATGAAATTCAATTAATGGCACTTCACTCCCAGGAGACTATGGTGAATCAGGAACTACGGGCCCCAAAGAACAGTAACACCATTGTTCGGATGTACATAGGCCATTCTGCACCTGCAGATGCACAACATCTTGAATTACCTGATGGAGTTTCAAAGGCACAGCTACATATAGCTCATTCAGTCTCTGCTGCTTTTGCAACTGACAGGTCTCCAGTTCCCTCTCTGTGGTGTTCAGACTGATTTCCACTGCTTTTGCCTGCAGAAAGACGAATTGTGGACAAACAAAAATCCTCTACTACTCAAATACATAAGGCAGCAAGGTTCTGTGTTAGAGTTCCTGATCCAAAGGGAAAGAAGTATAGAAAAATAGATGTTGGGTGGTTGTTTTTTTTTAACATACTGTGATACATGAGTTTCGTATGCAAACAGGAGGATCATCTACATATTCAAGCAAGATTCTACCCTGAATACCTCTGTACACATGTACACTCATCAAGGTCTCCTTAGTAGAGAAGCCCTGTATGTATCAAGAGATAGCTGCTTTGTTTAGCCTCTAAAACACTTCTAGATCTACCAAGCCTGGAAGATATTTTTTATTGTGTTTTGCCTGGAAATGCTTATTGATTCTGCATGAGAAAGAAACAATTCAGACTCAAATGTCAGACCCCAGGGTGAATATGTGGCAGCTGGCACTTAGGAAAGTCTTTAAAAACTAAACAAAAAATGCTGTAAGTTAAGCAGATTTGATGGAACATTTTTGAGACACAATAAAAGCAAGACTTGCATAATGTTATTTTGGCAGAACTCTCTATCTCGGATAACCCTTCAAATTAAGGTATTTTTGAATTAATATAAATCAAATCTCTTGATGAATGCAGGAGCTCAAAAAAGCTAAAATGAAAACTTGCACCAAGAGATCTTATTCAGTGATTACTGTGACAAAGCGCAAAAGAAAATAACTAAAAGCAAAAGAAATAGCATTTTTATGCATTATTTTAAGCTGCATTTGTATTAGGATAAGTATTCTTTAAGCTCTCCATATCCATACACATGGACAGAGGATAGGCCAGGCTACACCAGATGTTTCATCTGAACCAAAGAAACTCATTGCTGCTGCTGCTGCTTCTTGGTTAGACAGCTGGGAAGGAACTGGACATAAAACCTGGATCCAGCCTCATAGTAGCTAAGGTTGGACCACCTTGATTTACCGTTTTCAGGAGGACAGGTGACCCATGTCGAGCTGCCTGCTGCCTCTGTGCTACCACAGATATCTCTACCCAAACTGAGGCCTCTCAAAGGCTTAGGATTTTGTTTTTAAATCTTAGTCAAAATCACTAGCACATTTTCACTGTAATGGAGCCAGACAACGCTTGCTGAGAAGAAAACACTTTAATACCTTTTTGGCCAAGGCATTATATTTCTTTCTGAGGTTAGCAGCAACTTTCTTCTCCTCTGTTAAAGCTTTCACAATGTCTAACCGCTTCTGCCGGAGCTGGATGGTGTTTTGGAAGAGTGCCTCACTGCAGCCTGAGAAGGAAAGAGTCAAAGAATAGCTTAGTTTCATTCTGGCTGTACTATAGTTACAGGCTTGAGCTAGTAGCTTCTCCTACTGTGCACACTGCCCAGCGTTCCCCAGAATAAGACCATGGTCTTGTCCCCTACAGCTTTCTCAAACATAAACCACATGGGCCACGTTCCTCCATGAGGGGGTGAATGTCTTGGATGGATCATTTCCTTTACATTCAGTCAAGACAACTTGTTTCCAGAAGTAAGACTAAATGCATCAAAGCCAAGTGCTCAAAAGTTAGCTGTTGTAAGTAATGCAGTCCCACTAATTAATACGTGTTACAGTACAATCTTCAATTATGTGAACATGTAGTTGTTTATCCATAGCACCGTTCACTATAAATGACGAATTTGCTGTAGGGCTCATTTATAGCTCTATTTTTAAACAAAGCTGTGGCTCATAGAACCCGTTTCATTTGTTTCATGGTAAGGAAGATTGGTGAATTTCTGTCTAATGCAGTGATTTCAGTCTACTAATCACGTGCATAATTATGCCCAAATCAGCAGGCATAATAAAAAAGGAGTCTGATAAAGGCAAAGCAAATGACACATAAGGAGACAAATATGAAGAGGCTAATGCAACATGTAATTTCCCTATGAAATTAGTAATTTGGACTTTTTTAATAAAAAGTAAAAATCCTCATTTATTCCCATTTCATTGAAAAAGGAGATAAATGAGGAGTTAATAGAAAATTCAATTTGTGGAAATGATGTTAAAATCCAATTTAAAAAAATATGATAGGGTAATTTGTTGGTAAGTTCCAACTGAAAATAAAGCAGTGTTGTTACATGGTCAGTGACATATCACTCAAATATTTTAAAAAAACCCAACAGATTTTTTTTAAAAAAACCAACAGCCTAAACTAGTAAAACTGGTACAAAAGACAAGGGGTGGGGGGGAGTTGCTTGCCTTTGTTGAATGAATGAATGAATGAATGAACGAACGAAGAGGATTTTGCAAAGTAAAGCTTCTAACTTTTCAGATACCCTTGAGAGAGCAGCCTAGCAACAGGCAACTGCTGCATAAATCCACGAGGTGGTAACAAAGAGCTTAATTTAACAGCATGGTAGGGTACCTGCAGAACTTCCCTGAACAGATATCCAGCTAGGCCAGGCAGCAGGTTTCCAGAGAGCAGCTACACCCTTGCTCCAGCTCCACTCCTGAGAGGAGCCTTTTCTCTCCAGAAAACAGCTGTGAAATGGTGAATGATTCTTTACACAATATAATTAATTCTTAGTGCTTAGCTAAGTTTTATTTTTCCAAACTTTTTAATTAGAGAACCCTATGCTACAGTGGTTTCATTATTTTCACTAAGATTTCCTGGGGAGAAATGCTGCACTTAAGAGGGGTACACGCATCTGGCCCTTAATGACATTAATATGCAGTGAATAATAACAAATTCTGTGTTTTCTTGTTAAACACACAATATTCCCCCTAAAGCTAAACAAGTAGTCAACCCAAGGAAATGATGGCTTAGGTACTCTTTGGGCAAACGCTGTCATCAAAGACTTCATCTTCAGATCCAGAATTTTCTTCATCAATCACCAAGCTGGACTCTTCATCGTTCTCCTCTTTGTTCTCGTCTTCTTCATCTGGAAGAAAAGGACAGTACTGCTGGCTTGCAGAACACCCCCAGACCATTAGCTTTTTGCTAATAATGTCCCACTGGAAATCAAAAGCCAGGTCAGAGAGAGAACACAAGTATTTTAGCTCAGTAAGACTGCCTAGCCTTCACAGTTTAAAACCAATTCACTAAGATAAATGAAATCCTTTCATAATATGTTTAGACTAATAGATGATTGCATATTAGGTCTATGATCTCCTATTAGTCAATGGACAGATTGAAGGACAATGTCACGAATGTGGCGGTCTAATCACTTACCCACAGTTCCCATTGGTACAGCATAGGAAGTACCTATTTAAAGCTTTGCCTCTTCTTCATACCAATTATCAGTCCTCAATATTGACTTACAGGAAGTAAATTACAAGAGCTGTCATCAGACCAAATGCAGTCATGTTACAGACTGAATCACATCACTGTTATCATTCCAGATGGCTGCCACAGAACATGGGTCGGTATATAAACAAATTTGGGTAGGTCTGATGTATGGTTTTTTGAACCGAGTTCAGTGCTGCATGTACCTAGGGCTCCAGCTAGACTGAGAGACATTTAGTTGACCACACGGAAGTATGCATAACAAATCCATGAGACAAAAAGAATACTATGTATCTCCAACCTGTTTCTCTTCCGATTTCTTTTTCTTCCATGCACTTGATTTTCTTTTTCAGAACCTTGGTCAGAAAATGGGCAAACTCATTGTCTTCTCCAAGGGATGCTTGGAAGTTGGCATAAAGAGCTTTCTCACATTCCTGAAGCTTTACAATCTCACACTTTCTATCCTCCATCTGTGCAAGGTAGCTGCTCAATTTTGACTAAACAAACAAAAACACTACTTCAGTTAAATGGTACAACCCATGTGTGCATATATAGGATGTATCTGTGAAAATCTGGAAATGCAAAACTTGCCTTTTTCTCTTTAAACCCATGCTTCAATCAGGCAAAACCTAGAAGTATGTTTGTAAATTTAAGTATATTATTTGTCACTTATTCTACATCCTGAAGTACCTATTAAAATACAACTCTTAAGATTAGGAAAAGATTAACTACTGGAAGTTAAAAGCGATCATCCTAGGTTGATCATCAAGAGTTTCTTGTTTTTCAAAATTTAGCACTAGACACTGGATCAGTGCTAAAATCAAGCAAAAAGATGCCACCATTTACTTTATGGCTTGCTTTTGTTTCATGCCATGCATTAGTGGTACTGTTACATCCAGAGACACATGGCCTACTTACTTGCATGGTCTCCTGCTCACTGATGAGGGTGTTAACACGCTCCTGGAGAATGTTCTCATGTTTCTCAAAGTTCTGCAGGATAAGCAGCTCTTCCTGGCACGTGATGTAGTGCAGCTCAGCACTTTTCATCTGCACATCCAGCTTCAGTTTCTTGTGCCGCAGAAGGCGAAGTTCAGCATCAAAGTTGATCACCAGTGTGTTGATCTGAAGCATATGAGAGAGTCAAATGAGGAACAGGGAAAGTATTAGGAGTGGAGCTAAACATGTAAAGCTAGAGAAAGGAGCAAAGGGGAAAAATTCTCTCTGCCAAATCAACAACTTGCCCATACTATTTACTATGGATAACTGAAGAGCTTAGAAAGACAAAGTTAACCCCAATTGTGTCTTCGTGCTCAGCACAATAATAAAAGAATCACCAGGGCTTCATAGGAATGTTTCACTGCATCCCACTCCAAGTATTTTACTCTTATAGAATCACAGAACATTTAGAGTTAGAAGGGACCTTTAAAGTCATCTAGTCCAACCCTGCTGCAATAAGCAGGGACATCTTCAAAGAGATCAGGTTGCTCAGAGCCCCGTCCAACCTGACCTTGAATGTTTCCAGCAATAGGGCATCTACCACCTCTTTGGGCAGCCTGTTCCAGTGGTTCACCACCTTCAGCGTGGAAAAAATTCTTCCTTCTATCTAGTCTAAATCTACCTTCTTTTAGTTTAAAAACACTACCCCTTGTCCTATTGCAACAGGCCCTGCTAAAAAGTCCGTTCCCATCTTTCTTATAAGCCCTCTGTAAGCACTGGAAGGTGGCTATAAGGTCTCCACGGAACCTTCTCTTCTCCAGGCTGAACAACCCCAACTCTCTCAGCCTGTCCTCATAGCAGAGGTGCTCCAGCCCTCTGATTATTTTTGTGGCCCTCCTCTGGACTCGCTCCAACAGGTCCCTGACCTTCTTATGTTGGTGGCTCCAGAGCTGGACGCAGTGCTCCAGGTGGGGTCTCACCAGAGCAGAGGGGCAGAGTTACCTCCCTTGACCTGCTGGCCACACTTGATACAGCCCAGGATACGGTTGGCCTTCTGAGCTGTAAGCACACATTGCCAGCTCATGTCCAGCTTTTCATCCACCAGTACCCCCAAGTCCTTCTCAGCAGGGCTGCTCTCAATCCCTTTATCCCCCAGCCTGTATTGATACGGGGCATTGCCCTGACCCAGGTGCAGGACCCTGCACTTGCCCTTGTTGAACCTCAGGAGGTTCACACAGGCCCACTTCTCGAGCTTGTCCAGGTCCCTCTGGATGGCTTCACATCCCTCAGGCATGTCGACTGCACCACTCAGCTTGGTGGTGTCTGCAAACTTGCTGAAGGTGCACTCGACCTCACTGTCTATGTCATTAATGAAGGTATTAAACCGTACTGGTCCCAACACGGACCCCTGAGGGACACCACTTGTCACCGATCTCCATGTGGACATTGAGCCATTGACCACTACCCTCTGGATGTGACCATCCAACCAATTCCTCATCCACCAGACAGTCTACCCATCAAATCCATCTCTCTTCAATTTAGAGAGAAGGATGTTGTGGGGGATCATATCAAAGGCCTTACAGAAGTCCAGATAGACAACACCCATAGCTCTTCCCTTGTCCACTGATGTAGTTACTCCATCATAGAAGGCCGCTAGGTTGGTCAGTCAAGACTTGCCCTTGGTGAAGCCATGCTGACTGTCTCAAATCACCTCCCTGTCCTCCATGTGCCTTAGCATAGCTTCTAGGAGAATCTGTTCCGTGATCTTCCCAGGCACAGAGGTGAGGCTGACAGGTTGGTAGTTCCTAGGGTCCTCCTTACTACCCTTTTTTAAAATGGGTGCAATGTTTCCCTTTTTCCAGTCACTGGGGACTTCAGCCCACTGCCATGACTTTTCAAATATCATGGAGAGTAGCTTGGCAACTACATCAGCCAATTCCCTCAGGACTATGGGATGCATCTCGTCAGGTCCCATAGACTTCTGTATGTGCAGGTTCCTCGGGTGGTCATAAGCCTGGTCTTCTCTTAACAGTGGGAGGGACTTTGCTCCCTGAGCAAAGTGGTCCATCTGCTCGAGAGGTGTGGGAAGAGAGGTGGCCAGTGAAGACTGAGGCAAAAACATTCTCTTCAGAGAATGTTTTACAGTAGCCTGAAGTAGTTCATGTAGCAATCCAGATGTAGCAATAAATAAGTCTTCTGCCTTGACAGACTTCTTTCAGAATACCTGCCAGCTCTTCCCTTAGACATTTATAGTTAAATCAGTACTAGCAGCTGCCAACATTACCTTATGCATATGTAATGGTCACAGCAGCATTTGGATACTCCTCAAAACCTTCACACACATGAACACAAGGCTGTCTGTGTTGGGGTAGACGAAAGAGTCAATGGCCAATAGCAGAAGTCGAAGAAAAGATGGTGAGAAACACAGCAAACAAGTGAACACCTCTGGCAGGCTCCTCTCTCTACCTTCCTAAACTCTGACTTAGGGACATCCTAAGCTTGCAGCAGTATGTTTGTGTTCAACGGCTTTGAATGGATTTTTCTTCCAGACTTTATCACCTTGTAGCTTTCCCCACATCCTAATGCTGAGTTCCAAAGCTTAGTTATTGTTGGATAGGAAAACTATTTCCATTTGCAATTTTCAAGCCTTCTACATGACCATTTCATTTGATATCTCTCCTTCTTTTAAGGGATGATTCCCACTCTCCTTTTCTATCCTATTCATAATTTTATCACCTCTGCTACAACCCTTTCAGCTGCCCCTCTTCCAGGCCAAAGATGCTTTATCCCTTTAGATGTGCCTTTTAAAGAAGCTTCTCCATGACTAAGCATTTTGGTTACTCACTTTTGTACCTTTTCTAATTGTATAAATCATTTTTTGAGACCAAAGGGTCACGACTACAGTTATTTAAGAGCTGAGAACGTCATGAATCTACAAAGTTGTAGTGATGCTCCTTTTTTTCTTCATCACTTTTCAAGTAATTACTTGGCTTTTTGGCCCCTAAGCTCATAGTTTCATAGAACAACCAACAAGAAATCTAAGGTCTGTTTTTCAAGTGATAGTAGTCAGCACACAGTCACAGTTAGGGATTTATACTGATTTACACTGTAAATTTGCACCAGATAGCATTTTCCTGAACTTCAGAATGGCAAGAGTAGCTGCAATCCTGAGACAGAAGAGGTTTTGGTTTTATTTCCAACGCAGTGGGATTGTTCAATCTGACAAAAATAACTTTTGATTTCCTACCTTTTTAATCAAGGTCTCCTGCAAGTAGAGGTTTTTTATCTTCTCCCTCTGTAACATTTCCAGTTCCATTTCTGTTGGCTCTGCCTTCTCAATCTCAAAAACCTTTCGCTGCTCTGTGACCACAGATGATGCTATTTTCATTGGGCGTGCACCTGCAGCCAGTGCCATGGGGTCAATCTCTTTAATGGAAGGAGCTCGAAGCAACCCATGCCTAGATGCATGAGATGCGGGAGACCCTTCCAATTGTTCCTGGAGCTTTGCCTTGGCCTCCTGCTCCTCTTTGAACTTCAGGAGGATGTCACTGTCATACTCAAATTTTTTCTCAGGAACCTCATCTGGGTGTAACTGAGGGATCAGGGGAAGAGGGAGGCGTTCTGATAAATCCAAGGCTCCCTGTATGGATTTCAATTCTTGCACTAAAGACTTGATTTCATCAATAACAGAAACCTTGAGATCCCGCAAAGACATGATCTCTGTGTTCATGTTTGCTTTCTTCTGATGGATCTGCAAAGGCAAAACAATTTTAGTGGGATTCCCCAGGAACACTTACTTAGTATGTAGTCTTCCCCAACACAAGTCATGGTTAACAGGCTTGTCATACTGACTTTCCTTCTTTCCATACTAGCTGTCTTTTCTGTACCATCTCCGCACGTTAGCATTTTTAAAGAGCTGTCCTTCAGTCTGTGGTTTTAAAATCTTTGGAACCACCTCTCTTTCTCTCCTTCACAGAAAATAGCAAAGGTATAAGAAGGGAAATAAGGCTTCCCCATTCTCTCGGTTTCTGACTAGATTGTGAGTTTCTCAACATAAGATGTTGAAGCAGTGCAGAAAGCAGACAGAGGCTGTGAAAATAAGCCGTGGGGTTTAGAGGATTAGTCATTTGGGCTGTCTCATTAAATAGAGAGAGTACCTCAGCTTTGATATATGGCCCTCTTTTCAGGCATATAGTACAAATACACTAACAGAAAGAAAATTAGATTTCTTTTAGTATTTTGTAAAGCAAGCTTCCATCCCCAAGACAAAAGAAACATACCTGAGAGGATGTTTACTGCACACACTACCAAATGCACAGCTGTACAGATATCTAGACTTCTTTGACACAGTCATTGAAACTAAGCTGTTATCTCACATAACCTCAAAGATACTGAAGCAATCCTCCATAAATGTAGGTTCTGGAAGGCAGATGAGATTCTTGTCTTTTATATGTGATGGTGAAGCTGGAATCACAGCTACTGCAGGTAGTTAGAAATGGAACAAAGTTCTGAATTTTTGAAGTATAGTAGATAGCGATATTAAAAGCAAGAAAGTAACATTCTGTCAGATGCTTTTGGATTTCATACAAGGCCCTAGATTGCCAAAACAAATTCTCTCCAGGCATTCCAGCCATCCAGAGTCCCAAAGTCAACTCAGAAAACTTTGGCATCAGCTGAATATTCTTTCTCCAGCTCAAGATGAAGATCCACTAATCTGAAAAGTGACACTTATATCAGTTGTCAGAGATGGGAATTAAACACCTAAGTGCAGCCAAACCTATTTGTAACAACTTGTTTACATCTTGCTTGACCTGTAGGCAGACCTCAGTAATAATTCTATATTCAGAATTCAATAATAATAATAATTCTGCTCAATGTCATTAATTATCTGCATGATGGGGCAAAGTTTATCCTCAGCAAGTCTGCCGATAATGCCAAGCTGGCAGGAGTGGCTAATACACCAGAGGGTTGTGCAGCCATCCAGAGGGGCAGGCTGGAGAGATGGGCTGACAGCAACCTCATGAAGTTCCACAAGTGGACGTGCAAAGTCCTGCACCTGGGGAGGAGCAACCCCATGCACCAGTACATGCTGTGGGCTGCCCAGCTGGAGAGCAACGTTGCAGAAAAGAACCTGGGGGCCTTGATGGACACCAAGTGGACCATGAGCCAGCAATGTGCCCTTGTGGCAAAGAGGGCTACCATTATCCTGGGCTGCATTAGGGTATGTTGCCCCAGGTCAAGAGAGGTGATCCCTCCTCAGCAGTGGCGAGGACACATCTGGAGTGCAGTGTCAAGTTCTGGGCTCCCCTGTACAAGAGAGAGATGGCGTTACTGGAGACAGTCCAGTGAGGGCCCACTAAGATAATTAGGGGACTGGAGCATCTGTCCTATGAGGAAAGGCTGAAAGAGCTGGGACTGTTCAGCCTGCAGAACAGAAGACTCAGGCAGGGATCTCATCTATGTGTATAAATACCTGAAGGGAGGGTGCAGAGAGGAAGGAGCTAGGCTCTTTTCAGTGGTGCCCAGTGACTGGCAAGAGAAGATCGGTACAAACTGGAACATGGAAGGTTCCCTCTGAACATCAGGAAACGCTTTTTTTACTGTGAGGGTGACTAAGCACTGGCATAGGTTGCCCAGTGGGGTTGTGGGATCTCCATCCTTGGAGATATTAAAAAGCAATCTAGACACGGCCCTGGGCAGCCTGGTCTAGATGGCCCTCCTTGAGCAGAGGGTTTGGACTAGATTACAATCAGAAGTGTCTTCCAACTTCAATCATTCTATGATTCTGTGATGAGACACTGTATTAATCTCCTCTTTTCACATGAAACAATAAAAAAATGTGATCTAACATTAATATATTTGGCAGAAAGTTCTCTGATCTTTATAAAAGAAAACAACCCTATACACCAGCCACCTGAAGTAACTGGAATTCTTCATCTGTATAAACCTGGAATTTACAACAAGAACTATTCCCTTTGCTTGTATTGGCTTGCCCTACTGAGATAGGTTAATCACTGGGTATCTGGTAGTATCAGCATTACAATGAAGTACCAGAGCCCAAGCGTCAGATTAAAATGATCCAACAAATTCCCTGAGACTGTAGCGTTGCTTCTGTAATGCTTAGAACTTGGTATCAAAGCAACCCAGCCAAGAGGGTGCCTGACAGTAGGCAACCGGTTCATGAGGATAAGACTGGAGAAGATTCAGGGCCACTGACAGTACGACTTACACTTCGCCAGACAAAGATAAACCATGCAGAGAAGAGGCTCCTCTGTCAGTAAGCAGGGGAAGAAATAAGCCTTCCTACCAAAAAGCAACTAGACAGTTTCAAGCTCAATAGATATATTTCTTCATTGTTCTTTTAGCTAAAGAAATTACACACTCTTTCGCACTCCAGCCAAATAAAATGAAAAACAGTTCCTATGAGAAGAAGGATGGGGGGAAAGAAGTCCCAAGGAAAACAACAAAGATACTGCACAATATTTGAGCTTCTTGTGTCTTTGTGGTTAAAAGACTCCTGTCTGTGTAGGACTCCTATCACAGAAAGGTGGCTCCAAAAGACCTGGTTTCTCAGGAAGATTCCAATGCTTAGTACCCAGCAGCAGTGATCGCCAAATATGGAGAGGCCACACAAGAAACACCTGTCCTTGCTCGCATCTCTGTTTTTGTAGAGGTATTTCATGGCCAGGGTTTATTTAGCTCAGTGCTTTAAGGATACCAGTTACTACATGATAGGACTTTTTGAAGAAGTCAAAAAGACATACCTTCCTGCTGAAGTACTGGAAAAGGTAAATTCTCTTTCTCATTTAAAAAGGGCCAGCTTAGAGTTTCCCTGGATTGATTCAGGTTTGAATTTGGTGAAGCACAAGAGAAAGGCTGATTTGAAACTAAAGTTCACTCAAGACAGTCTGTCCTCAAAGGCCTCTTCCCACATCCACTTTGACTTCCTTTCAAAAAATTTTGTCAGTGACTAATGCACTATCCTCCCTCCCCTAAAAAGGGGGAAATATATGCATCAATGAATCAGTTTACATACCAACACTTTCAGGGATGTAAGCTGCATCATCTTCTTCTCAGCGGTCATACGCTTATGTTCAGGGACTCTGTAATTAGTGGCAGTCTTCAGCGTGTAACATCCCATATTTTCCTGTGCTTCTCTGATATCCTCCACATCCTTGGGATTCTCATAGTCATCGCTAGGTTTGCTCTTGTACCTGGTAGGTACAAAACAAAGCTGAACTTTAAGACAGAAAAGATACACATGAACAAACAGGGTCATTTCATGCCTTCTGATTTCTGCAGCAAGGTTTGGGAGGTGAGCTAGGGATCAAGAATCACACACCTCTTTCAGAAACCAATGGTTACTTTAAGAAGAATATCCTTGCACATTTGAACAAAAATCTCAATTTTTTTTTTCAAAAACATAGCTCTGTCATGGGACAGGTTAAACCTCTACATTTGGACTGAATTCTGGATTTAGCCAGCACATGCTGCTCTCAGTCTCATGGAGCCATGTGTCAGCACTCCACAAGCCCACAGTACAGAACACCTGATGCTACTCTATATTGTTAAACACTTTGTAACGTTAAAAAGCCTTGTACTCTGACTTTATATTGGTCCCATTCCCTGTCATTCATCTCCTAATGAATAACTTCTGTACTTCCATGAGCATTCAAAAATGTCTTGTCCCTCTTTCTTGCCTCTCAACATAAAGACCAGCATGGAGCACGAAGGCATATGACAAACAGTCATATAATGGCCAAGATGTTAGCACAACTGACCTAACTCAGCTATTACTGCAGGGTTAACTGAGAGTTGACTGTAATGGTCTAGGTGTCCCTCAGTTATGACCGATTTAGCTCCTTTTTACTCCCTATCTAAAGATGCAGCTACCTTGCTGAATTCAACTTTTTTAATATTTTAGAAGAAACATAGAAACTAACTGCAAGATTTTAATGCTCTGTGGAGACTCAGAGATACATGAAAATTCATCTATTTTAATTACAGTCATTAGGAATATAAAAAACTAGGCAGAGAGAATATAGTGCCATATGACAGCTCAATAGCATTACTTGACCTCAGACAAGAAGCAGAACTAAAAGGGCACAGAGTCCACGACTCACAATTCATCCCACTCTGCCTGCCTCTTCATGATCTTAGCTTTCAGCTTGTCAGATTTCTCAACAATTCTTCTGAGTTGCTCACGTTTGTTTTCTATATAACGTGTGGTTGGCTTTTGGACCTCTGACGTCTTCAGCTTTTCAGCTTCGCCCTCGAAAATTCTAGCATCTGAACCTAAAAATAACCATGTGAAGATGTAAATACCATGTAGCACAGTGCAGTCCCAACTACTGGAAACCGCGTGGGACAGGTCCTGTAGAGCCAGTGTCAATCAGTATAGTTCCACCACACTGGATGTTCTGAACATATTCACGTTCTTCAACTTGACTCTTAGTCACGTTCTACCCACAGGGACAATTGCTGAGATTGATCTAAACATGGAAAACTATGTATGGGTGTTACTATGTATGTAGGTACTAAAAAAACATACCACAGTTATATTTTCTTTACCTGTACCTAAAGAAATTATAATTTCTTTAGTTTGGACTCAGAAAAACAAACTGAGATGAAAGACAGAAAACGTATTATTGATAAGATTTAAATGGTCATCATTAGCCCTATGCGTACGCCTTGTCTCTCTGATGATTTCCCTTTTTTCTGCTTCTTTCTGTGCCCCTTTAAGTTCTGTCTTCTTCCATGACGGATGTTCCTTATCTTGGTCGTATTTCTCAGGCATTGGTAGGAGTTTATAGGTGGAAATCTGATGATTGCTTTGAATAGCATGAACAACAACAGTGTCAAATTCCAGTGAGTCCCGAAACCTGAAAAGCCAAATTAGACAAAACTGTCTGATGTCAGTAGGTGCAATCTACCATTTTTCCTTGACCAAAAGGACATGAATAACATAGTTTACTTCTTGCACATACAATCAATACATGCAAATTCACAAGTCAGTAAGCAACAGCATGATGACATCTGACACTATCCATTCACTTTTATCCAATCTAGGCATGGAGATGCTCAAGAATAAACATAATAACACCTCTCTCAATATTGAAACTTACACCAGGTTCTTCACAAGAATATCTTTCATCTTCCATTAAGGACTGATTAAAAACTTTTTCATTAAAGTCTGTTTCCCATTCACACACTGGGAAAGGTGTTTTTGTTATTATGTACTATTTCTATCATGTATTTGTTTCTAGGAATTCATCTTTTGCTATATACTTAGATTTAAGAAAACCAACCCAAAGTGCACCAAGTGCTTAAACTTGTGTTCTTTTCATACCTTTAAACTGTATAGGGAACATTGTGTTAGCAATGACACTAAAATACCTGACAGACACACAACATGCCTAAAAAACAGGAGTTCATTTCATAGGTTGTTCTTCAAAGTTCCAGTAAGAATTCTTGGTTCTTACTGAACTTACTGGCAAAAACCCAAGCAAACTTACTCTCAAAAAACCCCCCAGTTTTCATCACATAGAAGTGAATCAGGATGAAGCTAGTTCCTTGATTTGCACATGTGAATTTTTACCAAAGATTCAAAAGAAGTAAGTACGCCCAAACATCAATATATACTCTTCCGTATGTTCCAAGTAAAATAAGTACAGAATCATAACAGAACAGAAGAAATATTGATTATATGAGGAAAAAAATAAATCACATTCTTTTTCCTTGTGGCAGGTACAACATCATAAGTGATAAGCCCCATGCAAGGTCAGAGGGAGAAGTAGAAGAAAAGGGGTACTTACTGATCTCGTAGTTTCTGCAGTCCAATCAAGTGTTTCTCACGCTCCCAAGCCAGCTCTTTTTGCACTAACTGGATTCTCTGTGCTGTCTGCCTATTCAGCTCCTCAAAGAACCTGGGGTTCATCACATACTCCTGCAGAAAGACAGAAAACCCAGCATCATGTTATCTTGGCTACTAGGTTTTCGTAATAAATATTTTTGCCCAGGTGCCAGAGTTCCATGCACATCAACACAATCCTTTATTTCAGGAGCAATTCAGATCTCCACAGAGAACCCCGTTTTCTCACGTGCTTCTTAAATGGCACAAATCATCAGCTGTGACTCAGAAGTCCCAGCAAATTATATATTCATAGAACTACCTTAATCCAAAGGGTTGAACATCTTTGGCCCCAACACATCACATAGCAACATTTTACAAGAAGGTGCCTCTAAAGGTAAACGACCCCTGTAAAAACCAGATGCACCTCTCTCTGCAGCTGCATGTGCTTGGGCAACTCCTGATTCTTTTGAAGAAGAAAAAGAAACTCCTGCCTCAGTGCAACTAACTTCTCTCTCTTTTTTTTTTTTTTCTCTTCAGCTTCCTTCATTATCCGTTCATACTCCTTTTGCTGTTTGACTTCCTCAATGCTGAAAACATAGGAAAAAGGAAACGGTGTTATCTCAATGGCAGAGAGGAAAGATTACAGTTTATGTAACCTTTTAGATTTCCTTGACAGCCTTAAAATCCCAGTGAACTCAATGGCTCTGAAGCTAACTTTGAAAGGAATCATCATCCTGTCCATGTGTACAGTCATAACATCTTGGGTTTTGACCTTGACCTTGTGTTGTCTCTGTAGTCTGAAGTTAAGTAAGTCTCAGAGTACTATATTTGAATTACTACCACAGAAAAGTAGATGAAATGGAGGGAAAGGCTGAAAAAACTTTGTGTGTAACAAGGAAATGATCCAAATTCAGGGTGGTCAACTTCTCCCTCCTCTTAGGAGGCAAAAATAAACACGTGGTCTGAAGAAAGAGCTACCAACACTTCAAAATCTTTCATCATTATCCAAGCATCTCTTACTTGTAGGCATTGGGATCCTCAATGTCTTCAGCAGCCTTCTCCTTCTCAAGACCACTCTGGAAGAAAAATGTTGTCTTGCCTTTGAACAAGCAATAATAGTTCCAACACACAATAAAGCTTTTACAAATATTAGGACAGAGCTCCCATTGCCTCTCACAAAACCAAAAGAAACCGTCACAATCAATATTGCTATACAGGCCTTAAATACCAGGTTTTAACGTTTCAAGAACAAAAAGCAATTTAGTTGGTTTACATGTAAAAGAACTAATGAAGCATAGTTCGTAGCGACAGAGAACACAAATCCTATATCCTCCCCATCAACATTAACCATTACATCATTGCTTGTCCTAACTTCACTCTGTCCCAAAATATCTTCGGTTCTCTACCCTCCAAACCCAATTCTCTTGTCTCCCCTCACTGCCACATTGACAAGAGACAACATATCCTGGGCTAATTCCAAGTTACATGTGTAATTCATCTGGTTTGCTTCTGCTGAATGCATAATGGGTTCACAATTATTAGCTGTGAAGAATGACAGATGGATGGACACTGCAGTCACACAAGCCTCATTTCCCCAGGCAGTCATGCTCTAAAAAAAGAGGGGGACTTATCATCTTACAATGAATACAGTCATACTAAATTGAGCTGTAATTTAACTCAATTAGTTTCAGAGGATTTGTATTTGATTTGCTAAGAATCCCATTAGGTTTAATGAAGATGGAATTTTTAAAATCTTCCACATGACTTAAAACTAGAGTAGATACTTAATGAGATACACTTTGATAAGGGAAAAACTCTATTAGGATGGTCATTAAGCAATGTTGCTAGTCTGAACAATAGAAATTGACCATAAAGATCTTTCTATAGACCTACTTACATACGCAAAATGATAAAACTGTATATGTACATGCTTTATAATTCTATATTAATCACTACTTGTAATACTGGAGCTAGCAAGGCTCTGCTATCACAGTTCCAATCATTCACTTACTTAGTATAAGAAAATAATTTTAAGTCTATTCTTAGTGCTATATGATCTTGTGATACTGGTAAAGAATTCCAACTAGTCGTGAACAATTAACTAAATGACCAAAATCAAAATTTTCTCTCTGTCTCCCTTGACAAGCATCTTTCAAAAGGTAGTTACCAACTGATATTAAAAATATTTAAAAGTTGGATTTGTTTTCTTTTGACACGTTGAAGATTTTTAAACTGTAATAATGTATATCTACTCCAAAATTCATTGTGTGCGATAGCACTTCTTTACTCAACAGGTCTCACTGCTTCTTTCAAGTTCTATTTGTTTAATTCAAGCACTCAAGAGATTTTTAACATGTGTGTAATTTTGAACAATTCGATTAATTCTGAACATTTTTAGTGGGGGAGCTGACATCTCTCTCTTCTTATGTATTATCAGTAGAAGTGCTATTGAGTTCCAGTGTCATCTGTTCAAACATGCTAAAGGTGATGAGATCTACAGTGATGACAGGACACCTGTAAAATCATTACTGCTAACTCTGTCCACGAGTGAAAGAGCAACAGGATCAACGTCATGCTGTGCTATTTTGCAAATTTAAAAAAATCCAACTTCTGAAATGTATAGGAATGCTACTGGATGCACTGAGAAACTATACATTTGGTATCCTCCAACATTATATCTAGAATCCCCATCCACAGCAAAATCATACTTTACTGGAACTAAATCCAAGACAGGTATTAAGTATGACAAATCCTTGTCGTTCTTTCATTCTAGGCATGTGCATGATTACACCTTTGAGTGGGAAAAGACTAGCAGAATATTACATATGAACGACACATACTATGCTTATTTGGAGAAAAACACAAAACATTCAGATGGAACAATACAGTCGTAGTGACTGTTTATTAGGGAATGTTTTGCAAGAGGTCTTCTTCCAAATTGTTTGGGAAACCTCAGCTTTTGCTATGAAAGATCTATGATGCCAAGTAATTGAACGGGATTTTTTCCATCTGCAGTAGTTTCATTGTAAATAGGCCTAACTCAGTGAAAGAGGGTAGCGACTTACCCTAGGAGAGGGGATTTTGGCTTTTAGATCTTTGTGAACATCCTCTGGAGACAAGATATTGAAAGTAAAAATGTTTCCATCTTCACCACAGGTAATCAGAAACCTATCATCATAACTAGCACAGACCCCCTGGATCTGGCCGTAATCATTGTCATGTACATTGAAGGACCAGTATTCTTTCAGGGTATGCACTGAGAGGTTTTTATCTCGGAGAGGATAAACACGCAGTGCACCATTCTGCATCCCACAGAACATCAGTAGTCTGCTGGTACTGTCAAATAAGCAATGAGAAACAGGAATAACAGGCAACTAGTAACGAGCAAGGCCACAGCTCAAAATGTGATACTTCTTTAGAAGAGCTAAACTATTTCATTAAATGTAGACTTCCCAAGTTTGTAAGCTGGGAGCAAAATACTCGGATCATGTAAAGTATGTGTGATACTACTACAAACTTTTTTCCAGCTAACTGGCTGCTCTGGAATGTTCCAGCACTTGCTGGGTATCATGGAATTGGTCTCAGCCCCGAGTTGTCTAGGGTAGCAGACACCAAGTTCAGAGCTAGAAAAACAGTTTTTCCCTCCCTGCTCTCCATCTAGTATGGATGGTGGTGAATGCACTCAGCTGTAGATTAAAGCCTGAACTAAACACGCTTCCTTAGACGCAGATCATGCCTAGCCTTACAGGGGACCTAATATTGAGAGTGTGAAAATTGTCTACCCTTTTCATTCGTACAGTTCACAGAATGTCCTGTGAAGCCCGTATCCCTACACAAGAGGGATGGACTGATCCGTCCATGTTCTCCTCGAGGTCTAACTGTGTCCTCCCTTTGCTAACTACCAAAATGAACCGCTGTTCTGATGATCACAATTTGCAGAGACTTCTAGTGGGTCTCCTGGAGATCTACAATCTAGGATGTTCGAGTCCTAATCAGTACTTAATTAGAAATCAGACATTTTCGTCTTTGAAGGGCTTTTAAAATTATTCTGTCAGACGCAGTGCCCAACTGTGTCGATTAGGAATTTTAAGTGAAATGCAGTGCCAGGAAATCCAGAGATAGTCCTGCATACTACAGTTGACCCACAATTTAAAAAGGACAAAGCAGTGTACCCTCCTCCCTTCCAAGTTCAATTTCATCAAGCTTTATCATGACGCTAACTGTTACACTACAATGTTTTACCAGAAGGAGATTCGGTGGATGGGATTGTCATCAGTGCCCTCAATAGGAATCACTTCAAAGGGTTCATCTTTCCTGGTTTCAGGGTCTTCTTGGTGATCATTTGAGGAGAATTCACAATGATAGAGGAACCCTGAGTCATACCCACCCTGAAGAGAAGGACCACAAAGAAATGGTAACAAAAGAACACTGAAGCAGCTGACCAGATAAATGCAATTTTTAGAATAATTCTTCCTTTTTTAAGGATCTACTATAGGTTAGAAAATGTTACGTCCAATCATCTAGAGATCCTATTTACCCATAGAGAAAAATCTATCATGATCACTGGAATTACAAGCCATCCTAGCAATATGTTAAGATTCTACCTTCTGCTTGTGAGGGAACAGGTCATTCAGGCATCACCAAGAAGCATACCTATTGGAAATACACTGAACAATCTGTACTGGAGTGATACTATTGATTTACTTCACAAAGACCACTGAAACTATCAAGTTGTCGTGGTTTGGGCCAGACTGGCCACTGAGATAAAGGGGATTGCATGTCCTAGAGATAGCAGGTTTCAAATAATCAGTTTTCTAAGGCACCCAGATGTGAAGGGAAGGTTGCCACATCTTGCAATCCCATCAACATGAAATAAAAATTTATTTACCAAGGAAAGCCAAAATTTTCCTGGTGCTGAATAAAACCCACAGAGGATGGTACTGGGTTCCTCTGGTATGTAGAGAGGTGGCAATGGCTCTTCTTTGGGTTCCTCTTCAGGTTCTTCTTCTCTCTCCTTTCCCATCTCCTGTTGCTGCTTTATCCAGTCAAGCTTTGCTTTCTCCTTCTCCTGCTTTTTTCTCTCTCTCCATGCAATCTCCTCTTCTAGCTATTACAACAAGCAGAGAAACATGGAGACATGAAACCAAGGCACTCCATGCATTACTGACTGAAGGAGTCTCATAAATGAAATCCAAGGTGGTCCTGTCATTATATATACAGAATATCTAGAGAAATCTCTTTTCCTTCAACTAAGCAGAGATCAACCAGTCTTCATGGGAGTCTCCAGGGGAAATGCCCCCATTTCCCTCCTCCAAAGTATTTTAACTCATGGTCCTTTGAAACAGAAACCATTCTGCATGAGAAGCAGACTTCAGCATTTCCACAGAGAGATTATTCCCAAAATTAACCACTATTAGCACATCCTACTTCTGCAGAATTCCTAAGCCCTGTCCTCTGCTTGCCCAGGAGAAAGAAAAGCACTGGAAAGCTGAACTCAGATTCCCGAGTTCTAATGCATCACTGATGTAAAGTAAAAAGAGAAGCAGTAATAGACGACGACTTCTGAAAAATGGAGGGAAGACATTTGCACATCCATAAAACCTTAAAACCCCCTTTCCATTCAAGCTTACTTTAGCATAAACAAATATCAAATATTCTCTAAAACAGGATCTTCCTAAGAAGATACTAGATAGCGAATGATAGAGAAAGGTCTGGAAAGGATCTCAAGAGAGCATTCTTTTGCCGAAAGCAGAATCAGCTAAACCTTAAATATTGTCGGCTGATGTTTGTCTGACCTACACTTTAAAAGTCTGCTATGGGGACTCTACAGCCTATGCAAACTATTTCAGTGCTTCACCACCCTTACTATTAGAAATCTTTCCTTACATCTTATCTAAAACATCCTTGGTGCAACTTATTAATTATTGATCTATTCCTAGAGGAAAGATAGAGCAATTAATAATCTTTCTCTCTGCAGAAACCTTTTTTATTTTTACAGATATATAGTGTCTCCCAACAATATTCTTCTAACTAAACAAAAAAAACCCACCAAAAACAACAACAAAAAACACAAAAAAAACCCCAAACCAAACCAAAACCCCCAAAACCAAAAAAAAAAAAACCCAAACCTCCAAAACTCCACACACATTCTTTCAGTCTTTCCTTACATGTGTATGCTAGCTTTGTGATCATTCTTGTGGTTCTTCCTGTGAGAAAACCACGAAGAAATCTTTCGCCTGAATGCTGACTTTCTCCTAGTTTAACAAGAAATGAGGCTTTGCCTGACATTCAGTAATGCACCACTCAGAAGACGGGAGCAGTTAATAGAGAAAGCAGAGAAGTTGCAGGTTAAGCATAGAATCCGAGAGGCTGTTGGACTGTAGTGGATTGAACATGCAATTGAGAACCTGCTCACTGGAACTCTGCTCCTGAGTCTAACATCAGCTTGCTTTTTAATTTCACAAAATTAACTATAGCTGAGACCTGGCATAATTCTTCTCTTTTGGCCCCACATACGTTCTAAAACGCTAATTCTCAAAAAGCACACTTTTAAAAATCAGAAATATAGAACTGATGAAAAAAAAAGATGTTTCATGTTTGCCTCAAAGTGACCACATGATTGTTTTATGACTGTTCAAAGGGATTTCCTACAGGGCTAACATCAACCACAAGAACCATACTTTTTCTGAAAACTATCAAAATGAAAATATTTTAAGAACTAATGTGCTATACTACCTTTCCCTTTCACTAATGCTATCTTTTCATTCTAATCAAAATGCACATCATGCTTTCAGTGTGATGTATGTTCTATTCGAAGAAACAAACAACAATTTGTAATTTCAAATGTTGGAACTCAGCCACAAATGGACCTGGCCTTCCCCTTCAAGAAGCTTAGCAAATATCCTATGGTGCAATATAGGGACTAGAAACCTTTTTGGGTAGTTTTGTCCTCTGGCACATGAAGAACGTGAAATTCCTTCACAGGAGAGTTCTTTACCTTGATTCGGGATTTAATACTAGAAAAATGGAAGTACTGCGTCGGTAGGTTTTTTATTTGATAGGTGGACACCGTATCGTGTTCCTTAGGGAGAGGGGCAGGAACCTGGAGAGCAAAGCCATTCTCACAAAGGATGAGCAGTGTGCTCTTCACCTGTACAAAACCACAGAAAATACAATTATAGGGCAGAGGTATACGTGGAATTGAGAGAAATGGGAAAAAGTTAGTCAGAAGATGCACAGGCACAAAGTCAAGCTCCAGCCAGGAGGCATTAACTCTAATGGTGCTCTTATTTAAATGGACACTTTTAAATGGACATCAGAAATCAGTGAGCTTCTTTGATACTGTGTATCCTAGGCAACGCTAAGGAATTTAAGCCCTTGCCATATACAAAACAGCTATCATTCTGACACTGTTTAGCTTGGAAGCAGCATGATGATATTTTGTGAGTTTGGTTAAATTAAAGGATGGATCTGACCCAAAAGTTAGGAGCTGAGGTTTTGTTTTGATAATCGCTTGAAAGTTCATATATTTCTATACTAATAAATCCCTTCTATCTTCAAGACTGGGCTTGGAATCTTGCCAAATGCTATTGAGCTTTGAGTTTGTTTGTTCTTTGTTGGTACCTGCTAGGTCTTTTAAAATGCAAAGTTGGGAAGAATAGGTGAGGTAAGGGTAACAATTATTTAGTGTTTTGAGATTTTAAAACACAAATCTGTACTAAGTTTCAATTTTTAAGCAATTTGGAGAATAGAGAGAGGCTTATTTTATCTGACCCATCACTAAAAATGTACAAAGGGGGCATATTAGAGTTGCTAGGGAAACCTTAACTAGAAACGATATGGTTTTTATGTCTATAAAATCTCAGCCTTACAAATGTATTCATTAAATGTATTTAATCACCAAGTTGTTTTTTTTAAAGAGACAAAAAGTAGTGTTACACTCAGATGCTTGTACTATGTTTAGTAAGTGTTCATATCTAACAGTGGAGACCTGATACCAGTAGACAAAATTACTCAGAGGGAACCTAACATATCAAAGACATGATGGGTGCTTTCTTAGTAAGTAGGAATACCTTTTCTTCAAGGAAAGGACTCCAAATGCAACTGTCAGATCAAGATCTGCCATTTCTGCAGTAAGATAGCATTCATACCAGCAAGTCTTCTTTTGCTAATGCGTTTTTTATCAGTTCCCATGAACAAGCAGTAATAGCTACCCTCTGCCACTGCACCAGTATAACATACCTTGCTAGCCACTTTGTCAGCATCTAAATATAACGAATAATCTCCCCTCTAAATAAGAATACGGGAGCAACCAAAATTTCAGATGTTACTCTAACCTTATAAAACTTTTTAAATATTACCAAGAATCTATTTGAATATGTCACTGACACACTTCAAACACAGAGCATGAATTCCGAGAAGCACCCAAAAGCTTTCTTATTGTGGTCCAAAAGCTTTGAAAAAACCTGGTTTAATATGGACAAGAGGCACAGGCAGTAATGCTCAAATAAATCCTTTATCAAAGACTAAGACCTTCCAAAGGCTAAGGCACGGGCTTGTTTCTTCAAGACAGGAACTCAAAGAGCTGAGCAAAATTTTGTGGTTTGCATATGTTTCTGCTCTTTATTATCCAAAGTCCAAAATATGTCCAAAGTGACTGAACCAGAGATACAGCTACACAGAACCTGCCATTCCAAGCAGCATGAAGAACAAAGCAGCAAAACATCTTCTGCATTGTCTATAGAGAACATGGCCGGGGTCATGGATCTTCATCTATTTTCATTGGAAGTTCTTTTCAAAATGACATTTTAACACTGTAGGGAAGGAAAGAAAACAAACATGCATTACTCACATGAGAAGGTGGAGACCACTGTAATGCCTGCACAGGCCCAGGGACACAGATGAATCCAATTGGCTTGTATTCATCTTCAACAGCAAAAAAGAACACAGTTTTGTCTTTACTCTGAGGAAAAAAAACCAAAGATGGTGACTGAATCAAAGCTGACCAAAATTTCAAAAGACTATAAGTACTTTATGACATAAACACATACTTCAAATGTTTTGTGGCGCAACAGGGGGACTTACAAGTGACTTGGAACACAGAATTGAATTTCCATGATGATTACAAGGAGGAAATAAAAATCCTGCTCACCTTGCTCCAGACCCCTGAGTGCACCCGTAGCCCTGAATTGCCCTGATGGCATCCCCAGCCATGTGCTTTCTGCCCATTGCCTCAGGAACTCCTTTAAAGCTCAGGTTCAGGCCTGATTTTTCAGATAAGACAGCGTAGGCCCATTTCCCCGGATAACAAGAAAATCCAGAACTAGTACACAACATGATGCACGGCAGCTTAAATCCTGCTTTAAGTGAAATACATGGTGATTCAGCTCAAGGAACATGTAACTGCAAATGCACTGATCAGGGCTGAAGGCTAGCTTTTAAAAAGAGACCACATTGACTGGAAATCATCTCAAAGACTAGCAGGCACACTGACAAACCAACTGGTCGATCCTGTTGGAAGGCCAAACAGTGCTGGGTAGCAGCTGGAGTGCTGCCAAGGTGGTGTATGAATGGACTTGCTTTTACTAATTCCAAGACACTACTAAACTAACTCCAAAATGAACCAAATCTATATTCAAAGGGGATTACAGTATTCACACTAAACAGTCCAGTAGTTCACAAAATGAGTTGTATGAATTGCACAGTTGCTTTCCTTCAGAAAACAAATGTCAGTGCTAGCAGATCCTTCTCTTCCGCCAGCACTGCAGAGAACTACAAGGAGCAATCAAGAGCAGTAACAGAAGTATAACTGTATTGTCAGTAAACAAACTTTACCTTATCCCTTTAAATAATCTCTACATTTGTGGCTTCATAAAAATAATCAAAAGAAGTGATACATACCCCTGTGGCAAGCACATCTCCATTTCGTTCATATGCCAAGGCTGTAACTACAGTAGCATGAGGTTTGAAAGCTTGTTTCAGCTTTATCTCTGCATTCTCTGTATTGGTCTGTCCTGCAAGACTGGGCAGTCCTTTGGGATCATAAACCTCAATTATGCGGACAACACCATCTTCAAACCCCACAGCAATTAGACTTCCCTTTGGATTTACCTTTGAGTGGAAAAAATGAAGAAAAAAATCACAGTGTACATCTGAGAGCTTAGAATAAGTATCTGTATGACACATGCTCTGGTGTTAACCTGCAACCTTACCACACGGAAGTGTTGCTAAAGCATAAAGAACGTTTCATACGTGGGAAATGTTGTTTCTTCTCTCCCATAAAGGGAGTGGGAGGACTGGGGTTTATTTTCTGGCTTGGATTGGTTGGTTCTTTTACTGGTAACATGTCATTGAGACTAGAAACGTTAACAAGGATGTGGTTGTAACATCTGAGGAAGAAGTAATTCCTACTGATACACAAATATATCAGTAGCTTCTTCTCAGGGAAAAGAGTTGGAATTCAAAAAAGGAGTTATTATATTACCCTGAATATAATACTGGGCACTGAAGGTGGGTATGATTTTTGAAGAGGTGAGGGCACAGACTTGGCTCTGGCTGACTCCATGTACAGTGGTCAGCAGGGACAGCTACTTGAGATGGGAAGAGAAGGCTATGGAGTCTTTACCATAGAACCTGTCGGTAAGCCAATTGCTAACAACGTAGACAGGCTTGAATTGTGAGCGAGAAGTGTTAGCAGAAACAGGCCTGTGTTTTAGCTGGATCTAGCTGGACTCGCAGATATAGTTGATATTAGCCATACATGATAGTATCTTGACATGATTTACAGGCTGAGCCAGCTCCAGACATGGCACAGATGAATATTAATGCACACCAGAAATGAGACTAGAAGGAGAATTGCTGTGTGAAGAGATGCGAGTGAATGGATAAGAGCTGTGAGAAACTGGCAAAAGTATGATCTTGGGTATGAAAAAGTTTATTTTTCAGAAGGGAGCTGGGGGTAACTATCTTCCCATTATCTGGGGAGATCAGCCCATGATGTCTTATCTTAAAAAGCCCCTCTGTAATAATCAGGTGTACAATACCATTGCTCAGTAAATGACCAAGAGGAGTCACTCATGGACCTCAAATTTATGGCTCTGCATTTGACTCCGTTAATTCTGTATCCTTCCTTTACTAGGGAGCCAGCACTCGAGATGTGGCCTCCCCAGTGCCGAGTAAAGAGGAAGGATCACCTCCCTCAATCAACTGGTAACATCCTTCCTAATGAAGCCCACGATGCTGTCGGACTTCTTTGGGTGCATTGCTGGCTCATGGTCAGTTTGGTGTCCCCCAGGATCCCAAGATCCTTCTCTGTAGAGCTGCTTTCCAGCTGGTGGACCCCCTGGGGTTATTCCTACTCAAGTGCAGGACTTCACATTTTCCCTTGCTCAATTTCATGAGATTCTCCTCAGCCTAATTCTCCAGCCTGTCCAGATCCCCCTGAATGGCAGCACAACCCTCTAGAGTACCAGCCACTCCTCTCAGTTTTGTATCATCTGCAAACTTGCTGAGGGTGCACTCTGTTCCAGTGTCCAGGCAATTAATGAAGAATATTGCCACCCAAAATGACCCCTTGCGTATACCGCTAGAGGCTTGCCTCTAACTGGACTTTGTGCTGCTGATCACTACCCCCTGGGGTCCAGCCACTTAGGCAGTTTTAAATCACAGAATCACAGGGGTTGGAAGGGATCTCTGGAGATCATCTATTCCAACCCCCCTGCCAGAGCAGGGACACCTACAGCAGGTTGCACAGGACAGCATCCAGGCAGGTTTTGAATGTCTCCAGAGTCGGAGACTCCACCACCCCTCTGGGAAGCCTGTTCCAGTGCTCTGCCACCCTCAAAGTAAACAAGTTCCTCCTCATGTTTAGATGCAACTTCCTAAGTTCAAGTCTGTGCCCATTACCTCTTGCCTTATCACTGGGCACCACTGAAAACAGACTGGTCCCATCCTCCCAGCACCCTCCCTTTAAGTATTTGTAAGCATTGATGAGATCCCCCCTCAGTCTTCTCTTCCCCAGACTAAAAAGACTCAAGTCCCTCAGCCTTTCCTCATAAGAAAGACGTTCCAGTCCCCTAATCATCTTTGTAGCCCTCTGCTGTACCCTCTCCAGCAGTTCCCTGTCCTTCTTGAACCCGGGAGCCCAGAACTGGACACAGTACTCCAGGTGCGGCCTCACCAGGGCAGAGTAGAGGGGGAGGATAACCTCCCGCGACCTGCTTGCCACACTCCTCTTGATGCACCCCAGGATGCCATTGGCCTTCTTGGCCACAAGGGCACATTGCTGGCTCATGGTCATCCTGTTGTCCACCAGGACTCCCAGGTCCCTTTCCACTGAGCTGCTTTCCAGCAGGTCAGCCCCTAACCTCCTCCCCAAGTGCAGTACCTTACACTTGCCCTTGCTGAACTTCATGAGGTTTCTCTCTGCCCAACTCTGTAGCCTGTCCAGGTCACACTGCATGGCAGCACAGCCTTCCGGTGCGTCAGCCACCCCTCCCAGTTTTGCGTCATCAGCAAACTTGTTGATGGTACACTCTATCCCTTCAGCCAGGTCATTGACGAGTATGTTGAACAGGACTGGACCCAGTACTGACCCCTGGGGAACACCACTTGTCCCAGACCTCCAACTAGACTCTGTGCCACTAATCACAACCCTCTGAGCTCTATCTGCCAGCCAGTTTTCAATCCACCCCACTGTCCATTCATCCAGCCCACACTTCCCAAGCTTGCCTATGAGGATGCTGTGGGAGACAGTGTCAAAAGCCTTGGTGAAGTCGAGGTAGACAACATCCACTGCCCTCCCCTCATCTATCTGTCCAGTCACACCATCGTAGAAGGCTATCAGATTAGTCAGACATGACTTCCCCTTGGTGAATCCATGTTGAGTAGTTCTGATAACCTTTTCCTCCAAATCCATGTCACTGTTCACGTATCTAACTTGTATGTTGCTAGCTTGCCTATGAGGATATTATAGCATACAGATGCTTCAAAGTACATTGGATGAAATTTTCTTAGATTAATAGCACAGATTTTCAAATACATTTGAGCACCTTAGGCTATGTGTTAGTATCTAATGGGATTTTAAATGCAGGTAGATAGACTAACTGCCCTTGATTTTTCAGATTGTGTTTAGTACCAACTTTTGTAAAACTGAACTGAATCAGTTTTGTAATGCAGAACAATTTATTGTGGCAGTCAGCTTACCTCTTGAATGTATAGGTCATCGCCTAATACCGTCCCTGAAAGTCTGCGTGGCCAGATTTATAGTTATAAGAGCACTGTTCTAGTGTTGCCCTCGGCTTGGAAATTCAAGTAGAGCACTTTCCTCCATAAATTTGCTTATAATGAACCCACCAGGCTTGCTATGTTTCCTCAAGAATGCAACTAGACACTATTTTAATTAAAATTAGCAAATATGTCTAAAAGTGATAGACGCCACACTCCACAAATGATCAGTTCTGGCAACGGTTTTTTATGATTTGTCTCCAAATGTTTGTGGATTGTCTGGGCTGTCATTTCAAAATGTGTTAACCAACTCATGTTAATTGACAATCACTCTGTGTGGGCTAAATAGAAGCTGTTAGTGTATAAACTAAGACTACTTCCTGGGACTGCACACTGAGATCTGATTTTAAAATCTCAGGAAGACACAAAGTAGGATACCTGATAAGCCACAGTAAAGTCAAACTGCAGACATACTATATACATACATACTACTCCACAAACTTGTATATATGTACTACAACAGTAAATTCCACCACAGCCTAACAGTGACTTCTTTAAGGTCTTGTATGGTGAGCAACTCTCTTGATGCTGGCACGCTCATCGGCCCCTTTTGAATTTTTGTTAACACACTAGCAAAAACTCACAACACAAGGTGCCCATGTCAGTGCTGTTCCTCCTTGTTTAAATTTAATTTTACTCAGTTGACTGTTGCTGATGAAATCATAGAGACGCACTGACCCTGTGTGGAAAGGAGACAGTAAGAATTTATTTCTTGCAACGTCACTTAACATTTTAAGATTTATGGAGAAATGTCTATTTATTTTAATTAAAAGCTGGATAGAATTTTATTAATTTTGCTCTTTGAGTATCAAACACGCGCCTCAAAAGACATGACTGATAGTTACAGAGTACCACAGCTAGCATGGTGCTCATGAACAAAACGTAAGCTTTCTTCACTCTTTAACTTACAGGTTCCCAAGAGCTGTCGGGGCTGAGGGTTGTAGTATAAGTCCCGTGCTGACCACTACGTGTAATTTTCAAGTAATCACAAAACTGTGCCATGCTCTAAGGAAAATCTGTACTGACAACATAGGAAAAGATGATACACTACTACTTGGGATTGCCTAGGGAGGAAAATATTTAAATGGATGAAAATGGGAGATTGTCCAAAGACAAGCTAATTTCACCAGAGGTGAAATTAACAGATTCGTAGACACACATATTGGTCTGCATAAAATTCCAGTCCAGCTGGCATGTATCCTAAGTGTCATTTGCTCAACTGGTAGGAGTTTGTCTTCAGGCTAGAAGAACATGTACATTGTATAACACAGACAAATTACAAGATACTGCTGACAAGAATTGAGTTAAAGACCTGGTAGCATTTTCTGAGAAGCATAAATGACTTTGTTAATGTTCTGGCCAGCGGTTCTTCTTTCAAAGCATGATAAAGCTAACTGTGAGAGGCCTAAATTGCAATACTTATAGAAGTTAAATAAATATGTCTGTAATTACATGTTAGCTGTTGTTAAGAGCATGGTAGCTATTGTATTTTCTAAGAAAGCCACAAATATTAATATTTACAATTACTTACACAATGCTAGAGATGTATGTAATTCCTTACAGAACAAAAAAACCAACACTTACAGATCCAGAGCCTTGAATGTAAGTGCTGTTATTCAAACCCAATGTCTCATCTTTTCAGCCCTTCCGTCAGAAGGAACAGAATTTACAGAATTTCCCATTAAAAACTTCTCATTAAAATCCCAGGCTTTTAAGATGAAGCAGTCTTAATACACTATTTCAAAACGTTAATGATTTGTCTTAACTATTAAAGAATTGATCCCAAGAATAACAATTCTCTGCAAAGTGACTTTTCAAGAGCAAATACACAACTTCAGTTCAAAACAGAATCGTTCCAAATCAAGCATCATCGCTCTTCAAAAACAGTTACAGTGATACGAGAGGAAAGGAATAGTGTACTTACTGTCTAGAGCAGTGGTGGCCATAAGGTATGTAATGGGAGACACACTCATGGCCTCAATCCTTCCAGAGTGAAAAGTATACAGGCACTCTGGATCACGGGTCTGCAGTGCAAAACAGAAGAACAGAAATTCTGCTACATTCTGGAGCTGCACTTATATGATATTACCAGCCATACCTCCAGCTAACCTGAAAAATCTAGACAGGTGCTGTTTGCGTGAACAAAATTTAGCATGCATGAGGTACCTATATGTAATTCCACTTTTTTATAAATTTAAATGCTCATAAGAAGATCATGAGCAAAATTAGTGTAGGAACACTAAGTTCACTTAAAATTCCATCATTTTCTCTGTGAAAATAAATGGGAATGCCTTTCATTAAGTGGTTTCAGGCTTGGAATTAGTATTTTTAATAAAGAGCGGTTGCTCTGCAGTGAAAGAAAATGCTCTTAAACCTAGGACTTATGCTGCCTGGGAAATCATTTCATCACCCAAAGAATTCTAGGTTTTGCTATACATTTTTTATGTTAGTTTTTCTAGTATGCTTTGTACATCTTTTATTTAGTGTAAAATTCTTGGAACATAATCATAATCCTTACGCTGGAAGGGACCTTAAAGATCATCTAGTTCCAAACCCCCCTGCCATGGGCGGGGACACCTCCCACTAGACCAGATTGCTCAAAGCCCCATCCAGCCTGGCCTTGAACACTTCCAGGGACGGGGCCCCCACAACCTCTCTGGGCAACCTGTTCCAGTCCCTCACCACCTTCATAGTGAAAAACTTCTTCCTGAGATCTAATCTAAATCTACCCTCTTCCAGTTTGAAGCCATTACCCCTTGGTCCTGTCACTACATGCCCTTGTAAAAAGACCCTCTCCAAATTTCTTGCAGGCCCCTTTTAGGTACTGGAAAGGTCTCCGTGGAGCCTTCTCTTCTCCAGGCTGAACAACCCCAACTCTCTCAGCCTGTCCTCATAGCAGAGGCGCTCCAGCCCTCTGATCATCTTTGTGGCCCTTCTCTGGACCCGCTCCAAAAGGTCCACATCCTTCTTATGTCGGGGGCTTCAGAGCTGGATGCAGTATTCCAGGTGGGGTCTCACGAGAGCAGAGTAGAGGGGCAGAATCACCTCCCTCGACCTGCTGGCCATGCTTCTTTTGATGCAGCCCAGGATGTGGTTGGCCTTCTGGGCTGCAAGTGCACATTGCCAGGTCATGCTGAAGTTTTCATCCACCAACACCCTCAAGTCCCTCTCCTCAGGGCTGCTCTCGATCCATTCTCTGCCCAGCCTGTATTTATGCATGGGATTGCCCTGACCCACGTGCAGGACCTTGCACTTGGCCTTGTTGAACTTCATGAGGTTGGCACGGGCCCACCTCTCAGGCCTGTCCAGGTCCCTCTGGATGGCATCCCTACCCTCCAGCATGTCAACGGCTCCACACAGCTTGGTGTTGTTGACAAACTTGCTGAGGGTGCACTCAATTTTACCTGTTGCCACAGAACTTTATTCCACTCAAAGGGATTGCTCCCATGTACTTTAATATGGTTGGGAGCAAAAATTAAAATGCCCCCATTTTAACTGTGTCATCTATTTCTCTATCAAAAACATCTCCAGGAGTAACACTAGTAACCAGTAGGATAAAACGTGAAGTGTATTTCATCTTCTCCTTGGTTTTCCTAGTTATGTCATTTAGAGACAACAGTAAGGATTGTTTCAAACACCTGTCTAGATAAGAAATATCAATACTCCTTGAACTCATTTCCTGCATCCACGCAACTTTTATTACCAGTTTATGAGAATAAAACTCCTTTAAGGTAATTTGAATGTGGCAGCCAAAATTTCAGGAATCAAAAATCAAATTATTTTTTATAATCCTGCACAATCATTATAATCAATAACATTATGAAAATAAATTTTTAAGGAAAAAAAAAATGTTTCAATGCTAAGATTTTCAGCTGTGCAGCTTCATAAAACACAAACTTCATTGCAGATGCATGCAGTATAGTTAAAGAAAGTTATTACAAAGAAATTGAAGAAATCATAAGAAGGAAAAAGAAAACAAACTTACCATATTTGAAAAAGTCAAATCCAGCTTCCAGATTGCTCCATTGGTATCCTGAAAAAGAAAAAAACAAAACCTGTAACCTGAATATTTTCAAACTCAATTTGGAAATAAAACTGCCCACAGTGACTCCTTAAAAATTCCTTAATGATTATCATTGGGAAACTGAAATATGGTGATGTTGGTCCTACCAATCCTATCCATCAGTCCAGGATAACAGACCTTGGACAACAGCTTTTTACGTTCTCCTATTCTTATGCAGTTCTGGCTCTGAAAGCCACTCTCACATATTACTATACACTAAAAATATAGCATAGTGTAGCACAGTGTAGCATAGCGTAGCATAGCATAGCATAGTTCAGTTCAGCTGGAACGGACCTACAATGATCATCTAGTCCAACTGCCTGACCACTTCAGGGCTGACCAAAAGTTAAAGCATATTATTAAGGGCATTGTCCAAATGTCTTTTAAACACTGACAGGCATGGGACATAAACCACCTCTCTAGGAAGCCTGAAGCCTGTTCCAGTGTTTGAAAGAAGATGATTTTTATGCATATATATATAAAAGAAAGTACTGATTTGTAATGGGCTCCTTCTGTTACCTTACATCACCTCTCGCATTCTGTGTTTCTCCACAGAGATATATGTACTTGCATGTATCTTACCTGAGCATACCAAATGGGCTGTCCACAGTCATGAACTTTTGATATGAAACTCAGACTGACACCCCTGCCAACATGAAGTTCATTCATAGGCTCCACTTCCAGTAACCCTGTGTCATCAACAGAGTCAGCAGCATCTATTGTCTCGAAGTTCCACACCTTCATGGGGTTAGGAGCATTAAAAAAATTGGTTTTTATAAGGCCAGGTTATGTTTTCATACATGAGTTATATGGAAATCCAAAATTATAAGAAACCAGTGGAGCGTGCATTCTACAGCTAGAGTATGAAACCTATTGTATCTGCCTCGCTGCTTTGAATGTAACCTAGAACAGTGACAATCAGCAACTACTATCTGATACATTTGGGTCGAATGCAAAGTATATGTAAAAGTTCTCTGTCCAATTCTGAAACAATAATAGCTTAAATTCAGCCCTGGCACTTAGCAGAGCTATACATGGCAGCCTCAGAACTATAGAGAATAAATGATATCTGCCTGCTCTCAGCATTGCTCATGCGGCACAGCAGAAAGAATGGGAAATCTAACACATCCGTGTTATGCTCTGTGGGGTAAGGACAAGACACCAGTTGGTACCCTTATAACCAAGTGAATTTTCCTAATGGGATAGTATCAATTTATAAAATACAACAACAACAAAAGCTCAAGGGTGTTCAAAACCATCCGCTGTCTATAACAGTCAGATTCCTGTTGATTATCTGGGTTTTTTGCACATCAGCGGAAGACACTTCACGTCTTCCCTTAAAGAGCAGGCAAAAAAGATTGCGAAATCCTTGATAATTGACAAGTGAGATCAGAAACTGGTGCTATGGATAAGGAAAACTTTTTGACCTCAATTCATAGAATTATCTGTTAACTTCAGGATGCTGTTTCTTTTAATTGTTCCTCTGTTTCAGTATATGTCTCTCTGAGATGCTAGTAAATTTCTGTCATTTTAACATTAATAATCTGAGCTTTCAAATACTCAGAAAATTAATTCCAAGTATTTCTGTAGTTTATCCTTCAAAATAACACCAAATGAATTAATAGGCTTGAAAATTATAAAGATTAATCAAAACTACACATGAAGAAAAGTGTTAGAATGCAGGCAAGAACAAAGCTGTTAGAGAATCACTGAAAATTATTCTGATTTACTACAGTAAAAGGTGATTTATTTACTACTATTAAACAGAGGACGTTGCGTGAACACTATCCAATTCAAACACATACACTGTGGAGATGTGCTCTTATTCTGTTTGTTCCAAAAATTTATTCTCAGAAAGAAACCACACTGCAAAATTGCCTCCATAAATAAGCCCTGATAAAGAAAACATGTAACGTACCTGTTGACCACAAATTTGCACACCTAAATGCAGAGCAGAAGAAAAACTCACCCGAATGAAGCCATCTTTTCCAACAGTGACAAGTTCTCCTTTATCCAGAACTAACTGACTGACAGGGCCGCTGTGACAGGGCTTGTGTCCAGCTCGACAGAGTTCTACTTTAACGAGGCCCCCTTCCCAAAGCAGCAAGTTGCCCCACTCAGTCCCTGAGACAACCTTCAATGCAAATGAAGATAAGCACATAAACACCTGCACTTAACCATGCAGAAATATTAGCAAGAATTGGTTGACATTTGTGGCTTCCTTCCGTGAAAACATTAAATCAATAGCAATGTACAGATATTTGCAAGAGAAGGTGTAACAGGTGAGAAGATTCAACTTTCTAACAATGTGACATAATTTACATGCGCTGAAATGGTTAAAGATTAGGGCTAACAGTCTTTGTATTTTTTTTACACTAAGGTTTTCACTACCCCATTAGAGAAGCCTCAGCTCTAAGGCAACACAGATCTTTTGTCTGAGAATTACAATATTAACCATACTTTTCAACTATTACAAAGCAAGCCAGGCTTTTGGCAAATTAAAGTCAATATTAGCTTATCAGAGCAGTGCACTGAGAGTCTAATTCAAATCACTTTGAAGCAAATAGTAACTCTCCAACTTACTCAGTAGACTTTATATCAAAACCTGAGAGGGAACATAAAATCAATTAAACTTTTTCGTACTTACCTTCCCATCAGGCAGCTCCACATAACCTATGATGTCGGTCACTGCTGTTTTGCCAAACCTGCCCAAAGCTCCTTGTAACTTGAGACCAGTGAATGTGAGAGCCATCTTCCAGAACCTGAGTACAGAAAAAACACTGCGCTCTCATACAAGATTTCCTAAATAAACTCCTCAGTCCCTCTCAGACATTGTAATAATCGTACCAGGGATACCTCTGAGGTAAGGGCAGTTCATTTATTATTCTTTTTCACAGGAGACCTTGGGTTTTTCTTTTTAAAATGAGATAAAGCTTTGTAACTACACAAACATTTCCCTATAATACTCCTATGAAAAAGCTAGGAAAAGTATTTCGAATGGCCAGAATGAAGATTAAAATACTATTTAAAGTCAATAAGTGTAAAATGCATAGCTACATCTTTGCAGCTACAACCAATAAACATAGTTAGGGATACCTATTTCACTCTTGCAGTCTTCCATGTATGATGCTCAACTTTGTAAATACAAGGGACTAAGCTCTTCACTGAATTTCATCCAAGTACCCCCATGGACTTGAGCTTGACCATAAAATCTCACTGAGCCAAAGGTTTTATCCTAGATCTTTATAGCTATTTCTATTTGATTACAGTATTTTCACCAGTATGAAACATAACTTTAAATTACTGCATTACAGAAAAATTAACATCTACTACAATTAGGGATGGTTCACTGTGTATGCAGGAGACATTACATTTAAGACAGGTTTTGGAAATTGGAATTTGAGACCACATGTAGGTGAAAGGCCATGTTTATCATGTTATAAAAGCTATGTCAGAGTTTATTCATAGTATTTTAGCTCAAAGGAAAGTTTATAAGGAATTTTGTTTTGTCGGATTTTCATAAATAATGTATTCTAAACCACAATCATTCTGGGTCTAAGCAAGCCACTTGCTATTTCAGACCTACTTTGCAACCAAACTATAGAGCAAATCTCAGATTTTGATCTGATTCCTCTGATAAAATTCAAAGAAACTTTAGATTTGTTATAACTTTAAAGGTATAATTTCTATTACAATAGCATCTAACTCATATCTTAAGTCTCTGCTGTATTAACATTGAACACTGGATAAATACAGCACAAAGCTAATCCTTGTCCCAAAGAGCCTAAAGTTGTAGCTTATTTTTACTACAAAAGGATCCATGAATTTACCAGAGAAGGGAGTGTATGGAAGCATATCTTTTGTAAGGCTTCCTTGCAGGCTTTTGGTGGTATCAGAGGATTTCTGATCCGTGACTTGGCAACCAGTTTTAATGGCTGCCCAAACAGCAGATGGGTTCAAGAAATCAAAGGTAGAAAGCCCAGAAGGCATAGGAGTCATATATGCTATGTCACCAGCTAGAAGACATGTCTATATTAATATTTATATTAATATTTTTTATTAATTCTCCCTGGTGCTTGTTGAAATTACAAGAATGGAGCCAGTGGGACTGACATTCAACATCAAGCATCATCCTTTTTGCACAGCAAAGGTGTTAAAAGACTTGGCTGACTGACGTGAACTTTCTCATTTTTGTAAAATGAGGTAAAATAGCATTTCTTATTGTTTGCTCCATTTCTCCATGTTTGCTAGCGATACATTCCTCTTAGTCATCTTCTACATATTATGACTTTAAAGGTGATCTATATGAATCCTAATCTGTAAACCTACTTGATGTGTCCTGCTCCAGATGTGGTTAGTTGCTCTTCATTATCAGCAGAAAATGTGACCTTGTAGACATCCTGTGAAAAAGCTTTTGACCTCAACACAATCTTTTCTTGTTTCCAGTCCCAGATAGTCAGCATGTAGTCAGGGCTGCTCCCAACACTGGCCAGCAAAGTGCCAGCATCGTTGAAATCACCAAAAACATAGGCTTCCTCTGTTCCACCTGAAGAAACACGCAAGCCCCAATACACACACACAGTAAAGAGGAAGAAACAGGAAAATCTTCTTAGAAGGAACTCAACTTTCACTGCTATTATTTTTTTCACTAGGTTGGCTCTCAGTTGGCTGTTTCTACTAAATAAAAGTTTCCTTCCATACAATAATGAAAAAGCTTGAAATTGGTGTCTTCTATTTTGCTTTGAAGGACCAAAAGGTTCTATTTCTGTCTAAACTTCTAAAGTGACTCACTACTCCATCTGCTGGGATCTATAAACACTGGCTCATTTGTGTAAAATGAAAATAGAACTTTTTACACTACCTCGTAGTATTCTGTAGGGCCTCAGTGACGGATAATCGTAGATTATGACGTTTGGCTTCTTTCCTTTTTCTCCTACTGCAAAGTACTGCTTAGTAGGGTGTGCCTTGAAAAAGCAAAAGTCCCGTTGCATGCTGTAATGATACCTTTGCCTCTATTCTGCTAATTATTGAGTTCTTGTATTTAGTCACTCATTAGTCAAAAGATATTGCCATAAATATTAGGTTGCATTTTTCAATGCGCTTATTTTGAACAACTGCCAATCTATTGCTCAATATCAGAATGAAGCTACTATGCACGGAAAATGGTAAAACCATTATGCACACAAAATGGTATATTGCACATATAATGCAGAACCATGACAAGCTGTGAAATAATTTGCCTTATTATGCATTCTTTTACTATTCCTACCTCACTCAACTCACTAGCTGATCTTTCCACAAGCAGGATTTCTGTCAGCAGCCATCTGCTTCAGCAGGCAGCTGCAGAAAAGCCATCCTGAACAACATGGTTCTGAAGACATAAAGATGTACCCAGAAAACGCTGCTTACAATGGAGCAGAACAGTGTGAGACTGGTATTCTGAAACCCTTGCTTATGCGGAATACAACTGAGAGATGGCAGAGCCCTTCACAGGGTAAGGTGCTTCAAATCCAGAGGAAGCATTTGAGAGTTACTAGATACTAGATCAGATACCTTTTCTCTTTGTTTATCTAGGAACTTGATTTTCTAAATTTTAACTGCAGGCAAAACACTATACTAATTTCAGATGTGACTAGGAGAGATGAGTGTTAAAAAAAAAAAAAAAAGTTGATATGAGCTGAATTAAGAATGTAATAGTTCTAAAAATTAATCCCAGCTAGCACCTATCAGTCCTTTAATGTACTTGAGCCTGGGACTTAAGTATGCAGGTATTTGTCCTCTGCCAATTATGTTGACGGGCTGAGTAGCACACGCTGCATAATGCACACATCCCCCTAATCAATACCATACTTTCTTATGTATATACACGTGCAGCTGTAGAAATCTCCCATCAGGCAACCAAGTGAACATTTCACTTCTAGAAAGTTACTAACATCCTAAAACACAAAACAAAAGCTATACCGTGATAAACCCAATTCCACCACCACCGCTGCTCCGGAGATAACTTTGAGATTTAGTTTTCAGGTCCAGGAGCACCACTTGGTTGCCTGCTATATACATCAGTGTTTTGCTATCCATCAGCAGGAGGTTTACACTTCTGGTGCAGTCATATCCAAAAGAATGTCTGAGAACAGTTCAATAAGGAAAAGATTTGACGCTGGCTTTCTAGAAAAGTTTACTAAGTGGATAGAAACACTTAAACCAAAACTGAAATGGGAATATGGATTCTGGTGACTAAAGCCTGATGGTAGAGGATAGTTTTGTTCAGTATACAGTGAAGGTAAAATACATCAAGCCTCTATAACTCAGGGGAAGGCACAAGTGAAGACCTTCTAAAGTTCATAGTCCATCCTTTCATCTCCACTACAGGGCACACCCCTGCTGGATCCCTTGGGGCTGCAAGGAATCCATATTCTATTGGTATTCTCTTTTCAAACAAAACGTAAGAGACAGGCATCAGATTACTAGGAACTGTTCTACAGAAAAGAGATCAAACAAAGGAAGTTCTCAAGCTCATCTCTTAAAATGTTTACAGGCAGATATAGAGAAGGGAAAATCCACTTTTCAATAGCAACTTGATTGTGTCTGCAGAGAAAACCTCCAGCACTTGTGAGAGTCACATATCATATCCTATTTGACCCTACCTAGAAAAGGACTTACTGTAGCTCTTAATTGATGGGCATCACTTCCTTCATTCTGCCAGTTTAGATCTTCTGAGCACCAGGCTACAAATCTACCCGGTTTCTTCCCCACTTCTCCCATACCAGTTCTGTGAGGAAGTATGAAGTACACAGCTGCTCTTCTGCCCTCCCCTCAGCTTCTTGGGGAACACCAGTGTGGCTACACAGAAAGGGAGAGCTTTGCAGGGGATATTCTTACGCAAGTCTTCTGCCTGCTCATATTAACTTGGCCATGATCTAGTTCGTCTACAAGAGTACTTATAACAGCAAGAATTATGCCAAATAAGAAATGTTTATGAGGTCGAGACAATGTTTAAGATTAAATTCATCCAGAACCATAACTCGTCAGGATTCTTATCTGTGTCTCAACCAAAGGTATCCCACTAATGCCACACAGGCTACTCCAAATTAGACAAGTACAATTCTAAGAACATATATTAAATATCCTTAGCTTTAAATTTGCACAGCCTCAAAGGAAAGGATACTTAAGAGTAAGAAGGTTAATTGGTATCCCAGAGTCTTCAGTGACAAATGGTCGTGAATATATATCTTCATAGTTATAGAAGAGAGTTTCCGATATTTTCTTTTCTACCTTCTCAGGCCCTTTTTGTGCCTCTGAGAGTACTTCACTATTAGCTTGCTCTTCCGAATCGCCTTCTGCATCTCAGAAGTGGGAACATAAAGGAAACATATTCACATATTCAGCAGGGAATTCAGGGAACATATTCACCATCAATTTTAGGGTCCTTGCTGATAGCTGCACCTAACAGCAAAAGGGAAGGATTCACACATCCCTTGCCTCCTTCAACAGCATAATAGGCACTCCATAGCTCAAAACAGGCATACCATGTCTTAGTAACAACTTGGCCTGGAACAGCCTGGAACAAGCACTCCCTCAGGCTTTTAAAAACTTTACTGTGAATATTCAAACCTGAAGAATTTAAAGAAGAAACATTTTGAGAGTGTTTTAAAAAAAATTATTTTGAAACTCAAGGCCTACCAAAGCAGTTCAGTTCAGCTTTGCTTGGTGGTTAGGTCTCAGCTTTAGAAACTAAATAAAGTTTAAAGTGTCTCTTTTCAGTAGCTATTGAATGCACATCATTATACAAAACAATTAGTAAACAGACATACATCAGACCACCATAAGACACCATTGTCCTCAAAAAGGCATACTGCTAGCTAATGTGTGATCCAGCGTAGTTCTTTGCTGGACTGCAGTGCAGAATACTGTCAACTTGACTTCCAACTAGTCATAAGCACTTGTTAAAAGTACTTTTCAGCTTGATACCTCAGATCAAATCCCCATTACCTATTTTGTGAGCTTTTCACCCTGTCTTGATTTTTTTTCCCTCCTAGGTGTTCTGTGAAAAACAACCAAAGGTGTCAAGAGACCAGCCATGGGAAAGAGCAAAATGAAGCACACAAGGTAAGCCAACTGAAAGGACGCAGAGAAACTCAATAACTGTAACTTGACAGCACTGATCTGAGGTGCTGTTCATAACAATAACAGTGAAAAAATTAAAACTAGAAAGTAGTAGGATTTTTAAGGTCGTGTCAACATCTCCTCAGTGGAAAGCAGTACTCACCAATGATCTCAGTGTCTGATTCCACTTGCTCCACTTCTTCCTCCTGTTCCTCTGCAGTTGGTGATTCCTTTGGAAGACTAGTTTTGTTTTCTTCTGCAAAGGACAATTGGGATTACTCACTTAGGTATGAATTCCTTTGACTAATCTGCTCATACATGTCATGTTAAATAAATACATAGCTCTGTAGTAGTAAAAAAAAAATCCCTTCTGCCCAACAATGGACTTCCTGCTGTTTAGCATTAAGCGTAGGGAGAAGTTTGCTTTCAAAAAAATATATTTTAAAACTTAGGGGAAGGAAAGAAACATATCCTATAACAGGAAAAAGGTATAATAGGAAGATCAAACAAATGCTGAAAGTAATGCAGCAATATAAGCATCAAAAATCCTTCCAAAGTTCCACAGGAGACTCACTCATGGATTTTGTTATGCACGCTGCCTAGACCTAGTGTGTTAGGTGACACACAGAACATGTGACATGCCTAGTGACATGCCTAGTGAAATAGGCACTGGACAGGCATTTCAAGATGAAAACGGTGTTAGAAAGAGAAATACATGTCTCTGACTGAGACTGGCAGAGTTAATGAATTGATTGCAGTGCTAGCTACAGAGATAGGTCTAAGCAGCAAAAATTTTCAGGGCAGAGTCTTTGTGGGCTGAGGGACAGTGGGAACTGCAGACACGGTGGTCAGCCCAGAACTTCACTGGAAGGGGTCATCTTTGACCAGAGTCAAAATGAAATTTCGCAACACCAAGAGCAGCAACTGAAGATGAACATGTGCTAGTAAGGAAGAGGTGAGTGGTGGGGGAAGCCAGAAGTTACTGTAGGCTCAGTACTGAAATCACTATATAATGGCAGGAAATACGGACACTACTGTGATCTGCCCATGCACCTTCGGCTGCACTCTCATCAGCTCCCTACTGACCCCTTGGAAAAGATGGCATGTCCTCTTTACCTGGTGGTGGCAAAGAGGAACTTCCAGAATTTTGCCTTCATCTGCCATTTAGACCATTTTCATTTCCTCTCATAGAATCACAGGGGTTGGAAGGGACCTCTGGAGATCATCTATTCCAACCCCCCTGCCAGAGCAGGGACACCTACAGCAGGTTGCACAGGACGGCGTCCAGGCAGGTTTTGAATGTCTCCAGAGTCGGAGACTCCACCACCCCTCTGGGAAGCCTGTTCCAGTGCTCTGCCACCCTCAAAGTAAACAAGTTCCTCCTCATGTTTAGATGCAACTTCCTAAGTTCAAGTCTGTGCCCATTACCTCTTGCCTTATCACTGGGCACCACTGAAAACAGACTGGTCCCATCCTCCCAGCACCCTCCCTTTAAGTATTTGTAAGCATTGATGAGATCCCCCCTCAGTCTTCTCTTCCCCAGACTAAAAAGACTCAAGTCCCTCAGCCTTTCCTCATAAGAAAGACGTTCCAGTCCCCTAATCATCTTTGTAGCCCTCTGCTGTACCCTCTCCAGCAGTTCCCTGTCCTTCTTGAACCCAGGAGCCCAGAACTGGACACAGTACTCCAGGTGCGGCCTCACCAGGGCAGAGTAGAGGGGGAGGATAACCTCCCGCGACCTGCTTGCCACACTCCTCTTGATGCACCCCAGGATGCCATTGGCCTTCTTGGCCACAAGGGCACATTGCTGGCTCATGGTCATCCTGTTGTCCACCAGGACTCCCAGGTCCCTTTCCACCAAGCTGCTTTCCAGCAGGTCAGCCCCTAACCTGTACTGGTGCATGGGGTTATTCCTCCCCAAGTGCAGTACCTTACACTTGCCCTTGTTGAACTTCATGAGGTTTCTCTCTGCCTAGCTCTCCAGCCTGTCCAGGTCATGCTGAACAGCAGCACAGCCTTCCGGTGTGTCAGCCACCCCTCCCAGTTTTGTGTCGTCAGCAAACTTGCTGATGGTACACTCTATCCCTTCAGCCAGGTCATTGATGAGTATGTTGAACAGGACTGGACCCAGTACTGACCCCTGGGGAACACCACTTGTCCCAGACCTCCAACTAGACTCTGTGCCACTAATCACAACCCTCTGAGCTCTATCTGCCAGCCAGTTTTCAATCCACCCCACCATCCATTAATTCAACCCGCACTTCATAAGCTTGCCTATGAATCTCAAATGCTTTGAGATTCCCAAAGATAATATTTGTGTTCTGTGTTACATGGATAACCCAAAGATATGTCCTAATTTGTAGGGTGAATTCATTGGTTCGGGTTTTAGGACTCCGGGCTCTGTGTACATTGCTATAGAAAGACTACATATTGCGTAACAGGGGAAGCTGAAGACAGATTTACATGTTTTGGGCTTCTCTTTAATATACTGGGGGAAATTTGGTTTTGAGACAATGAGGCTATTCCTCCACCTTTCTGTGGACTTCACAAAAATATCAGATGATAGACATTCTGAGACCATCTAATACCTCAAATGTAGAAGCAGGAGGGGTGAATCTTTAAGAAAAAAGGACTTTCTTCAAAATGTTCTATATCCAGGGAAAGTGAATTAATAAAATTAACACAATTAAAAAAAACTTTGAACAGCTTAACCAACACCCCCCAGCAATTTTCCAGCTTTCAGACTATGGTTTTCAGAGTGCTACAATTTCATTAGTTACCATTGTTCTCTGGAGTGGGAAAGATCCAATTTTTTTCATATAAAAACTAAACACATTGATCATTTATATAAACGTCTCTGAAAAAAATCAAAAAAACACAAGCATTGCTCTTACTCTAAATTTGTTCTGCCTTTTGATTTCAAAGATGGTCTCCATTTCCAAATAAAACACCTTAAAATGAACATTGGAGCAATTCTGTACAAATACTACAGCTATAAAATACTATCAGAAATCAGGAAGTTCCCAAGTTGAATGTAAAGAAACCTAAACATTCAGCATAACAAATTAAGGCAGGATGCAAATGAATCTCTTCTTATGTGTAAATCTGACTTTGATACCAAGAAAAAGTCCCTAAAAATGCATTTCCTCTTTCTGGCTTTGCGTCAGAATCCATTTGGGAAAAGATCTTTTGAGGCATTTCAGACTTTTCAGGTATTTCAGGAAAGGCAAAGTGTCCAAACATAATGCCATCCACCAGAAGGACAGTGAGGGCAAAGAAACATTGTAGACATGTCATTTTTGTCATTATATAGTCAACCTTCCCTACTCAATCTTCATCCAAAGATTCTGAGTCTCTGCCAGAATCTGACTTTCCTGCATAATTTCATTTAGAATTAAAATGAGTTTTTACCCCTCAGGAGTGCTGAGAAAACCTTGAAAACAGACATGCAGGAAGTTTTACATTCAGAAAACAAATCAAAAGAAAACAATTGCAATGTATCTCAATACATTGAAATGAAATTCATGAGTTTTTACTGGGGTAACGGAACTGATATCACTGAAGTTGAAGAAATAGTTACAGACTAATTGCATAAATATATAGTGGGGTGTTCGGAGACCTGAATTCTAATTCCAAATCCAGTAATGATGTGTAGAACTTCTATCAGCCATTTCACCTCTGGCTGTCTCAGTTATCTCTTGTGAAAAATGTGATAATACTACTTACCCGTCTTAGCAAAGTGTTTTGATATCCATAGAGAAAAGTACTATAAAATTTCAAATTATTGTAACTAATTAGAAATCATTTATCTTCTAAAAATTAAGACTATCGTAGTTTTCATTATAAATTAATTCCTATCTGGAAAATACTTCAGGCTGAAAGAGGGTATGAACATTTCTGCCTGCATTGATATCTGGGTTCTAGTTAAAGAAAGCTATTGCAATGTTCACTGTGCATATTACTGTGATGGTGTTCAAGCAATGTGCCAAAACAAATTTTGAATTTAAAGACTCTGAGGAGGTTCAAAGGGGACACACATCTACCTCGGTTGCAGATTCTGAGTTTCATGGGTTGACTGATCCAGAAAACTTTTGTGTAGGTTCACTGTGACAAAGGTACGCATCTCTCTGATTGCTGATTTTCTTCTCCTGTCTTTTTTTTTGAGACAGTTTTCTTAAATAAGCTAGAATTAAGGCTTTTGATACTGAAAATTGAGATAGCGCCAAGTAGAACTGCTGTGAAGTGGGAAAAAACCCAAGCTGGCAACCAGACATTTTTGCCAACCCTAATTATACACTAGGCCTGACCAGGACAGTATTATTTTTTTTCCCTCTAGTCCTAGTAATTCAAGATACTGACCTGAAACACTGGACCAGATCCCCATCAGTTCCACCATTTTGCTAAGAACTTACTCAGGGTGAATTCAGGTTTTTTTTTGTTTTAGTGGCCAGTGCTATAAGCTGTGACTTTTAGCTAAGCTCCATCTTCTTTCAAATTGCCTTTCCCTTAGCTATGTTCTCAAAAGCGACAACTCACCTCAGAATGGAGAAATGTGTTCATTCAGGTATATTCTTTCAATTATTCCAAAACTAAGATGTTTCTTGGCAATTTTGCTGCCACACAGAATCCTTATACAGGAGCTTCTAAAAATTCTCAGGAAATTTGGACACTAAGAGATTTCTCATCTAATTTATTCAAAATACAGGATAATTAAATCAAATGGGTGTTTATTTGGTAACACGTAAACAAATTCACTGAGATGACACAACTTACTTCGATTTTTGTCATCCTACATTCTTCCTCTTTCCAGAAAAAAAAAAAAGGTGTTTAAATGTGTAAGCTTCATAAATGCGTGTTTGCCTTCATAAATCCTGTGACTGCCACTTCAACTGCATAAAATGCATCAAATTAAATAATGATCAAAACGTGGCCTACAGTTTTACTTTGGAAACTGAGCGTATCTAGTAGTTACTATTTTAAGCTGTCTCTGCCCCACCATTAACTGACTGACTGTGCTTAAAAGACATCACCTATCTCACCTCAGCTTTTACATCTACAGAGAGTGATAATCAGTTTTGTCCACTAATTCAGGATATGTAGAAATAGGGAGCTATTACTGCAGAACATAACTGCAGTGCTATTAGTACCAGTAATAAGCAAGAGATTAAAAATTCATCTCTCCACTGTGCTATTTCTGCAGGATTTCATTTTTTGGTTCACTCCAAAATATGCAATTTTTTGTAGAAAAGCTTCGGCCACCAGTGGGCTTTGAAAAAAAAGCCACTTGTTCTTTTCTTAGGAGATATTGTCTTGTGTGTTGTTCCTTTACTTGTCTTTATTTCACGTGAAGGAACTCAGTTCATCCCAGGACTTCATCTTGCTTTATTGCTTTCAATCCTTCCTCCTCTTAGCACCGTACTATGAGCCATACGGGCTACAGCCTGCTCTCTTTCTGGCCTGGGGGTAACACTGGCCTGAAATAATGACTGCAACATTTGGCTATCACGAGGGGTGTGTGCCATGAGGAATTACATGCTAATCGTCTGTTCCAGGCTGAGGCATCTGCAAGTCTAGCTCTGCTTTGGATGTGTCCGATTTCTTCCCACCTGCCAAGTCCCACTTGTTTAAGTCATCTTCAGATACAGTCCCCACAGCAGTTTTTTGTCTTCCATTTCTTTATGAAAAACAGCACGCTATTGAACAACTCTCTAAGCATTCCTTTTAGCCTTCAGACCACAGCAGAGTATATCAGCAATTTACTGGGCTGCTGATGAGCACAACACGTGCAAGCAGTGGAGTTTTGCAAAACTTAGTTTCATGCAAAAAAATTTAAAGTCCTTTAGTGCTTATATACACAAAGAAAAATAACCAAGTGCAAATCAAGCATAGCTATCCAATGATGTCTGTGTATCATTATCAGTCAGCATTACTACGAAATAAGTAATAAAAGCCAGTTTTAGCCAATCAACTCAAAATCCCAAAGAAGAAATGTTTTGTACTAGAAAATATTGCTGTCTTTCTTACAATAGCTAGAAGATCTGAGAGCAAAGAGAATAACAGAACATATCAATTCTCACAGCAGTTAAGGTTAAGTGTATAAAATATTTACTAGTCAGACGCTGAGACAGCAAGGATAAAGCTACAAAGCAGCATCTAGACACATAATCTTTATCATTGGCCCATTGTCTCATTTTTCCCCCTATCAGAGAGAGAAAAGAAGTGGACAGGACAGCCCTACTTAGAACCTCGCTATTCCTATGTTGCACACATTCAAAATATCTTCCTATAAAATTAGGAGAAATAAAAACCTAACTCTAATTTCCAACCTTACAACTAAAGTAGTCCTCTGTATGAACCAGATGTCCTAGCTCTGTCACATGAAGGCAAGAGTTTCAAGTCTCTTAAAGTCTGTTTTGTGAATAAAGGTTACCAGGTTTTTATTAAGCAGAAACTGGAACGGGTGACATCACCACAGTTACTTATTAACTTACAGTATAAAAGAAAATCATAAAAATTAACATGAGGATAGTGCCACAAGTGCAACAGGTAATAAAATTAACTGCCTCACACATGCCAGAAGCAACAAGACCCACATTTCAAATGAAGTACGCTATGTCCTGTCTCAGCTGCAGAACATTCATTGCTGTTTCACTTTTCTGAAGCTAAGCATCTATGTAAGAATAAAGGCTTTGCTTTTCCAAGAGCCTCTGCGTAGGAAGACTCGTCCCACACAGACTTCAGCACGCAAAGGTGATGGCACCGGCCTTGCACAGAGGTGCAGGGGCAGCACTGCCTCAGCCTGACACTCTTCCAAGGCCATCTTCCACCCAGACACCAGGAAAAGGCCACGGCGAGGCAGAAGCACCACACGACAGGCTGTTCTGCGGGGGACAGCATAAGGGCAGGTAGGGCACACCTGGAGCTCCTCACAGAGAGCAGGGAAAGGAGCCTCTGAGGGCCCATGGTGACGGGTGCCACAGAAGGGATCCAGTGGGGCTCAGTGAGGAGGCGCCCCAGCAACGGCGGGTGCACGAGGAGCAGGGTGGCTACCGGGGGCAGATCCATGGGACACGGAGACGCAGGGGCGATCGTGGGCCGGTGCGGGGCTGGAGCGGTCCCCGACCCTCCCCACCACCCAGTACCTGGGGCCGCCTCCATCGCGGCGGCGTTAACGGTTTCCAGGCAAACAGTCCGGCGGCGCGCGGGGCGCTCCGGGAGCCGTAGTTGGGCGGGAGCGGTGCGCGCATGCGCCGACTCGTGGGGCTGGGGGGGGGGCGGTGGTTGCCCGTGGGCCGCGGCGGGGGTGGCACCTGCCGGCGGCCGTTACCCGCCGTAACGCCCGGGGCCGAGGGGGAGCGCAGCAGAGCTCCGGCTCCGCCGTAAATGAGAGGGGCTAGGGGGTGTTTGGGGTTTTTGTGGGTTTGGTTTGGTTTTGTAAAGTAACATCTCTTTTGGCCACCGTTGCGGTCTTTTCAGGACTCAGCGGCAAAATGAAATTAATCCCCTCAACTTTCTGCCCACAAAACGAAGCGAGTGCTCCGGGGCGCCGCTCATTTACGGCGTATTTTCCCCTAGACGGCAGAGCTCGGGCGAAACCGCGTATCTGTGTCCGTATCCTCACATACACCTGTGTGCACATTTTTTACAGTTTGGGGTTTTTTGTTTGTTTGTTTGTTTTTAAAGCAGTTTGTGAAGCTGGCGGCTAGCATTTAGTCTGTCGGCTTTACGGAGGAGGGAAGAAGGGAGGCGTACCTGCCGCCAAGCGGGCGGCGAGGGGCGGCGGCGGCGGCAGCGCCCGGCCCTGGGACAGGTGCCACGGGAAGGGGAGGGCCTCTGGGCGCGGCGGGGTGGCCCGGCGCGACGTCCCCGGGCGGGAGGAGGAGGCAGCGCCATGGCCCCGCGCGGACGCTGCCGGTGGGCCCTGCTGGTGGCCTGGCTGCCGGCCGGTGAGTGGGGCCGCCCCGGGGCGGTGGTGGGGTGCCGACCCCCTCCCGGGGCCACTCGCCGCCCCGCGACACCCGTTGTGGCACGGGGGGCCGGGGCCCGGGAGGCGCGCTGGGGTTTCGCCCGGGGTTAACGTGGTGCGGTGGGGGGGAGCGGCGGTCCCGCAGCGAGGGGAAAGGGCGGCCTGGCCCGGGCGCGCGTTGTTCCCCCTCTTGGTGTCCCTCCCCGCCAGGCGGAAGAGCGGGGCTCTCACGGGCTCGGCACCAAAGCCATGCGGAGAGGGGTTTCGTTAGCCCAAAGGTGCGGCTAGCTGCTCTCCTAGGAGGAAGTGGCCGCCTGCTTCCTGGCAGGCTCCAGTATCACTCGCTTGCGGCCAACTTGGTTTGGACCTGACCACAGGGCACAGACACACAGGGCTTCCCTCACAAGCGCCCACCCCTGCTAGCTCAGCAGCCCCAGCCACTTTGGGGATCTCCTGTAGCTGCAGTGCTTCCATACCTGCTAGATGCATGTTTGTATGGAGAATGGGAACTCGCCTCCATGTCCACAGGCGGTCGCCTTCATCAACCAGAGTCCTTTCTGCCCAGCCTTGCAGGTTGCCTGGCAGCTTCTCACCTCCTGTAGGAAATACAGTGATCATTTTGCTTCTTGGCTGCTTGGGTCTTTGCTGATGGTTTAGCTTTAAATACCAAAGTTCAGGTTTTCACAGAGAATCAGTAAAAGAAGAAAAAAAATATGGAGGTATGCTTGTTGATTGTCTTGCTTGACAGCCACGTTCCTGCGTGCTGTTCTAGCTAAAACTTGGCTTCACTGGCTCTGAAGGTTAGTGTCTTCAATGTGAGGCCATAGGCCTGGGGTGGCAGTAACTTACTAGGTTACTAGTGTCCAGATTTGTTCTTTCCAAGCAGGGTAAGAAGGACAGCAGCATGCAGTGGAGTAATGCAGTCCAAGTTTAGGAACCGGCCCTAATTTCACAACTTTTCAGTTTTCTTGGAGGTGGTTAGTATGAAACATCAGACATGCAGAGATGTTCGGCTGTGCTCCAGTGGGAAGAGCAGTTTTTTAACATCTTTAGAAAACAAGTAACTTATCTTTCAACGCTTGACTCTTTTGCAGAACAGGGGTAATGAGAAAGGATCCCTTTCACAAAGAGCTTTGGTTTCTGTAAGTGAAAAGTATGTAGTGATTTTGAGTATTTTATTCTTGGCGGAGAGGTGCTGCTGTAGGAAACCCATGGAAAATCTGTTCTGTTTCCATGAGCCTCAACAGGTCAGAATTCATTTGATTGACAATGAGATTAAGGTTTTGCCAATCTTGAGAGTTTGGATTTTGGGTTGGTTTCTTGTGATTTCCTGCAGTAAGAACTTGTGGGTCAGCTGTTTCACAATGCAAGCTGAAACAAGGTGTGTTGAAGTACAGTGCTCTTAAATAAGAGCAACCGTAACTACCTGTTACCAGTCTGGACCTTGCTTTGCTACGGCATTGTAAAAACTAGAGATCCTTGTTTTTGCTAGAGGTTTGCACAGCTGCTGGTATTTCTGTGTTTAAGTGCACGTGTGTCTATTTTATGTTTCAGAAAAGCCTTGGGCTCAGAGAGGACCGGGGTAAACTCTGTTTGTGTGGTATTTTTAAGGCAAATGAGTTTGCTGCCTGTGCTTTAAGTTGGCTGAGCCAGAGTCCATTTCAAACCAGAAACTGAGCAAGTACTGCACTGACAATATCCTACTGCAGAATTACTTCTTGAGGCAGCATTGCACCTCTACAGCATGTTTGCCACTGGGTGAGCTCATATATGCCTGGAACGTACTGTGGAGGTGCAGCCTGAGGACACTGAAAGAATGATGCTTGCAGTTGTGATCCAGATGTTACTACACAGTCCCTTGTTCCCTTGCTCTCATCCTGAAAACATGGAGGAGAGGGAAAGTCTTTGAATATGTGATAAAAATCAAGGGCTGTTTCATGGTGACCCTTTCAGTTGGTACCTTTCAGCCCTCCCCCTTTGCTTCCCTCTTTTCCTGCTGTTGTGCTCCCTGGCTAAGAAGCAGCTAGCATAGCACTGGAACCCCTGCCCTGTTCTCCAGGGTGTATTCCAGACAGGGCATCCCACGCTTGCTCCGCGCTGTTTGTATTGCCTTATCGAAGGCAACTAGTGATAACTTCGCTATTGTTAACGACAAGCACAACTTACTGTATTATCAAAGTTTAAATAAGATAGAGATGTCTCTGGAGTGTGGCTAAAATAAAGCATAGCTTATGAGAAACTGTGTAAAACCTTGCTCAGTGGGTGCAGCTGCTTGTATAGAAAATGCTGTCAAGGTTGTTACAGATGAGTTGTAAACATACGTAACAGTAGCTTCATTAAAAAAGAAAAAAAGCGTAATTGATGTGTGCTGTTGTGAAGTGGCAATAAGCAGATCAAATTTAACTATGATGCTGCAGCCCAAAAGTTGTATTGTCTTAATCCTGGTCACCACTAGGTAACATTCTGATGACTGTCTTAGCGAGACAAAATTCATTTGGTGTTTACATGATGGTGCCGCAGAACTTTTCTGGTTGGGATGGCAAGGCAAGGCAATCCCATCTTGTGTGCTTCTGGGCCAAATGAATTATCTCCTCCAGCTTGGAGGGACAGTTTTTCCCATGCAGGAGAGCACTGAGTGATGTGCTACATAATGGCTACTAATAGTTGCTCTGGAGAAAAGAATTCAGTCCATAAAGCAGGCCAGCGCAGCTGGCTCAAGCTGCCTTGTCAGGGCAGGTTCTAACCAGGGTTTGTAACTCTGAATGGCTTCACCAGAGGGGCTGGTGAGGTCTGTAGGTGCAGGTCCGGGATGAGGCTGAGGGAGATGTACTTCAGTTGTTGGTTTGGTGCAGAGTGAAAGTTGTGACGCAATGTCTGTTCCTGCTGGCTGACTGCCTTCTGTGTTCTCATCTACAGGTTGCCTCTCCCTGCTGGTGGCAGTGCAGGATGTTGAACGTTATACCACCTTATTTGCCAGTGTTGTCCTCAAGTGTGACTACAGCACCTCAGCACAGCTACAGGACGTGGTGGTGACCTGGCGCTTCAAATCCTTCTGCAAGGACCCTATCTTTGACTATTACTCAGTCTGTAAGTATCAGACTTGTCTTCCAAGGAATATCTCTTCAAATGGAAAGGAAGGGGGAGGTAGACTTACTGAGGCTTACTTACAGGCTTTTGACCTCTTCCTGCCCACAAACCCGGTCAGCTGGTGGTACTTCCCTGCACTCCAAGAAAAAATAGGTCATGTCTGTGATTTTCTTTGCAACGTCAAGGCTTTATGATATGATGTTGTAGAAATCCCAGCCAAAGCAGCTCGTTTGTCCTCCTTGTCATCAACTCAGAAGGCAGAGAGGCTCAGCCATGTTTGACACGTGTCAGTCTTGGCAGCCCCACCTTATGCTTCAGCATGTTTGAAAGCAAGGGCCCTACAGCAAGTGGACTTCATGATTCCATGGGAGACCCTATGGTTGGAGCTAGATACCTGTGACCAGGTGTTACTGATTTTAGAATCAGGTTTAGAAAAAACATGCATTCTGGAGGGCAGAAAGACTTCTAAGTAATAACATTTAGTACTGGTGGCAGCACATCATTTGCAGGCTTTCTGGTGTGTGCAGCTTTAATTCAGGAATGTTTAAGATGGTTCTGAAGATGGTGTGCAAACTGCATCCTGGGGTGCATCAAACACAATATACCCAGCCAATCATTAGCACTGTTGCGGCCTCACCTTGAGTACTGTGTGCAGTTCTGGGCCCCACAATTTAAGAAGGATGTGAAGGTCGTTGAATACGTCCAGAGGAGGGCAACAAAGCTCATGACAGGGATGGAAGGAATGTCCTGTGAGGAGTGGCTGAGGACTTTGGGCTTGTCTAGTTTGGAGAACAGGAGGCTGAGGGGCAACCTCCTTGCTCTCTACAGCTTCCTGAGGAGGGGAAGTAGAGAGGGAGGTGCTGATCTCTTCTCCCTGGTATCCAGTGATAGGACGCATGGGAATGGTTCAAGGCTGTGACGGAGGAGGTTTAGACTGGACATTAGGAAGCATTTCTTTACCAAGAGGGTGGTCAAACACTGAAACAGGCTTCCTAGAGAGGTGGTCGATGCCCCGAGCCTGACAGTGTTTAAGAGGTATTTGGACAATGCCCTTAATAACATGCTTTAACTTCTGGTCAGCCCTGAAGTGCTCAGGCAGTTGGACTAGATGATCACTGTAGATCCCTTCCAACTGAACTGTCCTGTCCTGTCCTGTCCTGTCCTATCCTATCCTATCCTATCCTATCCTATCCTATCCTCTATAAACCCTGCAGTATGTTTAAGCTGGCCAACCTTAGCTTAACTGCACACTTAAGACTGACCTCAGTGGGAAGCCTGGACTTGTTTGGTGTCTTGGTGCCCAAACTCTCCTTTATGCAGTCTGGGTGGGTTGGGTAGGCATGTTACCAAGTGCTCTACAGCCTAGTCCACAAGCATATGGTCCCTGGCTCTGCTGATCCCAGCATAATGTGAGTACTTTGAGGCCAGGTTTAAGCTAATAGCCCCCAACAGGGACAGAAAGCATGAAGGTCACGGTGTTCACTTAGTTGGATCTGCTCTTCATGATCCATTGTAGATACAGCAACGGAGGAACCTTTGACAAGCTTTGTCCTCTCCTCTCTTCATTGCAAGCCCTTTACAGACAATGCTGACTGTCTGTATCACTTGTCTCCCCAAATACCTGGGAAATATTTTATATTGTGAGTCTGTCATAAGAGTATTGGACAGAAATTGCCTCCAGCCCTCCGCTAATTCTGTTGGGTTTCTCTACACGTAATCCTTAGCTGGAATCAGATGATGGATTTTTTTTCTGTCTTTATGAGCTCTACATCACCTAATGGGATACAGGAGGGAAGTCCCTACAGCGGTTCATGTATGTCTGGAGATTTTGTTTGTAAATAAACACACTTCTGTTTTAGTTTCAGTAATCCTGGGAGTTTTATGACTTCTTTTCCTTCCACGTTATCTTTATACGGGGAGCTGCCCTCCAGCCTACCACCATTAGCTTCTTTCTACTGTTGTTCTTTCAGTTGTGAGTGCAGGAGGCATCTCCGCTGCAGCTCCTGCATTCTCAAAATCTCTGCCGTTCCTGCGGCTCTACCTCTGTTTGCTTTTGAGTACTCCAAAGCAACTTGTCCTTGCTGTTTTGGACCATGCTTTGTATTACTAAACCAAAGCAAATGCACACATGCGTTCAAGAGTTTCTCTGCTGCTCACAAGGGGATAGAAATTGGTCCTTTGAAATAACTTTTGGTATCTTATTTGATGATGTGTGTTTGTAGCATACCAAGCTGCTTTAGCTCTTGGCCAGGACCCATCTGACGACTGCAATGACAGCCAGCGAAAGGTGCGCATTGTCATCCAGAAATACGGGCAGAAGGAGCCTGTGCTGGGTATCGACTACCAGCAACGAAAGATCACCATTCAGAACCGTAAGTGACTTGATCTCCCAGGCAGGGAGTGAACTCAGTAATTATCCGATATCTGGGCCTGCCAAGTGAAGAGAAGCATAAACATGGCTAACGTCATCTGTAACTTTCCTATTCTGTGAGGTGGCAATGAAATAAGAGTTGTGAAAGACCCTGTCCCCAGCTGGCCTGAGCGTGTTGGAGGCACTACAAGCTAAGGCTGAGCTGAGGATGCCTAAGCATTTTGCTGAAGAGTGCAAAAGTAAGCTGAGGAGCCCAGAAGCTAGAAAACAGTTCTTTCTTAGAAAAAGTACTGCATAGTTGTCCAGGTCCATTATAATGCTCCCTGCTGGCCCTGGAGCAATAGCTGCTGCTGCTGCCAAAAGACTTATTGGGATGGCTGGCCTAACGGGGGCAGTGATCTGTGTTCCAAAACCAGTAGGGTTGCCAGCTGTGGATATCTGTTAACATCCATCATCCAGCAGCGTGCTGGTTATTTCACTCCATGCAGAACTAGTAGCTTCTAAGTAGCATTGCCTTCCAGCGACACAAAGAAAAAAGGGACTGGCAGTTGGTGCTGTTTTACAGGAGTTCTCAATGGACTGCAGTGGGATTGTTTGAAGGGGATGGCTATACTTGGGAAGAGGGGAGATGCAGTACTATATATCACCTGCAGGCAGAGGGCCCTCTTAGAGTGGGACCTGAAAGTAGTGTCTGTCATTCCCAAATAGCCTGCTGACCTCTAAGTCCCTCTCCCTCAGGGGCAGACCTTGTCATCAGTGAGGTCATGTGGTGGGACCATGGCGTGTACTACTGCACTGTGGAAGCACCAGGAGATACCTCAGGCGATGCGGACAAAGAAGTTAAGCTGATTGTTCTCCGTAAGTGCCTGTGGTTTGTCGTCTGGGTGGCAGATACCTCCTCCTGTTCCCTTTCTCCCCACCCCAAGATGTCTCCAGCAGTGGAGAGATGCTCGGCAACTTACTATGCCCAGGTACACCAGGATCCTCTTTCTGTCTCCGTAGACTGGCTCACAGTACTCCTGATCATTCTTGGTGGCCTCCTCCTCCTTCTGCTGATTGGAGTATGCTGGTGCCAGTGCTGCCCACAGTATTGCTGCTGCCACATCCCATGTGTCTGCTGCCCAACCCGGTGCTGCTGTAATGAGGAAGGTGAGGTTCAGGCAAATGTGCATCAATTCATGGCTTCTGTCAAGACAAAAGCTTGACTCCGAGCTTGCTGAGCTCCACTTTCTCCCTCCAGTTCAGTGTCCATATAGACTGAGACATTTCTTTGGCCAATGTGACCACCATGACCAGTTTATTTGAGTTTAGAGGAGGGAAGCTAGGATACATGTAGCCAATCTTGCTCCTGTGTGTCCTACTTTCAGAAGTTCCTCCCCACTCACCCCTTGCTACCAACATCTCTCATCTCGTCCAGGGCATGATACTACTTAACATCTTTGTTGGCAACATGGTTGTTGGGACTGAGTGCACCCTCAGCAAGTTTGCTGACGACACCAAGCTGTGTGGAGTGGTTGACATGCTGGAGGGAAGCCATCCAGAGGGACCTGGACAGGCTTGAGAGGTGGGCCCATGCCAACCTCAGGAAGTTCAACAAGGCCAAGTGCAAGGTCCTGCACCTGGGTTGGGGCAGTCCCATGCACAGATACAGGCTGGGCAGAAAATGAATCAAGAGCAGCCCTGGGGAGAGGGACTTGGGGGTGTTAGCAATGTGCGCTCCCAGCCCAGAAGGCCAACCGCATCCTGGGCTGCATCAAAAGAAGCATGGCCAGCAGGTCAAGGGAGGGGATTCTGCCCCTCTACTCTGCTCTCAGGAGACCCCACCTGGAATACTGCATCCAGCTCTGGAGCCCCCAACATAAGAAGGACCTGGACCTGTTGGAGCAGGTCCAGAGGAGGGCCACAAAGATGATCAGAGGGCTGGAGCACCTCTGCTATGAGGACAGGCTGAGAGAGCTGGGGTTGTTCAGCCTGGAGAAGAGAAGGCTCCAGGGAGACCTTATAGCAGCCTTCCAGTATCTGAAAGGGGCCTACGAGAAAGCTGGAGAGGGACTTTTTACAAGGGCATGTAGTGACAGGACGAGTGGTAATGGCTTCAAACAGGAAGAGAGTAGATTTAGATTAGATCTCAGGAAGAAGTTTTTCATGCTGAGGGTGGTGAGCCACTGGAACAGGTTGTCCAGGGAAGCTGTGGATGTGCCATCCCTGGAAGTGTTCAAGGCCAGGCTGGATGGGGCTTTGAGCAATCTGGTCTAGTGGGAGGTGTCCCTGCCCATGGCAGGGAGGTTGGAACTAGATGATCTTTAAGGTCCCTTCCAACCTAAACCATTTGGTGATTCTATGATCACTTCCCTTGTATGAGTAGCTCAGGACTTTTCTTCCTTGTGGTGTATATGCCTATGCATGTGAGGAAGGCAAGCAAATGCCTTGGTAGCACTGAGGTACTCTGAGAGGTAGTTATGTAAAAATTGGAATTTTCTATCTGTGTTATGTTCGGAGCTGCTCCTTCTACAAGAAAAAGCTGTTTGTTTTCCTTTGGGGAAGGAAGTGAGGAGAAAGAAAGGAGAAAGATGGTCTGTCAACCCTGCAAATGCATTCAGAGATTTTCAGGGTCAAGAGAAATTTTGTTGTGTGCGTAGTTTTTAGCAGTAATAAAGATTTTGCAGCCAGACCTTGTTCTCTTATAATAAGGCCAGCATTTGATTTTGGTTATTAACATCATAAAACCTCTAAGGTGGAATACCCCCCTGGAGCTTACACAATCTGACAGGAACAAAATGCAACAAAGACATTTATATAACACTGGAATCACCAGATCCTTCTCCAGATGCTACAAGGAGGGGATTTATGAACAAGGAGCTGTGTTTCTGGTTTCCCTTTACCTGAAAAAGAGCTATTTGGTATGCCTTGGGTGTTAGTAAGCTGTAAGAGTTTTAAGCTTAATTTTCTTAGCCCTTGCAAAGAGCAAATACAGCAACCCTCTCCTTTGCTAAAAGCAAAATGAAACAAAACAAGACACTTTCTGGGAGCTTTACAAGCTGTGAAGTAAAATGTGTGGTATTGAGGAGGCTACGGAAACTTGGCAGAAAGATTAGTTTCCGTGAAGGGAGAGAGAGATGATGGAGATGAAAGACTCACACCTCCAGACTTCCTAGTTCTGGTCAAAAAAGGGATTCAGAATATGTGTGAGTTCTTTTTTGTTTTTCTGTGCTGTAGGAGATAATAGCACACACACTCCAGACTGCTGCTCTTGTCTTTTCCTCCCTCCTGTTGAGGATCAGTAGGGGGGATTCTTGCAGGGTTCCCAAAACCTCTCCCTGCTTATGACAGAAGGTACAGAGAAGTCCAGCCTCCTTGCCTGGCTGCTGGATTCTGTGGCTGTAATTTCCATCCCAGCTGCCTGCCCTCTTTATCCACTTTGCAAGGGATCCTTGTGCCTGCTCCCCTCCTCTAGCACACCCTTCACTTCATCCTGCCTCTGACTTGCGTTTTTGCACTCCAAGAAATGAACTGGAGGCGTTAAAAACCCCAAGAAGATAGATACGGGAGGCCTCTTAAAAAACAGTCCTGAGGAATAACAGTTCCATCCAGCTGAAGAGAAGGCAGAAATCCTCAACTGTCTTACAAGTTACTGTGCAAGCCGAGGACGGGTGATTTCTTCCCAATTATTGGCCACTAGAGGGTAGCCTAGATCTGCCGAACAGTTACAGATGCCATTGAGGCAAGGTAGTTCCGGGTGTTTTAAGTCAGGTCATTAACTAACATGGTTTTGAACCTAGCAATAGAAGAAGTGCATTGTTTGAGTAATTCAGAATTGGTGTACAGAAATATTAAACATGCCCCAGGAGCAAGTCAATTACATTCCCCATGGAAACCTCTGAGAAAAGCCCACTAGGGTGAATATATGTATGACCTCTTTCTGTTCTTATTTGTTCCTTTTCTCCTGTGGACTTCTTCCACTAATGAATTGGTGCAAAATAGGATATACTTGCACCTGGGTTTGACTAGGTTGGAAAATTTTTTTTTCAATAATTGAATAATTGGCCCAGCATCTGTAAAGTCTGTCAAAGATGAAGAACAACCTTTCTCAGCAAGGAGTAAGTGAAGGGAACAACATGACATTCTGCCAAAGTTTTATAGCAGGCAAGAGTTTTGGAATCAGGGTGAATCTGACCTTCCTCAGATACATATGTTCATTTTAGAAACAGAAGTAACTTTACTTCCATTTTGCAGGTGGGGAACCAGGGTATATATTGGGTTCAAACTGGAAGGCAAAGTATCTGGGGAAGGAAGAGAGGATGAAGGTTGTGAAGGAAGTTCACGGGTAATTCTGCATTTCTTCAGCTGTAGGGAGAAATCAGAGAATTACAGGGAGAGGATGACTTTGGTCCTAGTGACTGCCTTCATACCCTAAGGAGAGGAACCCTAAGTAGGTATGCCCACAGCTACTGGGCCTTTCACTCCTCAGGCAAAGACTGTGGTCAAAACCCAGGGACCTGCACTCAGCAGGTTCTAGGACATTCTCAGGGTGATAACTGGAGGAACGGGAGAGGAAGAGATAAGGCCTTTCCTTTCTTTTTATCCTTTTTCATTTTCCTCTTTCTCTCTTCCTCTTAAGTTTGAAACATAAACTGGAGGAAAATCCCCTGGGGGGAAAAATAACAGAGCAAGTTTGACATAAAATGCTTGAAAGCTGCTACCTCAGGCCACACATCTTTGAAGAAAAATCAGAGCATTAGGATTAAAACCCATGAAGTTTCCAGCTTTGTAGTTCACTCTGGTTGGAGCCAGGCTGGGGAGAGGGAGGGGTTTTGGAGTGGAGAACAAAGTAGAGCTGCATGAACTGTGGGGAAAGCGAAGGATGTGTTGAGAGGCACGGTCAGTCCCTGTTTTGCTGCAAGTGGTGGTCTGTATAAATTCAGTGAAACTGCTAAAGGAGGACATGTTTAATAACTACAGTGCTACCTGAAATGGAGAGCTCAGTCCCAAAGAGCATGCAGTCTAAATGCTGCCTGCTGCAGATGAACCCAGGGGATAGAATTAATTGGAGCTTAACTGTAGCCTGGTTTCTTAAAGAAGTGAGGCTTCTGCAGTCCACCTGTCTGTCTATCCCCTGTCTCTTTCCCTCCAATAGCTTTTAATTTCATCAGCCAACTTCAGCCAGATGTATCAGAGGGGTAAAATACTCAAAGACAATTACGTTCCTATCTGTCTTCTGACCTGTATAGCCAGGAATGTTCTGTTCATGCCTGACCAGAGAAGAGGCTGCAGTAAAAGCCTGCCACTTCTGAAACTCCAGAGAAGCCATCTAAGAGAAATTTTGCAACGGCCCTGTTGCAGAAAACCTTCACCCACTCATGACAGACAAACCATGCAAAGTCAGGCTTTGTAAGGTCTGGGGCTTCCAGAATTTACTTGCTTGTAAACTTAAGTTTTGATTGTCTGTGGTAGAAGGAGTAAGTTTCTGTAAGATGTTTTTTAGGTATTCCCAAAAAAGAAGCAGCAATGAGCAATGGTTTTAAAGACAGGGATGGTGACGTTGTCTGTGTAGAGGAGGCGAGATGGAAGCGCTGAAAAAAGTGAAGTGGAATTGGAGTCTGACCCCATGAATAGGGGTCTGCAGTTAGCAGTAGTCAAAAAACAGTGAGGGAGAGAAATTTCCACTGAGTTTGCTCTTCTGGCACACTGGACATTGCTGTTGAGAATAGGAAATTTAGTTTGTTCACCAGTTTGACCACACTGTCCTAAGGGATTTAATTTTAGCAGTCATGCTGAGGTAAATTACAGAGAGAGGCAACAAGAGTGGTTGAAGGACTAGAAAAGGAGACACTGGACAGTGCATCTCTGAGTGCCCTGTTTGTGGAACAGAGAGGAAATGATGGAGTATGGCGTGGAAAATACGATCTGGACAGGGCCTACATGAAGGTGGCAGAAAAAAGGTCTCATTTAGCTGTAAATCAAAGCCAAAAAGGGAAAGGACCAATGATAAGCTGAAGGAGTTTTAAGAGGGAGAAAACAGTGTGGTATGTCTTGCTGTATGAAACTTTATTTCCCACCTTTCCACAACTGTACTCATAATGACAGGGCAGGTAGAACTCTTGCATTTGGTTATGTGCTCTGTACTTAATCATAGTGCCATTTGTTCCCAGTTGCTGGAATACCCTGAATATCAGGCAGTAACCCTTTTCTTCTGTTTTAGGTATCTTTTTGAAGCTGTACAGCTTCATATTGGAATTTCCCGTGGTCTGCTTTACCTTTGTCATAGGGTGGAGAGAGCTTTTCATTCTGTGAATTTCCTATATCTAATTGCATCCAAAGGCTATAGTCTATCAAGCAAAATGGTATGTGGTCTGCAAGCTGTGCTTTCTGGCCAGCTGCTGTAAGCTTTCTTCTTTTACAGTACTGGAACGGCATCGGTTCATGAAGCAGGCTCAGGCACTTGCACCTTGGATGTCACCCAACATGTTCTATGGAGGTGGCGACAGGAACTCACAACTTTCCTCTTACCAGCTGAACCCTCTACTGCGACAAGGTGAGACCATGAGCATCATTTCAGAGGGAAACCAGGATGAGAAACAGGTAACTTCTTAGGGAGGTTCAGCAGGTGAGGCTTTAGCCTATCTACTACCAAAGAGAAAAAGGTGTTGGGACTAGATGATCTCTGTCAGGAGTCAGACTAGATGATCTCTAGAGGTCCCTTCCAACTCTGAAAATTCCGTGATTCCGTGTTCCTAGCACGACTGCATGTCCTAGCATGATAGCTCTGTTACATCTGCAGCGTACTATAGACTTGCCTGGGTGGCTAAATACAGCCTATCCGTCTTAAGTGTCTTGCTAGGTGCAGTGCTGGGTGAAGTAGTTTAATGCTAACTAAGGTATATCTGTGCTATGGCCCAGTGACTGCAGGGTAAATATACCCAGCTTATCTCACTTCGTGTGGTAGAGGAGGGTACTGTCTCTTTGTTCTGCTGTGCTGGTCACGGTCAACTCCTTATAGCCAAAATTGACATGACGAGTGAGGTGCAATTTGTTTGAGTTGTTATCAAATGTCTAGTCTTCAAATGATTAAGGGCAAACTGCTTTCTGTGCAATAGATCTAGCCTGCATGCAGCAAAAAATGAAGAACTCTTTAGTGAACCAGGAAGAATTTTCTAGTTGTTCTGCCCCAAAATCGCTTGTATTAGTGGTATTTATTTGTAACCTTAATGGAGGAGGGAAGATGGAGTCTCTGAAGTCCTAGAGAAATAAGTAATAAAATGACTTATTACCACTAATGTTATTTAATCACCCAAGGAAAATAGGGGAATTCAGCATGACGACTTCTCAAATAAATATAACATATTTTTCATCTGAAATTAGCTTTTTATCACTATAGAGCAGTCACAAATTTACTCTGTGTCTGATGAGTCTTAACTGTTGTTTGAAGAAATAGTTTGCAAACATCTTAAATGCTACATTCAAGATGTTTGAGTATATACCTTTCAGCCCGCTAGGTAATTCTACAGTTACCATTTTTGCTAGCCAGGGCACCAGTTTTCCTTAGGAAGATCTGGTGACTGAGCCATCATGATTTAGACCGAATACACTGAGTCTTCTCAAGGAAATCCATGTGCGTGCTGGCAGAAAATGGGCAAGTTCATTCCTCGGGCAGTTTCTTAGCCTGTGGTTTCACAGTCCTTGAATCGCCTGTGCTTAAGTTTCCCTTAAATTTGTTTCAGGTAAGCTTTTTAGAGAGGTTGGGTAGAAGGGACCTCTAAGGTCATCTAGTCCTACTGCTTGCTTAAAGCAGGACTGTCACCAACCTCAGTCACATTAGCTGTGGCTTTGTCCACCCGAGTCTTGGAAACCTGCAAGGATGGAGATTCCATGACTTCTTTGGGTAACTGTTCCAGAGCTGGACCAGTCTCCTAGTGAAGAAACTTCTCCATTTGCTCCTTATATCTATACATACCTGGGTGTGTATATGTGCATATCTATAAAAATTTCTTTTTCTTTTGCAGTATTGGTTCATATTTCTTCCAATTCAATGAGATATGAGAGGAAACACTATGAACTTTCTCTGGTTTTTGAGGTTTTTTAAAATAAAATTTGGTATCAATGCTGTAGGAAAAAAACGCTCCTCTCTCTAAATACATAAGATATATTTCCAGATCTGCTGGATGACTTTGATTTCTTACCTCTGTGCTGCCCAAAACATAGATCATGCCGCAACTTACTAGTTGCTACTCTTTCCATCTTACCTTGTGTGATCTGGATGTGCTGGTTGTGGTGCTTGAGACTCACACAGCTCTTGCAGTGAGGAGGAGCAGAAGAGGCTCCGAAGGGGCTCAGTCAGGATCATTAGTGCAGAAGGGCCTTCTCTTTATTGTTTCCTCTTGACTGGCTGTGTTCTCCTGTGCTTTTATCCTTAGATGTGTCTCTGCAGAACAGTCTTCCGCTGGTGCAGCCACAAGCTCAGCTTTCCCCTAACAAGGGTGTTTTGGACTATCTGGAATCTGAAATCCAAAACCTTAACATGTCACAGCTCCGGCCACCCTCCCACCAGCGGCAGGCTGTGCAGCCCAGCTTGCTGTCCTCCCTGGGCTCTGAAATCATGCCACCTCCTCTCGCTGATCACATCTCCTCCATCCATGGGAGCAGCAACTCCTCACGGCCACAGAGAGCTGCCCGCACCCCCAGACCCTGGGACTCTGCAGCAGAGGACAGAAGGGAAAACCGGAGGTTGCCCTTGCCTTCCAGTGAGGATTCTCATTCTAGCTACAGTCGGGAGCCCAGGGACAGGCAGCGAGAGGACCACCCTCAGAGGCAGAGGACAGGCGGCTACAATGGCAGGCCCCAGTACTCTAGACGGGATGTGTCACCCCCACGCCAATCTGAAAGGGGGAAGAGCAGCAGCAGCAGCTGCAGTTTCTATCCAGAGGAGGCCAAGGAGCGCTCCAGCCACCAACGTGGCTGGAGACAGGAGCCCACAGGGAGGCGAGACTACCAGCACCACACCAGGAGGAGCAATAACTCAGGTCAGCGGCGGCACAGCTACTCTCCCCCTTCTCGCCAGGGGTCATGGAGCTCCTCAGAAGAGCAAGTCCGTCTCCCAGCGACAAACAGCAGGCGGCGGCACCGGTCTCGGGAATGGCCAGAAGATAAACCCCCCAGTTATCGCTCATTAGAAGTCATCCCAGGTCAGGAGAAGAAGCACAAAGGCAGTGCAGGGCCACGCTCGGTGAGTCAGATGCCTTTTTGCTTTCCCATCTAAGGCAAAAGGTGGGTTTTATGGAGTGAGAGTGAATGTTTGTTACTTTCTGCAGCCTGTTGTCTTTCAAACGGAGGGCAAGGAGCACTGGGTGCCCTGCGCAGCTTGGTTATGAAGAGGCTGCTGAGTTCCCTGCCTTCAGACATGTGTTGCATGCCTATAGTGCGTTCACGGGTAAAGTGAGTAATCAAATAAAGTAGGTCCCCTATCACATCCCACACTGGGTGACATGTTATACCTTCTCACTCCTGTTCCCAGCTAGAGGCGTTTGGGGGTTTATGTTTGTGTTGGTGTTAGAATAGCTGTTCTCCTGGCACCGCGTGGGGAGAAAGCACTTCCAGAGTAGGCAGCAGTACTGAGTATCCCTGTGCAACCCTCTCTGGTGTTGGTTTACTTCTGATTTCTTTTAAGATGTGCATGATTCTCCTATTATCGATCTCCAACATTTAATTTTTATAGTATCTTGGTGATATTTTTAAGATGGTTCGTATGGGAAAGCATCCAGGTAAAATGCCTAAAGCTATGTAAAATAGGCTTTAAGATCATGGGTGGCTATAGTGGTGAGAAATGTGTGATACTCCAGGCCAGGTGGAAGAGTATGGCTTGCTTGTTGGGACTCCTGAGAGCTGAACATGCATTATATGGGAAGTGAACAGCTATTGTTCACAGCTCACCTTGTCAGTTTACACTGTGACTAGAGTTTAGGTAGCAGCCTAAGTCTGAAAAGCTTCCTATCCAATTGCTAGTCTCCAAGTTAGACAGTTTATTCCCCCTTAAAAAAAATGAAGGTTCTTTAAAATTAAAAAATGTTAAGTGTCCCTTATCACATATATGCAGAATTTTCCCAGGTGGGAGTCTTCTAAAAGGGCTGTATTTTGCACATAACCATTTTCCCTTCTGAGTTTTGGAAGGAAGTGCAATTCTAGTCCCAGTTGGGATGTGTATGAATGGTTTTGTTACGGTGCTCAGAGCAGGTAGGAAGACATATGATTTCCATTCATCCTTCCTTGTTCCTGAATCTTTTATTTTCTCTTGCAGGACAGAGGAAGTTCCCACAGTGGAAGAAGCATAGTCATTTAATGCCAGTACTGAAAGAACTAAGATTCTCGCAGGACTCCTCTTAGCTTTTCTACTATGTATGTTGGGATGGCTGCTTTTGATTGAACTGACAACCAGCAAAAAAAACATATGAAGCAGCTTCCCCTTAGACTTGTAACTGAAGAATCTATGTCTAGTGGCCATGAAAGCAATACATAACCGCTTTTTATTCTTGTGGTCTGTTGAGGACATTCTGTTGGAAACAGCAGATTTTTTTAGTAAATGCTGTATTCCCAATCTTTAAAGAGAGATACCAGTTGTCTTTGTTAGGTGCCCTGGCACTGCAAGGAGCCCAGTCCGTAGAATGTTGGTCCTTTGCACACCAGTTACTGGAGAATGGCTCCAATGATCGCAGAGTTGTAAAGTCACGGGACAGTACAATAATATAGGGTGGAAGAGGCCTCTGGTGGTTATCTGATCCGGTCCCCTGGGAGTTTGGCATAGGGAGGCACAGCATCTCCTTTCTAAGGCCCTCTGTTGTGCTTCAGAAGATGTAATGTTTGCTGCTTCTGCTTGGCTGCTCAGCATAGCTGGGGCAGTTGCTTCCTTTTGTTCCCCGGTAAGCCTCCCTCCTAAACAGAAGCATCACAGTGTTGGAAGGATATTTCACTGCCTTAATAAGAGCTCACTAGGACGTCTGCAAATTGCCAGCTTACCTGCCCTATACTGACTGAAACAACCTTCCCTACTTTAAGCTTAAACCTTAGTGCCTTAAAAGATACTTGTTCTAGCCCTTAACTCAGACTTGAATTTATTTGTAAACTTAAGGGGCTAAATTTACCAAGGTTTGGCCGTCCCTACAGAGACCGAATAAGGTATGCCTACTGTCCCTCACACCATGGACCAGAATTTCTTTCAACTCTAGGAAGCATGACTTTGGTGGATATATCTTTCCTAAGCCATGTACTCTTTTCCATGCATTTTATATTCTCCCTTTTCTCTCTGTGCCGTGTATCATATACACGAGGTGGGATAAAGGGCTGTGAAGAACTCTTACAGTCACCATTTTTACTACTGGCCTGACATTTATACCAACTCTGCATATGTGGTGCATCTGATCTGTAGGTAGATTGCAGGGTTTTCTCATCTCTTACTTTGCAACTAGAACACAGAATTTCTGTATGCTCTGAGACCAGCTGCGAAGGAGAGCAACTTGCAATTTCTCCTTGATGCGATTCATCCACTGTTTTCATTTCAAATGGGCTGGAAAAAGAGAGGTTCTGTGGGTACTGGCTGCTTTCATGGGAAACTGACTTGCCAAAGGCACTTCTTGGATTCAAGGAACTCAACTGTCGGCAATGAGCTTTTGGAGCATCTTGTGAAGTATTTTGTAACCCAGAGGCACCAGAGATTGGCCAGTATCAATGACTGTATTGCCTAGCTTATTTCCCAACCAGTGCTGCATGGGACACTTGCTACTATTTGTTGTTTAATGTCCCAATTACTGATGTGTTTATGCTTTGCCTTGGAAGACTTGAGTTGGAGAGGCTTTCACTTTGCCCACTTCCTTTTTTTCTTTTCTTTGGACAATGATGGGAAACATCACACTTGGAGCAAATACTCCTACCTGGATATCCAATGCAGTTGCTGGTCAACCAAAGGCTACTACAGAGAGCGCTCATTTTCCTACAGTTTCTTGGCTGACAGTGCTTATTTCTAATTCCTGTGTATGGAGATAAAGCAGGAGGACCCACTAGCTTCTCTGATTGACTTTGTTTCAGAACCAGAGGCCTACTTTTTGAAGACAGAGGGGGCTGTTTGCCAGCAGTTGATGACTAGCACAAAACAGAGCTAGAAGAGCTAAAAGACCAACTCCAAAGTCTGAATTCAAGAAAGGAAGGCTGTATTAAGCATAGTCCTTGTCTGCACTAGACCCGAACTGTGAATAATGTGAACTGACCTATGGGTTACATCTGAAATGTAGGGAATTAAGTGTGTTCGCAGAGGTTGCAAAGCTAGAATCACTCTTGAATCTGGTTCTCAGTCACTGGCTGTGAATCATTTTTCTTCTTATTTAATGACACGCTGAGGGTTTTATGCACCCCTTCTTCTATGATGAGCTAGTATTTTTTTTAGTTAAGAGGAGTTTATGGTGACTGAAATGATAGAAAATAATATGGTGCCCCTTCTTCCAAAACTAGCACCCTGTTTTGACTTTAGCATTGCCTTCTGGCTACTAGTAGTAGATACCCAGGGCTCTGCAGATTCTCCCCTTGGAAGCTGAATTAGTGGCTTGGAATTTGACTGTCATATGCTTCCAATAGGTCCATACATCATGCAGGACAACTTCTTCTTCCTGTCATCTCAACCCAGCCCAAATGTCCAGGTTTCAGGGAAGGGCTGCCCCTTTCTCCATCAAGAGTAGAGGCTCTTCAGACATCACTTGAGATCCCAAGATGGTAGCATGGGAAAGAGTTCACTTTCCTTCACATTCAAGTGTCTATAAGCCAACACATGCCCAGCAAGTTTGCCCGAGAGCAATAACCCCCTCACACAGCAAGAAAACCTAGACAGCTTTGTGTAACAGTAGCAGCTGTTGAAGCTTGCTGCTGTAGTATGAGCACACTAACTGCAGAGGTTGTGCTTTTTTATCTAAATCCCGTGAAGGAGACGTCCATCTTTATTTGTTCCTCTAGTCCCCATAATTGAGCTAGGGTGACTAATTGTAGATTGTGTGAATTTGCACAATTTGTGCTGTGTGAAGTCTGAAGAGTTTTATCTTTATCATACTTGAGCTCCTCTTCAGTCACTTTGTTCATATTTATAGAAACATTAAACAAAACTCTTCAGGGAAAATTGATTTTATCTCAGTCTTAATTCTGTAACTTCTTAAATTGTGACAGAAGTAGATTAGGTTATCCAGCAGGGAGGCAGAAATGGTACCAGGTTTACTGGTCCACAGACCACTGCAGTTCATAAAACACCAGTTGGTGGGCTGTGAAATAACGACAAAGGAAATCTATATCCACGTGCTTTACAAATGCAAGCAGACAGAAAAGTGGCAAGGAAATAGGCTCTGCTTTGAATGTTTATTTCTGTTTTTAATTGGCTATAAATGAAAGCCGTTGTGACAGCACTGCACAATACTATGGACTCTTTTTTCCAGTAAGATTACAGGGTCTTTGACTTTTTGAAAGAGAGAGAGAATTGAACAGCTCAAATACTGCACATTGAAAGAAGTAACAGTAGGAAGTAGCCTAGCCTCGTTCTTTCTAGGTTGTAATTTATTCATGCTTAATTTTTCAGCCATTCCAAAGAGCTGATAGTCTTATGTCAACCCATTTCTGATGAAAAAGGAGTTGAATATGTTTCACGTTTGGGAGTTATTGCCATTCTAGACTTTTGTTCTTCCTGTCATGCATTACCCCCAAGAATGAATTTTCTGTCTCAGATTAAGTGCCTTGATAGCCACTGGAGTTACCCTAATTTAAAATAATAATGTTATGAGTAAGTAACCATGCCACATGGGGCAGATAAGGACGCCTGTGCTGCTCCTGTCAGCTGCTTTCCACCTCAGACCAGAGATTCATAAGAGAGATAAAAAAATCATGTAATTTTTCTTTGATTAAGAAAGGACTTGCAATATCTGGCTTTCTTGCTTATTTGCAGAGTGCCCTGCCATTCCGGAATGTCGTTCCAGGAATGAAGGGCAAGGGCTGCTTCTTGTGCAATCATTGATCTGGTCTTGGCAAGTGCCTGTTTGGCAGTAGAAAGTGCTGAAATGCCCAGTTGCTATCTCTGGGATTGTATTCATGATAGCACTAGCTAAAGTTAGGCTAACTTTGGCAGCGGGGGGGAAGCTACCTTGTGTGATAACAACCACAGTGCAAAGCTCTTCAGCGGTACGTATTACTACACAGAGTAGCTAAGTCCCCTCTGTGTTACTACCTCCAACAGCACATCAGTTTAAAACACCCACTTAATATGGTTAGAGCCTTCCATTTGTCTCCATAGGAGAGAGATGACACTTGAGGTTTTATTAAATTAACCCCCACATGTGATGACCGCTCGTTGCTATTTCTGCCAAGTTTAATATCGATGGTGTGCCTTGTGCTGGTCTTCTGAATATTTTTCCAGCTGTAAAAGCAGATGGTAAATGTGTAGATTCTCTTCAATGACTGTCAAATGTATAATTAAAATATAAGAGAACTTTCAACCAGTTGCTCTTGTGTGTTCTTCCTAGACGATAAATTGCTTTTTAGTGTTTGGACCAGAAGTGGAACTGAAAAGTCTCAGTTCTTACTTCTGGAATTAACCTTGTTTTACATTACTAAGAATTTTCTGTTGTTATTTTTTGGACAAAAATGCAACATGGTTTGCTTGTATGGGGGATTTTTCATGTTCGTCTTATTTTGGGAGACTTTTTTCTTTGTTTTTCTAAGAAAGAAGATAATTTGAATAAATATTCACCAAGGGAGTGGGAAAATGTCTGGGAAACCATTGGCAGCCCTCTTTAATGATATGACCCACTGCAGCAATTGCTGACTTGGCTGCCATGTCTGTAAAATGAGAACACTTACTGTTTGTTTCTAAAGTACTTGAGAAGAAAAGTCTTCTAGAAATTTTCATTGATAAATGAAGATACTGGTTGAGCTTTTCACACTTTCCACATCCGACAGTCACCTAATAAATAAGTGGCTGACATAAGAATGGAGGTTTGTTGGGTCTTGCACAGTAGGCTTAATGTCCTCCCCATTCCTCTTAGCTAATGCCCTTTGTAGCTCAGTGTTGCAGCCTTTCTGTCTCTTCCCCGTACTGCTTAGTGGTTGCATGTGCCAAATACAGACAGTTGGCCTGATTGAAGACCCAATGGGCACTTGGAACTTGAGCTATGGGAAAACAGGTCCTACAGCGGCAATGCGGCCACTTTTTGACTGGTGCCAGGTCCCCAGGGAGCCTGGGGAAAAGCTATCGTCGAATCATAGAATGGTTTGGGTTGGAAGGGAGCTTTAAAGATCATCTCGTCCACCCTGCCCCTGCCTTGGGCAGGGACATCTTTCACTATATCAGGTTGCTCAAAGCCTTATCCAACCTGGCCTTGAACACTTCCAATAATAGGGTGTCCACAACTTCTGTGGCCAACCTGTTCCAATGTCTCACTCCCCTCATCATAACGAGTGTCTTCCTTATATCTAATATAAATCTACACTCAGTTTAAAACCATTTCCCCTTGTCCTGTCACTACAGGCCTTGGTAAAAAGTCTTTTTCCATCTTTCTTTATAAGCCTCCTTTAAGTACTGGAAGGCTGCAATAAGGCATCCCCAGAGCCTTCTCCTCTCCAGGCTGAAGAACCCCGACTCTCTCCACCTTTCTCCATAGGAGAGGTGTTCCAGCCCTCTGATCATTTTCATGACCGTCCTCTGGACCTGCTCTAACAGGTCCACATCTTTCCTCTGCTGCCGGCCCCAGAGCTGGATGTTTTCCCTGGGCAATTTTTGACACCTGGCTTAGACGTATGCCCATCTTGTCAGCCTGTGCAAAAAGGCTTGGATATGGCGAAAGAAGAAATGTGAGAGAGGTGCATGCTTTCCCCTGTGCACCATTTGGTTAATGCATTTGTTGGAAATGGAGGGTAAAATACTAGTGGGTGTGTTAGCCACAAATAAATTCCAACTGTCAGAGCAATGAGGTTACGGCACAGGCCTTCACACAGGAACAGTGGGAGCAAAATTCAACCCAGCTCTAGCTACTGTTAATGTGGAATTTGGTCAACTTATGAAAGGGGCCTCTATGACATGGTTGCCTGTAGGGGACTCAGTGACCCAGGAGCTGCCTTCCACGTCTCTTAGGCTCAGGTCAGACTGACCCTCCATTACCAAATCTCAATAACAGGTCCAGAGTCCTCAACAGCTTCTTGCCTGTCCCACTGAGCTGGATCTGCTTGCAAAAGAGCAAATGGAGAAACAAAGCAGGACCTTTGACCCCTGGCTATCGCTATATTAGGTCTGCATAAATGCCGGTGTCTCAGATGAGCATCTACCTCAGCTTCAGCCTGAGAAAGAGAGAGAAAGCAGGACAGGTAAGAGCTGAACTCTCCCTTCTGGGTGGTATGGACTTTGTGACTGGTGTATCTAGGACGTAGAGAAGTGAGTGGAGGTGGCTGCCTATTTTGCCCCATTTCTTATGGCAAGCCAAAAAGTCTGAGCCCTTCTCACACCCCATAGCCAGGAATATTGCTGAAATGGAGGAGGGTGGGAGTGCTTGATGTGACCTGGATTGAAGCTGAGTGATGGATTCTCCATAAGACGCTTATAAGAGGGTCAAGCCCACAGTAGGGATTGCAGACTTTCAGTGCTGGAAGATACGTAACCTTTCCCCAGCTGCCTTCACTTCAGGCTCTAAAGCGGGTAAGATCCTCTCTTTATGCTCTTGGGAAGCAAATTTATACCTTTTGTCTACAGAGGGAGAAACTGGCTCTAGGATTAAAAATCAAGGAAGGGTGGTAACGGAGCAACTGCTGCTGGTCAGCAAATGTCTAGTGAAGATAGAGTAGTAGCTTTTGGAGGTAATCTGTGCACAGAAGGAAATAAAAATGGATGGAAATTTCTTTACTGTGGGATAAGAAGGAGCATTGACTTGTAGCTACCTGGCACAGGATTTAGCAAAGCAGTCACATGTAATAGCCTTGCAGCCTTTTCTGCCATTGCAATTCCTGACACCGCAATGTTTTCTTCATGTTGCTCTGAGTGATGCAGCCCTCTAATTCAGGGCATAAATCAGTTTTCACTTCTAAACATTTGTTTAAGCACAACATTTGTTTGAAAAGCTTGTTTAGATATAATGTCATCTTTTCAACATACCGAGTACCACATTTTCAAGAGTGCCTCCAATTCTGACTTTTTTAATAGACAAAATAAATGAGGTTGGATGAGGCTAAAGTTCACACTTACTCCCTTTTGAGAACTTGTTCTGCCTGGGCTACTATCTGCTTCATTAATCCCAGTGTGGAAAAGACAAGAGAACCTAGTTGGATCTTTCCTCAACTAGAGCAAGACAAAATACTCAGATCACCAGGTCACTAAGATGATCATTGTATGTGATGCATTCACTAGCATAATGTTCTTTAGAGCAATTTACAAAAAAAAAAGAAAAAAATCCCACATTATGAATTTTTCAGTTGTACTTATGTATGGAGAAAACCTATTCTGACCGACAGTTTTAGTGGTTTGCTTATGTGCTGAAACAAGGAATTTTAGCTCTCATATAAAAGAAGTAGCTTTAACTGTCACATATTTTTGGGGGCTCTGAAAGCTGTCGCTCATTGTGGATATTTGTAAATATACAAATAAAAGGACACTTTCATTTTTATACTATCTGTTCCTCACTTCTTCAGAGGAAATGCACCTGACCTTTCCTATTCTCCTCTTCATTTATTGGTTAGCTTTGTTGCAAAAATCTGATGCTTAACTGACATTTTATTTCTCTGAAAACAAACAAAATATTGTATGCTGATTCCAGCAGGTCTCTTGGTGTAGAGAGTGGAACTGGTACAGCAAACCATGGTGCAGTCTAGGGCATTGGTGATAGCTCTGATTCTGCTCCTTAGCACCACTCTCCCTGGTAAGTCTGAAAAGTTTTTCTGTCTGCCTGAGATAAGGCTCACCTCTACAGGTTCTCACTTGCCTTAGAGAAGTCTAACTCATCCATAAAGTAGGACTGAAGCCCAATAACACAGTTCAAGACCATGAATATATAGTGCTTGGCAGAGTGAAACAAGTCGGTAGGGGCCTGGCATGAAAATTGTCCATACCTGATGCAAATACTCTGCCATGTAAGGCCTATGACCTACCTGCCCAAAAACGAGTCATGAGGTGCTGTTGGATGCTGCTAGAGTGAATTCTGGGGGAGGCTTTGAATCTCAGAATCTCAAGTCACTTCCCAGTGCACCTGAGGGATGATGTCACAAGTGACTGGAGAAGCCTCATGGGTTTTTGCCTCCTCTTTCTCAGAAGTGCACTCAAAGTCCATCTTTGAGAAAGACCGTCGTGACTGGTTGGTAATCCCCGACGCAATTGCAGCTTACATCTATGAAACTGTGAACAAGATGTCCCCTAAAGTCGGCCAGTTCTTGGTGGATGCTGCCCAGATGCCAGCAGTTGTTGTGACCAGGTATGAAAAGATCTCCTGTGCTGGTGCTGCAATAGCCGTGGGTGCAAAGGGAGAGGGAGGAGTGGGAGAAAGAACAGATCAACCAAGTATCTATATGGGGAGACCCAATGCGAAATGAATGAACAGCCAAAGCCTGATGTGACTGCAATGGGAGTGGGGTGCTGGAAAGGTGGGATGGGATGATACCATTTCACATGAAAGTGCAAGCTCTTCCCAGGGATGCACATTGAACACGACGATGCTCGTGGGGATAGCAGGTACTGCTCTTTATACGTGGGTAGCGAAGGAGGGGGCCACTGGCTGGTGGGGGATCAGCCCCCCTGGAAAGGGGCTGTCTGTGAGGGCCCAAGTACTGAAGGTGCCAGGAAACACCGCTGTCACTCAATGCAAATCACAAAATGGGCTCTAGCTGTAAATACAAAGAAGGGGAAAGGGTTTCCTTCTGAAAGGAAAAGCATGATGACCCAAGAAATAGTTTCATGTAACTCAGGGCAAACACATACTGCCTATTCCTGTCTTCTGAGGAAAGCCCCTCTGGGACTGCTGAGGAGCTCTGCACTCTCAGTGACAGGCAGTGTGGTAACTACAGCAGAGATTACCTTCATGTATTTGTGTATCTTACCACATACACTGTCATCTCCTGCAGGAACTTCCTCATCAGAGAAACAACTAAACTCAGTATACTGGCTGAACAGCTGATGGAAAAAATAAAGAACCTGTGGTACACAAGAGTTCTAGGCTACTAGCCAGATGAGTACAAGTCAGTGTTTCCTGATGGGAGTTGGTAGCACCCTGCGGTGTCCTTTTTCCCCCTGCCCCTACTAATGACCAAGATCAGTCAATAACACAGAATTGATGCTCCTCTTAATGCCTCTAGAGGGAACCCAGCTTCAAAGACCAAAGGATGGAAGGCATCTGCTGAAGTCTTCCCCCAAAAAAACCCAAATGCTGCTCGGCATGGGGAAGGCAATGAGATTGTAGAGCTCTTCTGTAGCCAAATCCTGAAAATTAATTCCTCCTGAATGGCTTGGTCATTGACCCTCAAATAAAAAAATATTTGTTGTTACACTTCCGTAAGTTTCCTGTTTGTATTGACCATTACAAAATCACATCCACCTCAGCATCCCATTCTGCTAAAAATGTAGCTGTCACTCACAAGAAGTTATTGCACACAATGCTAACAAATCCTGACCGTTCAGGCACATTTAACTAAGCTCAGGTTCTTCTTGTTGCGGGGGGAGGCAGATGGACGGATTGACAACATGACTACCTGAGCATCTTTTGGGGTAGCCACAACATGGCAACTGTAACTTCACATCAGGAAAGACCACGAAAAAGTTGAGTCCTACTGGTTGTGCTCCTTAGTTAGGTAAGAAGCAAACAGGTGCAACTGTATCAAGTGTCTGAAGATTTCAGATCATTTGGGAAAACAAGTGCCAGTAAACTGAACTGTCCATCAATCTGAGCAGGACTTTGAAAGTATGTTTCATCAGCCAACCACTGAGGCAACTGAATAGCCTTTCCAAAGGAGAAAAGAGGGGAAAATTTCTGTCTACAAGATGGAGGGTGATCAGTTTATGAGAGGGGCCCCTATGCCCAGGACTCTCTGTGAAGTCCTGGCATGTTCTTGTCAGCCCTGTGTAACGGCCTCATCTCAGATACCCACACTGGATAAAGAAATCCATCTGCTTTATCATTAAGCAAGCAGAAACAAGTAGGCAATTTGTCTGAAATCACAATGGGAGACTGCAGCAGAGGCTAAAACAAAACCCTGCTAGCCTGAGATCTAGGAGTCATGTGCACATGGGCAGAGCTACTGCTTAGGAGGGAGACCATCGCTACAGCTGGCAAAAGGAGATTTGCCTAATAACTGCAAAGCAACGCTACTGTCTTTTAAGGTGCACCTCCATTTACTTTCCCCTCATGGGGGTCTTAAACTTAAAACTTTGTTCTGCTTCAGCATTACCCTTCACTATCTGTCAGGGCTTGAGAGCACCAGTAATGGTCCTCACCTGGGACCCTCACCCATGCACCGTGACTATGGACCCAGGAGGTCTGGCTAAGCTCAGTCTCTGGGCACCCAGACCCGTGGCTGCTCCCTGCTGACTTGGCTTACTGGTGGGTTTTCTTGCATGGATGCTGGACCTACATTGTAGGTAGCCTCATTCTATGCTTGGTTGTGCTTCCCGGGTGGACCTTGGACATACGCTGTAGCCTTGCCTCCAGCCCTGCCTTCTGTGTTCCTGAGTGGGCTCCCCAGTATGGCTAAAGGACCCTGTCACAGTTACTACCTCACCTCTGCTTGGGTACAGTGGGACTGTGCCCTAGCTGGGAGTGTTATTACCTGTGCTGTGGTCTCTGCTGGCTCCTGGCTTGTCCTCCCTCTTGGAGCAGCCCAGCTCTTGCTGCTCCCTGACACTGTTTCTAGATTATCAGGTAATCAACAATTGAGTCGGGGAAGCAGAAAAAGCAGAGAAGCCCAAGGAGGAATGGTACGATGTCAGTGTTTGGCCCTTCCCATGGAAGTATGCAAGAGAGCAAAGGCAGAGATGGGGAGTGACAGGAAGAAAGGAGAAGCAATAGAGATTGAAGGAAGAAAAAGAATCAGCAGCAATTGCTCTAAAAGCTGAATATATTTCCTCAAGGCTATCCCTTCCCCCCCGCTGGGTTTGACTATGGAAATTAACTCAAATAGCTGACAAAAACAGATGAAGGCTATATTTCATGCCGTACCTCTGTGCCAGCCTCCACTACCATTGGTGGGAGAACTGCCCTGACCCCATGTACACAGTTCCAGGCCTTTATTTTAACCTGTTCTCCACGTTTTACAACAGTATTTGACCATCTCAGGAAAGCAGGCTTTGCCATTGTTGAGCTTCAATACCCCTATTGCTTGGGCAGCTTTGGGGGTGGAGGAAGAATGCCCTAAGCTAACAGGAAGGTTCTTTTGCCAACCTGAAGTGCCGGATATTCAATATGTGTGTGTCCACTTTCTTTCTCAATGATGAGAAAGACTTACTTGCCAGCAGTACTTGATTCTCCAAAGTTTCCTATTGCCCCAGTCTGAATTTCATCTCCCAAGACTGAGAAGAGTTTGCTTCAGCACAAACCTGAATACATTGTAGCTGTTGTGCTGTTGAAGCAATTTGGTAGGCTATGGATAATACAGGAGAAATGAGTCCCTGATGTTTTGAGGTTGGTTATTTTGTTGTTTCGTTTTGTTTTTGTAATTATTAGTCGGATCAGCTATCAATATAAACTTGCACTTAACCATTTGCCTGGAATATAAAATCTCATTTTGCATTTTCTATGTCTCAGCAGCTGCTTGGTACCATGTACAATTGGAACAATTGGAATGAAATCAGTGTCCCCGTGCAGAGCAGCAAGTTCTTCCATCTCCGGTTGCTTCACCACTCTGCAGAGCTCTTTTGCAGATTTCTTTACTGCTGCCTGTTTTGCTTAGACTGTCTGCGCTTCCCTGGTCACGCATGAATGTGCACATGCATATGTATTATGCAAATACACCAGAAGGTTTAGAAAAGTGCAGTTCGGGCTGGTAAGAGCATTTACCACATGAAAAAGCCAGAAACTTCATCTCTTTCTGCTACAGAGACAATTTCCTACCTGCTTGTTTTGCATGCATCTGCTTGGTCTTTCTTTCTTTTTTCCCCAAATATAACCCTGGTAGGAAAAGCCCTGCAGCTTAAATCCTCTCTCACCCCAGGGAAGAATTCAGCATTCCGAGATTCCTCAGGATAGACCTCGTTCTTTTGGCACTTCAAAAGTATTTCTTTCTGGAAGAGTGAAAGTCATGACTCATATGAAAGAAATTAAGTGTGCCCTTAAGAGCTTGGTGTCCTGGAAATCGTTGCTTCAGCCTTTTCAATCTATTTGTATGCACTGCCAAAACGGGTAGGAAAAAGTTTGGAAAGTGTAAGGGGTCATGTTGCGTTTTGAGCCTGTTGTGTGACTTCATCAATGCAACCCAGCGGTATTTCTGTATTGCATCACTGCACAGCTGGAGCAGAGCAGTACCTGGTATGAATTCCATGCTAAAACTTAATAAAAATTTGATATTTTGTTAAATGCACTTTATTATAACCCTTTAGTTCTTCTGCAATGTAACCTCCAGAAAACCCAAGCCAGCCACATGCTGATTAGCTGCTTGATACCTGACTGATTTTAGTACACAGGCAAAATTGAATCAGCCCATAGATCTCTGTATTTGTTTGTACTGAATCTCCTGATCACATAGTTATCTATGCATTTGTATGCTTTAAAAGAAATAAACAGAAAACCTTCCAGATGGTTAATCTGCTGTACAGTCTACAATGTAGGGCAACCTATGAAGAGCAAAGTAGACAACCTCCCTCTGCCACTTCGGAGCCTGACATTACTGGCATCGCCCTGTGGTGAGTTCCTTAAAGGCAGAAACTAGCAGCTGAGGCAACAGTCAGGCTGGGATCAGGTGTGTGGGGGAGGAAACAAGCATTTTATCCCAAAAGGGATCCTGGGGCAAATTCATGTGACAGATAATGAAAAGGCCGTACATTTTACTCTCAAAGTCAAAATATTTCACACCTACTCCCACTTTTCACTAGGAATTAGCTTATTCTGCAATTTCACTGTAAAATAGGGATGGAAATCACTTCCCAAGTGATGTCTGTGAAAGTTCACCGAGTGCTTCAAGATTCTTGGAGAGGCTTCGTAAGTCAAGTGTTCATTTCAGTGAGATTCATGTCACAGAAACTTTCTTTGTGAGTAATTGTCATTCACTTAGCAGCTTTGGGAAAGCTTGTGGTGTAACTGGTTCAACTGAGTCCATTGAAATGAAATCTTAAGAAATGTCAGTTTTCTGTTGTTTCCGAGATGGATGAATAACACCTCATGTGTTCCTGATTTCTGCAAAAACACCCTTCTCGAAAAGTATTTATAATGGTGAACACTTTACACCATTTTCAGCAGCTTAGAGCGTTGATGGCACAGAACTGTTTGGCTTTTACACTTCCTAGTTCACCTCACCTCTTACTTTAACACTTGGAAAAATCACAAATTAATGCTAACGAACCAATGCCTCAGGCTCTGCAGCACTGTCAGCAAAGGCGGCTGTCGTTGACAATGGTGACAAAGAGCCCAAGTCCCTCAGCAGCAGAAACCTGAATGTGAGGTGTTTTCTCCTCCCAAGGAGCAATGTTGAAGGCTGGAAGAAGCCATGTAAAATATTTGATATTTATGAATGGTGGTCACACCTGAAGACCTATGCGGTGATCCCTACACACACACACACACACACACACACATTTCCATCTAACAGTATTGTATTTTTTGTCCTCTGGTGATGGCAGCACACGGCTGTGCGGGCTGGGACGGAGAAGTGCGGCCACTGCCGCCATGAGGGAGCGGGTCAAAATGGTGGGCAGCTGCTGAGATGCGGAGCTGACACAGCCTTTTTTCAGATGGTTCTGCGCTTTCCACAGGCTTTTGGCAAAACAAAACAAAACAAAGCAGCTTTATGAAAATTGGCACCCAAACAGGTGGCTTCAGGTGTCCCGGGCCGGCGCCGCAGGAGGCGGCTGCCGGTCTCCAGCAGCGCTGAGGGACGGGGCTACCGGCCACCGCCCGCCGGCGTGCCCGGCAGGGGCGGGAAAAGCGCCTCAGGCGGGGTCGTTGGGAGGCTGCGGGGCGAAGAGACTAAACGGGGCCGGGCCGGAGGGCAGCGCCGTCCCGCCGAGGCGCGGGCGGCTGACAGCCTTGCGTGCCAAGCGGCCGGCGGCGGGCGGCAGAGATCAGTCAGCGTCTGTCTCCCTTTCGCTCACAGCCCGCCGCCTCCCGCCGCCGCGGCGAGCACTGACTCAGAGCGGCACCTTGGCCGCCACCCGCTTCGCACGCGATACCGCCGGCCTCCCTCCCCCCCCCCGCCATCCTCCCGCCTTCCCCTCCAACACCCCCGCCTGGCTCCCGGCCCCGCTCCCGGCCGCCGCACTCCCGCCCCGCTTGGGGCCGGAGCGACGGCACGGCCAGGAGCGGCCCGGGCGCGCAGGTAGGCTCGGGCAGCGGGAGCCCCGGGGCGCGGGAAAGGCGTCTTGCTGCCACGGCGCCTCCTCCCCCGGGCAGACACACGCACACTCTCACGTATTTACCTCAGTATTTTGAGGGGGGGCCTGTTAGTTTTTGGGAAGCTGCGGTACCCCAAGCCCCCCCCTCCCCCGGGGCCAGGCCCGCTCCGGGGGACTCGGGCACCTGCCGCGGGGCTGGGCCGGGCAGGGCAGCGGGCCGGGGGGAGTCTCCCGGCAGCCGCGGGGGCGCCGCAAGCCGCGCCTGGGAAGGCCGAGGGGGTCGCCGGCCCGGAGCTGGGGCTGCTCGGGGAGGCGGGAGTCGAGCAGAGCGGGGCCTGGGTGGAGGGAGGAGCGGTTTTAATGACAGTAAACCCGCGTTGAGGTGCGGCTGGGACGGGTAAATCGCTCCCTGCCGGCCGGCGAGGGGCCCACCCGTGGAGTCCGTGGAAGGGGCAGGGTGTTTTGGCATGGGCCGAGCTGGAGTTGAGAGGCCGCGGCTGGGACGCTGTTGGGTGGGGAGGGTTTGAATGTTGTTTCCGTAATATATAGAAAGACGGTTTTGTGCATACGTTTGCCCACTTACCTGCATGCTCACTGGCGAGGTGGGAGTTCCTGTCCCTCCAGTATATTACAGACTATGCCCTGCTTTGCAGACCCTCGTTTATTTTTTCGGGGGGGGGGGAGGGAGGGTGCACCAAACTAAATGGTCCCCTATTACAGAATTCTGCTTTACACTTGGATTCGGGGGTGATATGGGACTAGGTCACTTCTCAGAAAATGCTGCAAGAAACATTTCTGGTTTTGTTACTCAGAAACCTAGAAAATTGCAGCACAAGTGCAAGATAACTGTCTTGACTTTATTAAATAAAGTTTCTCAGTGCCATAAACGCGGCAGCATTCGAGTGTGTGCCACAGCATCTGGTACCATCCATGTCACATGGGAGACGCACTAACATGCTCACTGCCACGCATCTGGAAATGGTTTATAAGAGAAGTTGCTATCAGCCCCGAGTTGCACTGATGACTGAAGATCTTAACAGCAGAATAAATATTTACTAGCACAGCTGTGATATATGTCAGTGAAGAGCACAGATCTTTTATTTTCACAGCTTCCTATCTCCAGGTTTACAGTAGGATCCCTGTTAAATGGGTTCAGATACCTGGTCTGAGGCTGCTTTATTCACAGAGTCCACTTAAGAGACGAAAGCTGCAGGTGCAAGAGAAAATGTGTAACTCGGTGTTTGAAAACAAGGGGATTAAGTTCACTGCTTAGAGCAACCACTTCGGGATTTTTTTTTTTCCCTAATTGTGACATTTTCTCTTCTCTCCAAAGGCTCCCTTGTCCCTTGCCTTTCTGCAGGGTGATGATGTTGAAGTTCTGCCAGTGGAGGATCGCTCCCTTTGGAGTGGGGTACGGACCCTCCCAGGTAACCTTCCCTGCAGAGATGTCTTCAAAATGGCGTGCTCAGGTCGGCGCTTGGGGAGCGCAGAACTGTAAAACAGCCGGCACGGCTGCGTGATCTGCAGGACTAATCTGTTTTCAGTTGTGGTCAGTAAAACACAAGGTTCTTTTTCTAAAAAGAAAAAAAACCCACGAATCAAACCTTGTTAATAGTTACAGGCTGTTGTATCCTTAGTTTAATGCTGTCTTTTGTCAGTTAAACTGCCACCATAGCTGTTAGCTAGTTCAGCATTTTAGGTTTCCCATGCTTCTGAGCTGCGTTGCTTGGCGTGAAAGTGGGAAGTTTCATATTTCTCCTTTTTGGGGGTCAAAAATTGTTGGAGTTATGTACCTATACAGTTATTTTAGCCATTTAAGTAACTCATTAAGTCTTTTTAGCAGGTGAAAGCTTGCAGTGATTTTTAGATTTAAAAGGCGCTTTTAGTATTCTAATAATAAGGTTGACTCGGTAGAAGCCATATTTTGTAAAAATAACTCTGGTAGATATTGCTGGAGGGAGAGAATGCTGATTCTATTTGGAGTTACCCATTTTCCCAGATAGTACTTTGATCCCTCAGAAAAATAAAGATCTACTATATAAAATCAATACACACATACATGACGTGCAATACTTCATCCAAAATAGTCACTCGTCTGATTAACTTCTGTATTTGTAAACACGTCCTTTGTCCATATAAACTCTGTCCTTCTTCTAAGGACTTATTAGTGGCTAGGTTTAAAAATTTTCCACTTCAATCATAAGCACCTTTTGCTCCGTCATGTATTATTGTGGAGGGTACACTGGGTGGCTGAACAAGGGAGGAAAAGAAATATTTCTGTATTGAATTGATTCAGTGTAGGTCAGTAATTTTTGCCAGCTCATGTGGAGTGTTAGGAATATGCTGCAGGCAATTGTCATCTGTCAACCTGGAGAAAAAAGCTTGTGGCAAAAGGCAAAATACAAGGATGCTGGGCACTGTTACAAGTCTTTTGGGCAATTCGCTGGCAGCCAGCCACCACAGAGGGCTGGCAGGTTAATGCAGACATTGCTAACTCATGTTATGTCATAACACATAAAACCAAAATACGGAGCATGAATGCATGAAGTACTTCAGTAATCCACAAGCTCTTACTCCAACAGGGTACCAGAGTTTTATGATTTACTCCCTTGACGGAGTAAATCACAGACTTGACTTATGTAACTGAGTAAATAAAAAATCTGGTTTTGAAGCGTGTAAACTGGTACGTGGGAGCGTGTCCATTCCCTGAGTGAACTGACAATTTGGTGATGCTAATAGCTGGTTATGTCTTCAAAGCCTAACGGCTTTCTTACTAAGTGAAGGTTTGTTTCACCTCCTGTTTGTAAAGCAAGCATGTGGTTAAAGGGTAAACCTACGAGTTCAAAAGCAATTTAAAGGATCCTCTGAATATATTTGCCTGACATCTCATGATTTTCAGTGAATTTAGTGAATTCTGAGGATAAATGATGGCCTACCATTATGTTTTTTGACAGATACATGTCAAGGGTAATCTATGTGTATTTGCTGTTAGTGAACTAGATGATTGCCTGAGGTCTCCTCCAGCTGTGCTGCACTGGTAATGCCAGTTGTGTTAAAGCATGAGTCAGAATACAAGTTTGCTTTCTTAAAATAAAAAGGAAGAAGGCTGCATGTCACTATTTGTCCTTTCTGTGAACATGAGACACTACGTCAAAAACCAGTAGTATTCTACAGCTGTTAGAAGACACCTCAGCCTTTGTGTTTTTACACTACAGTTTATCACCTTCGCTCTTGTGTGTTTCACACACTAATCGAATCGGGCCCATTGTGTTGCAGGAGCCCTTGCTTTGTTTTTCTGTCTGATAAAAATGTCGACACTTCCATACGAAGTCTGAATTCAGCATAAGATGAACTGATAATTGGGTTTTGTTGTTTTAGTTTAATTATAAGACTGAAAATGTATACTTTGGTCCTTGTTCACTATGTGCAGCGTTTTGGAAATCCTGTTTTTATTGTAATCTTCCTTTTTCACTTCCTCTGGACCTTTTCACAAGACTTGATTTAGGGCACATGCTTTCCTATCTGGGCTTAAGGTAAATACAGATTTTTTTATTATTTTTATTTTTATTTTTTAGCCACATAGCCTCACTCGCCACCTCTGACTTTCAGGTATGGCTGAAGTGGGAATTGTCTGGGGGGACATCCAGGGGTAGAGCAGCACACTAGCTGTAGCCCCACTGCCTGTTTCTCCTGTGCCAGAGGTCTGGAGAGCCGGGCTGGTGGCTGACTGCTGCAGGAGGGCTGGGTGCGCAGGGGTGGAGATACTGCTGGGGAAGGACAGCATTGTGGCCAGCCAGGTGGGAAGCTGGCCTCCCTGGGGCTTGCTCCCTCCAGCACCCTGCCAGCTGGGTCCCTTTCCACAGCAGAAACCTTGTCCCATTCTGAACCCAAAGCTTGAGGGTGGCAGGCTTGGTTTTGTCTGATCTTTTGGGGATTCCCCAATGATGCTTTCAGTCCAGCTGCTGGGTACTGGAGGAGGGCACTAGCTTTGCCTGTTACAGAACAGAGAGGGGACTCAGCCTTCAGACACACAAACTAGTCGTGTTTTGCTGTGTAATGCACTGGGCTACAGTGCAGCCAGAACTATGGTAGCCACATGGGTTAGGACACCTGAGCTACTTTCATTTGACTAGTTCACAGGTTTGGTATAGATGAAGAAATGCCAGCATGCACTTCAGTGTCAGCTTGCAGCCCAAACGTACAGTCCCAGTCCCCTGAGGCTTGTTCATCCATATTGACACTCCTTCCCATCACTGCATCTTTCCTGCCCTTGCCTGTGATCACTGCACTTGGGTGAGCAGGTTCACAGCTTCCAGTGTTGCAGTTGCCAGTTCACGCTGTGGTGCAAATGAAGTCTAACCCAGCCACGAACTGCAGAGGGACCTACGGCGCTTGCCTGGGAGCGGTCCTGTGCCTGCCATTGTTCCCTGACAGTGCTGGCTCACCTTCTTACAACCACATGAGAAGAGCATGCATGCCTTAGCAGAGAACACAGGTGCCTAAATTGGCATGATCTTGTCGTACACTTTATCCAAGTTACTTAAAGGCAATGTAAGGAAGGTGCAGCTAATAGTATCAGGAAAGCTAGTCCAGCAGCACAGCTGGGAGCATCTATTCAGATGGCTGCTCTCTATATGGATGAGTGAGGCCATATAATTATAGGAGTTCCGTGGGTCTTCAGATCTTTCGGAGATGAATCCTTAGCATGAACTCTGAAAGAGGGCACGCTAATTCAGCTGGCTTCACTACTGGGTAAGTAGTCTGTGGGTTAGGCTTCCGGTCTTCTCATTCAGCCAAACCCCAACTCTTTTGAAGTTAATCATATAAAACTCCAGTTGATTTCAATGAAAACGTCAGTTTCCCTACTGACATTAATTGGGATTTATTTGGGTGACAGTGGAGGTAAGGACCTATAATCATCATTAGTCTAGTTGTACAAGTTCTTAAAAATTAGAATAGTAGGAGGATTACATCTTCCATGAATCAGCAGGGATTTCAGACATTTTTTTAATAGCCTCTAAAGTGGCTATGCAAATGTGAACGAGTGACAGTACCATCGATTCCTGCTGCCAAAATGTTAGCCCTAGAAGCTACTGAATTACAAGGGCTGTTCAAGGTTTATTCTCTCCTTTTCTCTAGCTAGATCTAGTCCTTTTTCTGTGCAGCAGCTCTGCTCTGAAATGTTCTCTCTTCTCAAGTGCTAGCTTAGTTTCTCATGGGTACCTTGTTTTAGCACATTTCATATCTGCCATATACTCTTTCTTTTACTCTTGTCAAAAAAAAAAAAAAGGGTGCTCTCTAGGTCTCTCATCACCTTTATTCTCTTGATTTTTCCCTGAGCCTTTTTCTTTCTCCTGGGAAAATACCCACAAGGGTTTTTCAGTTACTTGAGTGTTCCTAAGTGGTCTGAAGTACCTTGTTCTTTGACTAGAAATCAGAATATCTAGCACCTTATCTACAGCTGAGCCGCTGTGAGATCTTGAGTGTGCCATTGCACTTTTCAGTGCATTTGTCTGCCCTCTCTTTGCTTCTTAGTACCCCTCCATCCATAATGTCTTGGTTGGTTATGAAGAGAACAGAAGTTTGTATACATATATGTGTTTCTTGAAAGCTATCAAGTTTCTACTCTTACCTGCAACATTTCCTTAGGTGGCATGATTGTACCCATGGCAGATAACTCCCACAGGTTCAAAGCTATGCAAAACCAAATATGCACCTCTCTCTCTCTCTTTTCTTTTTTTTTTTTTTTTTTCAAATCTTTTTGTAATGGTTTGAGTGTTTTGCTGTGTGTGAGGCGTGGGTAGATGTTTCTGTGGTTCCCAGAGGAGGGAGGGTGAGGAGTGGGTGACAGGGGAAATGGGTGGTGTGGTCATGCAGGTGTTTAGGCAGTGCATATAGGGAAGTCTAGTGAGTGGTCAAGTCAGGTGCATGGTACTATATAGGGCGAATATTTGCTGTGTATTTATTGATATATGGTGTTCCTCAGTGGAAGAACTGCTCTTTGCATTTTAAGTCTGACTTTCTGTTCATTTTGTGTACCAGTTTTAAAGCTAGACTGAAAATTTAGATTGATTTAAAAACCACTGACCAAGTTTCATTCTCTAACTGAGCAGAATGCCACACAGTTTCAGAGTCTGGTTTTCTTTGCCTCAAATTGAGGGTAAAAGAAAGGGCATCCTTTGGGGAACAGCTGTTCTTTTATATTTATATTAACTAGTTTTATCAGTTTAGAAAGAAAGAGGGCATCAGATTCTGAGATCTCCATTGCACAGCAAAAGACAGAGGTGTTTTTTTCCAGAATTGACTAGTGACTTTTGGATGCATCCAGTTATTTCCTGCTATTATCTAATTAATTTATTTTTGAAGGACTTGCTGTTCAGAAAGTGAGTACTCAGCCCTTTCTGGAAATCAGTGCTTTGCAAAGGATCTGAAGCTAGACATTTACAAATGAAAGCCTCTGAATTTTGTAATCACTTTGTGGGAAGCATTTTCTTTGAACACAGATTCTTACCTCACCTTCCCTGTGCCCTACTGTAGTCCCCAAGGCAGCAACATGCAGTCCAAATTTCAAGAGAAACATTGGTCTCTTCTTTTCTGAGATCTGTTGTTGAGATGCCTCTTGTAAAATCCCATGTGCTTTAGAAAATGTGAAAAGTAAACAGTAGAGGAAGTATGTTCACTAACTAGACTTAGTGGGAGCTTCTAAGAATATGCTCTCTTACTAATAAGGAAACTGTTTTGAAGTTTGAAAATACGTATTTTGGTCACAATGCATTGTTTAGATGATTGATACTGATAATGTTGCGTGCTCTCAAACCACAACATGTGGCCTCTGTTTCCAAAGACGCTACAATCTGTTACAAAAACACAGGAGAGGGGAAAATAAAACCTACAGTTCAATTCCTATTTAAAAATAAGTATCAACCCAAGCAGCCTGGCCTTTGGCAGGGCTTTTTTACCAACTCACATGTGGAAGGCTGCCTTTCTTCTTGAAGGCTGTTGGTTTCCAATCCACTTGCTTTCTCATCTCCCATGTCTTGCATTCTTTTACTTTATTATGAACTCTGGTCTTAGCTGCCTGCATGTTTGGGGCCAAACTCCCTCTGGCTTTTACTGAGAGTGGAGTACTCCAAAACCTCCTGTCACTTGCAGCAAGACTCCAGCAGGATACTGAACACCCATATCTGCAAACTGAGCAGGTGCTTGAGTTGTTATTGAAACCTAGAGTGCACTAATTGCAGGATTTGTGGTATAGCATTAAAATATTATATGAGATAATATGGGCTTTTTCTGGTTTTCTAGGGCTACCCAGCCTCCTCTGTGTTTGAAATTTGGTAGCATCGTAGTTACTTCTGAGTCCATTTATTGCATCTTCAGCGCCTGTTGCCATCCATTAGGAATTTAGGTAGCTCTTTCTTTGTTCCTATTCATGAACTGATTTCCCTTTCTCTGATGACATGCAGAACGCTGACATACTTGCTAAATAGCCTGAGTGGATGGATTTCCCATTGCAGGATTGTCTTTAGGCCATTTGTGGTCAGTGCTTCCTGTTCTTCACTTGCCATGAAATGTGCTCCTTAGCTGGCTGAAGCCTTTTAAATGAGAAGAGCTGGAACTGTTTTTCAGTTAGAAATTTTGGGACATGTAATGATTTGGGCTCCCAGCTTGCAAATCTACTCACAAGTCCCTGTTGGCCTCATGAATACAAGTGATCATACAGGGATAACAAATTAGTATTCCAGTAGTGTGTAACTGCTAAAAGTGCACATAAGTGTCCCCACCCATGAGTTGACATCTTTTTGTACTGTATGCCTTGTAAGCACCTGAAAAAAACCCCTTAATTTGTCAATGGACTTACTGTTCCTGAGCAGCAGTCAAGAAATGTATCCTTGCAACATCTTTGTGAAGTCAGGAAATGTTCTTACGGTAATTCAGCCTATTCAAAACCTGAGGCATAGACATGCTGTGAGGGACTTTTCATCCCACCAGTCTGACAGAGCCAGGACAAGAAGCTGCAGATGAAGTCTTGATGCTCCTTAGTCAGCGGAAGTGTTCCTGTTAGCTTGCAAGAGCCAACCTTTACTACAGTACTTGTGAAGGGTTGGTCCAGTACAGTGACTATGCCACTTGTCTTACTTGTTTGAGGGCAGTCAGCTGGCCCTGCTCATTTTGGATCTGAAGCTATTCCCTGTGTGACTTCTCCTCAGTCTTCTGCAACTTGAAGTACCATTTAGCAGCAGTGCAGTTGTCAGTCTTAGCGCATCTGGCGCTGAAATGCAGGTTGCAAAAATTCTGTGCCTGTTTCAGTAAGCATCAGATCTGGGTACAATTTTTCATTGTGTTGAGATGAAATACTTTCTTTCTGAAAAATGCTGATTCATTGAAGCCAAAATGGAGACCAAGAACTGCATCTAACCAGGTTCTGATTTCCATCAAGAAGCAGAGGCACTTCAACTTTGATTGTGCACATCTCAGGAAAGCGCACCAACCTCTAGATTGTTCGGGGTGCTGCTGGTGGTGTACTTGTTTTCATGAAAGACCTCAAAAGGTCTTGATTTCGTTCCAAGGCAGTACAAAAGCATCTCTAAAACTGTAAAAAGGTTTGTGGGATGGACAGATGAATGTTCCCATACTGATCTGCTGACAGTTTCTAGTAATGCTGTGTTACCTTTTCATGACAATGAAAGAAGTTAGATGACAAAAAAACCAAACCATATTTCTTAGCTGCAATCATTTATTTTAAAATAATAAAAGTGGGGGGAAAACAACAGTCCAAATTATTTACCAAGATCTTTGGCAGATGTCATATCAGAATTTCACCATTTCCATTTCACATAGCAAACCACTTACCGTCAAGTTCTTTTAACACAGATAAAATAAGCATACTGTTACATTAGTCAAGTCTACTAGGTTACATAATTAAAATCACAATAATTTTGGTATCATCCTAAGCTGTATTGGTGCTAACAAATGAATAATGAATATTAACATGGAATAGTCAAAATTCCAGAAGTTTGTTCAAGCATAGGTTGCCCTTTTTTTGAAAGAAGTAATTGAAAATAATGTTTACACGGTCATGAAAATGTCAAATAGATCTGCAGTTTACAAGAGTAAAATAAGCACCTTCATAGGGTATGGTCTTTTGGATGAAAGCCTAAAAGAATCCAGAGAGTTTTGCTTTATTGAATTAGTTACCTCTTTTGTATTTTTTTTTTTAGCTCATGTGGAGCATTTGCTGCGGCATTTATATGTGATTCTTTTCAAGCCTGGCAACATTTGGCAAGTTTATTTGTTTTTTTCCAGATGCCAGTACTGAAGCTTTAGGCAATGGAAGGAGATCCTGGTAAATTTCCTTGGTCGTTGTTCTAATTTGATCTGGTATTTTTAAATATTTAAAAAAACCAAACCAAACCAAACCAAACCAAAACACCAAAAACTGGCAGCCTTAAAGTTATTTACGGTCTTGTAGATTGATTATATTCCAAAGATACCGTTCTGCTTTGGGGGGGGATTGAGGAAATAATGAGTCTGACTTACTGAGAAAACCCTCTTTAAGACAAGATGTGATTTTTTTCTGTAATAACAATCATAGGTTAGGTGAAATACAAGTCTTAGGCTTCTTTTTGTAATTAAAAGATAAGTCTCTTGTTATGTACTAGTAAAGGTAGATGGAGGATAAGAAATTGAGAAGAGACTATTGAGACGGTAATTTTTGAGGGTCACTGCAAGTAAGATTAAAATTTGAGCTGACACTGTTCTGATTTTCGAACACTGGAAGGTCTGAAAATGCAGTTAATGTTCTTCACGCATTTGTAAGCCTGAAAAAGGAGTCTGGCCGTTAGGTGTGGGGAGAAAAGTCTGTCACGTGAAAGAAGAAAAACAAAATCTTTTAGATGAGGTAGTGGGGGAGAAAAAAAATGCATGCAGTGAAGGGAGGGGAAAGCAAAAAGCTAGTGTGTGTCTCTGATGCCCACCTTGTAGCCCAGGCACATATCCTGCTATCTTACTGTGTGCCAGAGAGCACACGGTGTGACCATCAATTGCTGAAGACACTTTTGCCTCCACTGACGCTGTAGTGCCTGCTCAAACGATGGCTTGCTCTGTTAGCCTGTGGGTACAGCAGGGAACTGGCTGGGGAGTTGGGCAAGATGTCTACGCCTTGGTTTCTAGGTTTGCACTGCCCTTGGGTGAGGTGTGTTTTTGTTTCCCTGCCCACGTTGAACAACATGACCGCAAGGTTCAACAAAAAATGCAAATACCAGGATTTATTTGTAAGACCCAAAATAGTCATCCCCATTTACAGATGTTTAAAAAAAACAGAGGTGTGAAAAGAAAAGCTATAGTGTATGTACTTGTGCTGCAGTTACATCAGAGGGATACCTCTTCTGTCATTCAGTTTACGCATTTTTTTCCCCTGCTGTCCAGACAGTGGTTGGGTCTTTAAGCTTTGCCCATTTCTCTGTGTTTCTTACGAATTGTTAGCTGGTATAGCTGTCTTCCTTTGAAGCCTTTTAGCGGTCTGTATGGTTGTAACCATTCACCCTAAAACTCACTGTGTCCTCTTCTTAAGTAGGAGACAGTAACTCCTTTTAGTTAGACCACTCCCTGATGAGAATAAAAGTAACTTTTCATAGATTTGTACAATGCCTCGTTGTTATTCTAGGAATCATCTCCTGCATATGATTGCCTAGAAATTCTTAGCTTCAGTGAAATGCAAAAGTCTCTCTCTTCTCTGGTGATCAAAGTAATCCAGGGACTATTGCTGCAAATCTTTTTGTTTATGAGAGACTTGTCTCTGAGTCCCTGTGTTCAGTTACAGTATGGATTTGTGTGCCAGCTTATTGCTTTCCTGGCAAAGTTGGGAGAAGGGAACACAGAACCAAACTCTTAAAACTTAACTTGAAACACTGCTGCCCAGTAAAATCATACAGGGTTTGCTGTACAGCAAATTGCATGCAAGTTGTTACCAGCTTACTTTACTTCTTAAAAAGTAGACCCAAAGATGTATATTTGCTGACTCTTTCTTTCATTGGCAGAGTTGAGTTTGCTTTATCTTTTACATATTGCAATTCAAGATTTGTTTCCATGTATTTTATCACTTGGTGATAAGATGACTTCTGCCTCTAGTCAACACCTTTGTGGGTTTCGTGAAAGCTAGTTCAAAAGCTTCAAAGGCTAAGTGCAAAAAAGAAGAGAGGTAAAAATCTTTAAAAATCAGGAAATATAAAAGAAAAGCTTCTAACAGTCTTTTGACTTAGTCACATTACACATTCTGGATGCTTTATGATACTGATTTATTGTATTTATGACAAGTAATATTATATTCAGCCAAATATTTAACAAGAGAGACAACAGCGTATGAGATATTGCAACACAGCCAAGGTATCCCAGCGCTGTTGGAACTTTAATTCTTATTTTAACTGTGCACTTCAAAACATTGTACCCTGGTTTCTTTGTTTTAAGCAAACATTTCTATCAATCATTGGCATTTAGAAGGATATGAAAGATTTACTAAAATAGATGTAGTCAGCTTTGTAAAAGTCCATTACCAGTTTTCTGATGAGATGCCTATCTCCTTGCTCCACATTCGTTCAGCTTGTAAATCTAGGAGGTACTACAGCTGTTAAAAATATGGAGCTTTCTCTGCCTCCCCACCCCATTTGCTGTCAGACTTGACACCAGTTGGGCAAGTGATATCTTCCCCACAACATATTAAATGCAAGACCTTTGCATTTCCCAGAGATTGCTGTATAGGAATGAGACAACTTTATAGAGCTGTTTATTTACAGAGCTCAACTCTGTAAGTGAATTAAAACATTGGTCCTTTTGAATTCCTTTTCTGTGAGCACCCTTGCATGCAAGGTTTCTCAGCATTCTCTGTGATTCTCCATGCTTCTCACAGAGAATCAAATGTTTGTGAAACTCTGGCTAATTTTGCTTTTCAGGCACATGTGCATTTGACTTTGACTCCAGTGGGAGAAAGTAGCCATACTGTATACATTTTCACGTGAACCGGTTGGAGCTAAACAAAGCAGACCTGGACTTTGAATGGCACACAACGTTGTACCATTATATGACAACCCAAGCAATCAGAAATTGTGTCAGATCCTCAAAAAAGTCTTAAAAAGCATGAGTGGTTTTTGTTGGGTTTTTTTTCCCTTGAGAAAAAGGTTAAATGCAGGATTTCTTTTGCTTGTCTTCTGGTTTCTCAACCTTCAGATTATCTTTTTTCTGAAATCAGATGTCCTAGAAACTTACTTTAATTATTGTGATTAAAACTAAGATTTAATGCCATAAGAAGAAGCTGAGACTTAAAGAAAAATGCACAAGACTCAAGTTATGAGAACCGGTAACACAAATTCATTAAAACACTGGATTTCTAAATTCAGAAAACCTCCAAAAACCAGAATTGATCAGGTTGGTTTAAAGACATTGCGACATGTTTGTGGGTAAGCTAGGAGCCAAAGAGAAGAAACACTTCTGTTGTTTTTCTTGCTCTGCGCGGAATAAAAACCTATATACAGTTAAGTTCAAAGCTTGCCTCGGAGCAGCTTTGACTGAATCATGTGATTCTTTCCTGTAGTTTGTAGCACTTGTACTAGGGTTCCAGTGTAAGCAGCTGGGGCTATTTCTTGGCACAATGGTTTCAGATGCAGCGACACAGCGATCATTGTGAACCGTAATTCTGTGGTTAAGGTTTCCTATTCCATTTATCTGCATACAAAGGGAAGTAGCATTCCTCCCACCTGAAGTGCCAGCTGCATTACACTTGCACCGCTGTTGCGCTTCTTTTTTTCAGCTTCTCTTGCTTTATTCTTTTCCTGCCATTTTTGGAGAGAGAAGTTCCTTCCTCCACAGTCCCGGCTCCCAGTCAGAGGGACACAGAGCGCTTCCTCTTCCTAGCGGCATACTCCCCCACAACAAAATTCGATAAGGAGTGGCTCAGGCGAGTGTCCAGAGTATCAGAGTTGTTGCTACTGCTGCTGATTTTCACCCATGGGCACAGGCACCGAAGCATGGCTCTGCGGATGTAGTTGTCAAAGCAATAGTAAATGAAGGGGTTGGCACAGCTATTGGCAAAAGCAAAAGGGCTGCTCACCTTCATGCCCAGCTGGGCAACCATGTCGGGAAAACAGTCGGGCTGCTTCAGGAGTCCCAAAAGGATGGCCATAAGCTTGAAAAGATTGAAGGGAACCCAGGAGATAACAAAAGCCGCCACTACAATGAAGACGATCTTGATGGATTTCCTCAGTTTCTTATCGTGTTTCCCAGCTGTCTGATAATGCACACAGAGTCTCTTGGTGATGGAGCAGTAAAAGGTTAAGATACTCAACAGTGGGAAGAAGAAGGCCAGGATTAAAAGCATCAGTGACATGATCTGTTTGGCTTCTGTCACGGCTTTGTCTGTGCAGTAAGTCTTTCCATACTGCTTCTTCAGTTCTCTGGACAAAAGGGTTGGCATCCCTAAGCAGCAGGATAATAACCAGACACAGATGCAGAGTCCACTGGAATAGGATCTTGTTCTGACCCGTCTAGCGATAGAGGGATGCATGATAGCAAGGTACCGGTCAGCACTCATACAAGTGAGGAGGAGGATGCTGCAGTACATGTTGACTGAGATGACATAGGAACTAGTTTTACAGAGGAAAGAACCTACCCTCCAGCTCCCTTCCGATGCCTCCTTGTCCACCCAGAATGGCAGCGTGATGAGGAAGATGAAGTCAGATGCAGCAAGGTTGATGATGAAGACATCGATCAGCCTCTGGACCCGTCGCTTGAAGACCAAGGCTACTATCAGGATGGAGTTGCCGACGATGCCCACCAGGAACACAGCAGCGTACAGGATAGGGAGAAAAGTAGACATATGTTGCAGATGCTGATACTGGCAGTTGTCATCGTAGTAGTAGTCGTAGTTGAAAGTGACTGTAGTCACGGGCGAAAGCTGGGTGAGTTCCATTTCTGGCCAAGCTGTCCTCATCCCCACTCTAAGCAAGGCTCTGAGCTCCCCCTACCCTTCCCCTTAAGGTCTTCTTTAAAAACATGTTAGCGAGTGAGGGGGGAGGAGTAGGGGGAGGGAGGAGGAGAAAAGTGGTTTTCGGGGGGTAATCTATACGCTTTTAGCCAATCACATAGGCAACAGACAAGCGATGAGTCTCTGATTAGTCAAAACCCTGTCTCCAGAATAAACATTTGCTTCTTTTCTTAAAATCAGGTTTAGTTCTACTGATTTTATCTTCATTTTGCATTTGCCTGTGTAAGCGAACCAGGTTTGAGTTTTGCTTTTATTTTGGGGGGAGGGAAGGTAGTTTTCAAGATTGTGAACTTTTTATTTTCTAAGACAGGATATTGCTAGTTTGCAGAGGTTCAAGACTGTACCAGCTCTGAAGAAGTCAGAGAATGGTGAATTCAGGTGCCACATTCTTTATCTTTATTCGAAACATTTTGTATAAATTGCTTTTCAGCGCAAGTTCAACTTTTCTAAGGCTTGGAGATTTTTACTTTCTTTGTCTGTTTATGATTGTTGTTTTCTGTTGGGAGTAATTCTCTCATACGAAGACATTTAGGGAAAAACATTTCAAACTATCATCTCCGTTCTGCCCTGTAGTTAGTTGTTCTGTATCAGTCCCAGGCTCTCCACTGCTCTGCCAGTGCCCCCCTCTTTCCCTGCAGCCCCTTCAGTTCCCCTAGCCCTGGGCTCCCCACACCCAGCTTTATCAATGTAGGGGGCAGTTTTCCAGTGTGTCGTATACTCTTCCGCAATTTGAAACTTCATGTTCCCGTCCCTCCAGAGGCTTCCTTATTGGCCACAGTCCTGGTCTCCAGAGCAGCGGTTTGTTCCTTACTCTTCTGACTGCACAGCCCACATGGCTCCTGAGCCATTGTTATGTACAGTGCTTGCTTCTCTTAAAGAGCTTGTCTTAAAGAGATTATTTTCTTCATCTTTTATTTGCAATATCAGTATCGCTCCAGCTGTGGCTTACCTTACAGATGGCCTTTTCAGCATTACATAAATCAAATGAAAATTCTCACTTTTTAAACTAATGCATTTATTACAGCTTTGTGTGGTGCTTACTAATTTGAAACTTCTGCTACTTCATCTTCCTTCCTCTCTTCTGCAGATAATTTCATCTTCTCCTTCCTCTCCCTCCCACCTGCATGTTCACAGACCAGGCACCTCTTCAGGATTCTCAAAGCTTTGAGCAAATTGCTTACCAGAGTGTGCTTGAGCCCCAGCCAGATAGATTGCAGCCATGTATATCTCCACAACACCAAATCACATGGACAGCAAATTTGTCCCATCCAGTGCAGTCTGGATGCCCTCAGATTGACTCTGCCAGTGCTCAGGTTATGTGCTCCTGTGCAGCAGGTACCTGGTAGGCTTCCAGGCACCTGGAAGAGCAGACAGCTGCTGTTAAATGACTGGCTGCTGGATCAAGGGATATTTAGGTGGGCACTCTCTCTTGTGTAGGTACACTGATACCTAATAAGGATCTAGTTACATACAACGGCCGCCTTATCAGTGGGGCACTAGTGGACCTTAGCTGACTATTTTTCATGGAATGTGTAAGGATTTAATTATCTCATTGCGTGTAATTCAGCCATCACAAACTCTGGAAAAAAGATCAAGGTATATAAAAACGCTCTGGCTCAGATTACTGATTTGTATGCCACAGACATAAGTGTGAACTTGTAAGGAAGCATAGGCTAAAATCATCTTCTCGCCTTCTGAAGATGACAAAACATATACCTACTTTTCAGCTAAGAGTTGTGTAAAAATGCCTAAGTATCTTACAGTTTACAGAAATTATTTTTGATGGATTCAGTGCAGAGGTGAGTTTGGTGTCATCTTTGCTTATTTCTGCTTCAAGGAATGTGTGTCAGTTTTTTTCTTCCAAGAAGCACAGGTAAATAGAGGCATTCTCTTCGTATCAGTACTAGAGTAAAAGATCAGCTGAACCCTACGGTCTGCCGTATAATAGTTCTGCCTCTCTTGCAAAGATGGACCTACATGTTATTTTACTCTGCCCTTAGATCCTAACAGCTTACATGCAGTTGCAAGCTTTAGAAATCGGGCACAAACTCCTCTCCCTCCATCTCACACCACTACATACTCCGTGAAAATCACTTCCTCCCTCTCCCCGTCTCAGAGCAGACAAAAGAGTGACTAACTTTTAAAAAAGCTTAATGGAACCATAAAAATAAGCATATGTCCATGTATCCTTGTGTTTGCATTTCCTCATTTTGTTGTCTACCTGCAGTTTAATAGCCTTATTTACTAAAATAAAAAATTAGATAGTAAACCTTTTCCAACAGGGATCAAGTCTGTTCTCTTGAATATATTCTGGATTTCTTGAATGCTGTAAATAGACTTTGTGGATGTCACTGTGTGTTGCCATATTACAGATGTGGCACCTCCTTATCTGGACAGAAGATTTGCAAAGATAGTATGAAGCATGGTCATGCATAATGAAGTGATCTGAAGAGCCTCTACCCTCTTCTCACCCCACTCGTAATTTCCCCAGCATTTCTCTTCCCAGACCTCGACAGACACATGTAAACCCTTTTCCTGAACAAAATTTTCTGCTGAAGCAACAGCTACTGGCTTGGCCTGGGCGTATGTTCTTCCATTCAGGGTACCCATCTTGTCCAGCCCTTGACGGAGCTCTGCTGAGGAAGTCTGAAAAAATGCAGCCACGGGGTGCTGAATAATGTTGAACCTGAGAGTGAACCTAAAGCTTTTGTAACGACATGCTCCCGACTGTCATCATGGCCGTGAATTTGGCCAGTTCTGCTTTGGAGTGTATGTTTCTCTGATGGTCCTGCCTTTCTAAAATGCACTTGTGAAGTTTTTTGTGTCAGCGTTTGTACCGTTCCTTAAATCTTCCTCATAGGAAATACTGAGGTCTTTCCAACGGTAGCAAGGGAAAAGATTTCATGCCTTTTGTTCACAGTTCTGTAACGCTTGTGATAACATGTATTATGGTAGCTTTTTAATGTTATGGCAAAATCAGTAGAAGAGATGTGCAGCAGAACAACCTACACAGGAAGTAATGCAGGGTTATTGATTTAGTTTGTTACACACACACACACTCCCCTTACACATTTCTGCAGTTGAAGCATTTCTGGTAGCAAGGTGTGGGGTTTGTTTTTTTCTAATTTTTTTACATTCTGTGTCTTACTGATTGTTTAAATGTGGGTTTATTTCAGCTTGTACATATGCTTTTATATAAGCACAGGCATCTAGATAAAACAAGCTACAATCTGTAAATTATTAATGATGAATGATAAATGCTGAGAAGGAACGGAGGTTCATTTGGCTGTAAAAGAAAGTGTAGTAGTTTCTAAATGATTGTGCTTCAAAAACCTTCTGTAAGGAATAGAGATTTGCAGACCTAATTAAAAAAAAAAAACAAAACCCCCCACCAAACTGGCCGAAACTGCCCTACTATACTATAACCTAGGTGAAGGCAGGCTCAGAGGTAAGCAGATGAGTACTAACCAACTGAAGTTTCACCCCTGAACAAAGAGGAGCGGTTAGAACTGATTCAGGTAAAATTGTGGGTACTGAAACAATGGATTGGGATAGGTTGAAATAGTTTCATGCTGAGAGCAGTGGTCTCCAAAGTGGGATGCGGGAAGAAAATAATTTTTGTACACTTAATAAAATAACTGTTTAAAAAATAGTGTTTATATCCTCTTTATCTCATCCTTTCTTAATTTATATTTTTGTCTATGTTCATATATTAACTAGTATTCTATAGACTAATAATATATTAGTACAGTAGTACATGTATATAATTTTTAAAGAAAATATAATAGGGGTGGATGCTCAAAAATTTTTTACTGATGGGGGGCATGATAAAACGGTTTGGAGACTTAGAGGGCAAGTGGATATCATTAAAGGGAACCTGTACTATTCATCGTATTTGGAAGAAGCACATCTAGAACGTCTTCTCTCTGTGAAAATCATGGTGGAGTTTTCTTAGCTTACTGTGTTCTGTGCCACAGATAGAAAAATACAGAAGGCAGAAATAAAACCAGGGAGACTGTATAAAGAGGTCTGAGGGGAATCCAGGGGATTTTCTGCTCATTCTGGCTATGTGAAATGCTCGTAGATGGTGCCTAAAACACAAAAACTAAAACTGCCCTTTTTATTATTACAAAGAGGATATTTGCTGGGAGAGGTAATATCTTGTAGTAAATTAGCTAGTAGTATTGGAAGAAACGGGCAGACTTTTGAACACTTTTTCAGGTCTGAATCAATAACTTCTGAAGCGAATGTGATAGATGAAGAAGGTTTTTTTCATTTCTTATCTAATTTCTCATCCTGTATCAGCTTCATTTAATACAGGTAGTGCCACCTCCTACAAATGTTTAGTTACTTCCTTAGACTGTGAGAGCTAAAATGACACAAATTTTGCATGACACAAATTTTTTTGCAACATACTAGGGGTTTGTGTGTTTGCTTGTTTTGTTTGCAGCGCTCTGATTTTAAACTGTCAATGCCTGAGAACTTCTGTTAGAGGTACTAATGAGTGCACGTGACAGGTCTGCTATCGAAGAAACTTCAGTTTTCCAAAAGCAGGAACAGCATTAAAGCTATAGCCATCAGCGTTACTCCCTTTGTGCTTTCATGTCCAAACTACCACAGTTTCTGCACAGTAAAGCAAACTTTTTCTTTGAAAACCTTCCCAAATGATCCTGCTCTGTAGCTAAACTGATCAACTAGTGGTTCTGCTGAGGCACGCTGAGGAGGTGTGAGAAGAAGAGAAAACAAAAAAGATAGGTGTTAGCAATGAATGACTGTGCGTTTGTAACGTTTTTATTGGGTTAGTCTTATTATACGGAGGGATATTTTTCTGGAAAAAAAAAAATCCAGGTGAAATCTGTAGAGAAAGCTGTATTTGAAATTAAATAAATAAAATGAAAACACATCTCTTCCCTCTGGCTGTTTTCGAGCAGCTGCACACAGCATATTGATCAGGGCAGATTATGAAGAAGAGGCCACTGTAGTCTAACTCAATAATGGAAGCAGCAATGGCTGCAAAATTTTCCAGAATTGATTCTCATTTTTACGAGATTAGATCTTTTAGGAGAAAAACCTGTAGACTTGCCAGTGTTAGATAATTCACTACGATTTACAGTAAACGGTTCCAATTCTGCTTATCCCACATCTTAGAATACAGAGGGGTTTTGTTGTTTTTTTTCCTTTTTTTTCTAGCTTCAACTTCTGATAGTTTTGCCAGGTATACTGAAAAAAATTATTACCGATTTTTTGTTCCCTACTGCCATTATGTCTATTTTATGGTCTTGCAACTCCTTAGCTCTCTGTTCAGTAAATTAAATTGACTGACCTTCTGTGATATATTTCACTGAGAGATGTTTTCTAATTGCTCGGTGATTTTCACGTCCCTTTTCAGGTTTCTCTGTACTTTATCAGCATGTCAAAACTAGACATGCTATTTCAGCAGCCAGCAGCAGCAACTCTAGATGTGATACAACTTCTTTCCTCCTTGTGATTTCTCTGTTTATACATCTGAGGTTGCAGGAAAATTGTGGGGTTTGGCCACAGCACTATCTTGGCAGTTGGTAATCCACTGTGACCCATTTGTCCTTTTCATTTTGTGCTTCCCAGGATAAAGTTTTATGTCGGGTAAGTATATGCAGCCTCCACTCTTTGCTCTTAAATGAATGAGCTCATGAGTGACCTTACTGAGTGCATGTTTGCTTGCCCCCGGCTGCCAAATGATCGGGTCACCCTGTACCACTGCCCTCTTCATGTCATTATTTACCCTTCCCTCAGGCCTCGTGTCATCTGTGAAGTTTATGAGAGATACGCTGCTTTCTTCCAGGCCATCAATAAAGATGTTAAATATTCTAGAGTCTAGCATAAATCCCAGTCAGACTCCAAAATACATCCTTGCAGACAGTTACGTTATGAGGTGTTGGTGAGATCTGGAAAGGTGGGGCATATAGGCTGAGGTTTCTTAATTAAACATAATTTCTAGTTATTTTTTTAAATAAAAAACAATTATTTTGTCGCACCAAGTCAGAGAAGTTTCTTATATCACTGCTTTCACCTTTGCCATCCTAGCTTCTTACCTCGCTGCAAAAACGCTTCCTGGCTGCTCTGGGAGAGGAGTTGGTCAGGGTCATTCCCTCAGATCAGTCCTCGGAGATGTGAAAACCTCGGACCCGATTCTGGTTTTTCTGAGTATTTGTTTGCTAGTTTGGAGGTTGGTAAAATCAAAACTGGGTGTGGTGGTCTCAGCAGGGAAGTTGTTAACCACTTTTAAGAGTCCTCTTGTAATTCACATGGGTATGTGTACCAGGGACTGGGGGAAATGTCGCATGTGGCGTGGAGCCAGTATTGCCAGTTTTTGCAATTTTTACTAAATCTTTTTTTTTCCTTACTTGGTGTTTTCCCAAGTCAGTCACCCAGGCTATTGTGTCACCATTTTTACAAACAATCAAGCAAAAAAGAAAAAAATGTGAGCCTGACGGCTGCAGGGGGAGACCAAATAATAGAAGTTGCAGAAATTAAAGAGTTTGTAGAGGTGGTTTTTTTGTGTTTCTGTAAAAACTGATGGCTGTTACAGCAGGTACAGGACGTTGGGATCATGACTCCAGATTCCCAAGTGCCCATGTCTTGCAGGTGTGCAATTTCGGCATTAATCAGAGTTAAGCCTTTACTCCGAGGGTGGTGAGGCACTGGAACAGGTTGCCCAGGGAAGCTGTGGATGTCCCATCCCTGGAGGTGTTCAAGGCCAGGTTGGATGGGGCTTTGAGCAACCTGGTCTAGTGGGAGGTGTCCCTGCCTATGGCAGGGGGGTTGGAACTAGGTGATCTTTAAGGTCCCCTTCCAACTCTATGACTCTATGAAATCAGCACCGTGGCTCAGGCCGGGCGAGGGTGGTGCGGGGCACGGTGCAGCAGTGTGGCGGCGCGGGGCTGGGCCGCCGCCGTTCCAGCCGAGCCGGGCCTGTGTCAGGGGCGGGGGCCTGCCAGGCACCAGGCGCCCCCGCGGAAACACCCACCGGTGGCTGAGGGGAGGAGGAGGCGAGGTGGGTTGTCCGTGGGCGTCGAAAGGTGAGGGTGGGCCGCTCCAGCCGGCATCGCGGCGGCGGCGCAGGGGCGGGGCGCCGTGGAGAACTACATCTCCCCTGGTGCCGGCGGGTCGGGCGCCTCGTCGCCGTTCCGGAAAAGGGCGGGAGAACTACATCTCCCAGGGCGCCCAGCGCGGCGGGCGGGGGGGGGGGCCTGGCCGGGCGCTGCCCCGTCCCTGGGCACGGCACGGCACGGCACGGCACGGCACGCACGGCGGGGCGGAAGCGGGGCGGAAGCGGCGCGGCAGGGCCGGGCCGGCGGGGCGAGGCGGCGATGGGCGGTGTGTGCGGGGCCGGGCCGGGCCGGGCCGCGGCGGTTGTAACCGTTGGAGGGGGCGGTTGCTGAGTGGGGGCGGGGAGGCGCTCTCCCGGGGTTTGCTGGCTGCCGACGGCTCCGCCGGGAGGTTGCTCCCCCTCGCAGGGCTGTCGCCTGAGAGGCCGGAGCGGGCGGTCGCGGTCTGGGTCTGTGGAGATGATCCGGCCGGCCTGGCCCTTGCCTCGGTCCTGGCGGCGGGGGTTGAAGCGTGTCGGCAGGGCTCGGGCGGGCTGCGAGCGGTGCCGGTGCCGGAGGGCGGCCCGGGTAGCCGATCGGCTGTGGGGCTCCGCGTTTGCGTGGGGCGAGAGCCGTTCAGATGGTCGCTTAGCCCGGCGCTGCCTGTCTGCCCGTGTGCAGGATTGATCCTGGTGGGGCATGCTGCTGCTGGCCTGAGGGCTCTTGCAGTCATTTTTCACCCCCCCTTACTTTTTTTTTTTTTTCCCCGCCCCCTTAATGAGTAGCGCTGGGAGATCTCTGTTAAATAATTTCAAAGTGAAATGATGATCTCAAACTATTTGGTTTGCTTTCTACTTCTAGATCACTTTTTGCGAACTGGTGGTGGTGAACAGACTGAATGAATGGAACACTTAGGGCAGACAGGAAGTTTGCGTTTCACGCTCTCTGCTTGCCACAAGACACAAAACAACACTGTGTCTCTGAAGTGACCTGTAAGCATTGGAGCTGTGTGTCCTGAGGGACTCTGAGGACCTCTGAAGGTAAAAAAGTGTTTGGTAGCATTCTTTCCTAACTCTCTGTTGCCCCAAGTATTAAAAGGAGGATCCTGTTTGGTAGTGTTGCCAGCACTCTCCACACATTTACGCCTTCTTTTAGGCCTTTTGCCTATTCTACTTCCCCAAAGAGCAGTCAGATTGCAAGCATGTTTTCTGAGAAAATGCCAGCAAACGCAGCCTTATTCTTTTGTGATGTCAGGTAAAAGGAGTTTCTCAAATGTGGTAGCCTGCTATTGGCTAAAGGGAGTGATTGCTGTAACAGGATAAAAATATGCATATTTTTGTATTCCCCTCTGCCATGGTTCAGTAACTTATTAAAACGCTTCTCTGTCCTCCAGTCTTACATTTGATTTTTTGCCAGAATACTTGTGTTTGTGCTGCTCTGTGTTTTTTCTTTTTCAACTCTACTGACTTTCCCTGATTTTTTTTTCCCCTTCTGTGAAGTGCGTGTATCTAGCCATTCCTTGGAATGTTGCTGCTAGTTTGGCCTTTGCCTTCTCTTTTATGAGCTGGTGCTTTGAAATTTTTACGTGTCTCCCATCTTTCAAAAATGAGTATGATATCCTGTGAAGCACTTCTGCTTAAGTGCATGTTTACTGCTGCCTTGTGTTGTCTTGTATTCATTACAGAGCTTAGTTTCAGCCATAACTTGTTTGAAGTAACTTCTGCTGTTAGAATAAAATGTGCCAGCAGTGCCATATGAACAAACCTTTTGTAAAAACTATAAAGGTTCTTGCTGACAGCCTAGAAAGGCATAGTATTTCCATTTATTATCAATCTTTGTCTTTATAATTAATGTCATTTTTTGGTAAGTAAGCTTATTCTAAGGCACTTGCTACATATTGTTCTGCATAGAACCTTTTGCAAAGTGTGGCATAATCTTATGAACACGCAGTGTCTTTCTTCGTGATCTTCTCTGGTAACTATTTCTTACTGACTATGCTTACTACTCCCATTGAGCTCTGTCTGGGGCTGGAAGGATGGTTCTCTCTTTAACAGAGCAAAGGACACCTTGTTTAAGTGGGGATGTGTCTACTGTAAATAAACATGCATACTCACTGAATAGGCAGAGTAATCAACTATGCTGTGGCAGGAAGAACTTCTATTTCAAAATTTGCTTAAAATGTTGTGGAGTTCTTCATCTCTTCTGTAAGGAGTTGAAGTGTTAGGCAGAAGCATTAAGGTGGCCTTTATTATAATGGATTGGGGGTGTGCTCTTGCCCTGGCACTGTCTTGTCTATACTGAAAATCCATGTGTGTTCTTTCTGGGACAAATGCCACACAAAGCCTCTGGGACTGTAAGCCACTTCAGCTGCTTTCTCCCTATCCCCGGAGCTGTGAATTGCAAGGATTGAACGTAGGTAGTCATGCCCTTTTTACCAAGTGGGTAATGACAGTTCTGTAATTTACTATTTGATTTTTAATCCTTCATTTTGCTTGTGAACTGCTTTTGGTTGCCAGCTGACATCAACTCTGCCAAGTCCACTGTATGCCAACGCACAGAAAGCTGGCTAGAAGTGTGTGGTTGTGTTTTAATATTTCCAGCACCAGTGTTCTGCACCTGGCAGCAGGGATGTGGTATCTGAAAGTAAGATTTTTTTTTTTTGAGACAGTTGTTTTCTTTCTGCATGTTAGGTACAAAGTTGATAGGACTTTGTTATTGTAAGCATTTATATTAAAAGGCAATGGCAGCAAATGGAAAATAATGTCCTGCTTACATTCTTTTTTGCTGGACCCTACTTTGAGGATGGAGCTTGTAGGTTCTTGTGATTCCTCCTTCCAGAGAGAGCCCTTTTTAAAGAGAGGAGTTTGTTGCAGAGGGTTCCTCTTGCAGGGAGTGTAACTGCAGTATACTGGAGAATCCAGACCAGCTTGCTCGCCAGCCTGTTCTGCTGCTTGCCCTGAGAGTGAGTTCCCAGAGGATCTGCTCAGCTCGGAGTTCAGCTGAGCAAGAGCTGGGCAGCACAGTTTTGGCCCTGGAGATGCCACTTGCCCTGTTTGCTTTGTGAAAAGTTTGTGAAGGGGAGGGGAATCCCTCAGTGTGGATGGATAGTGAGGTCAGCCCTATACAGCAATTTGCTCTCTCCCTATTCTGCTCATCCAATATCCTGTGTACCTTGAGCTAGATGCTAGGGTATCAAAGGAGTGTATAAGTACATAGCATTGCTCAGAGTATTTGCTTTCAAGTCTGGACTTGATTCTAGGTCTTCTAGATAAATAAGCCCAGATACAATGTTTTCTCCCCCTCAATATTTGTCCTAGCTTGTAAGAGTTCACAGCTTGTGGATTATTATTTAAGTACAGTTGTGGTATGCAAACTTTGCAGTATTTTAAATGGGTGTTGCTTGTCAGTTTACCCAAAATCAGTTCTATTCTTACTCGTTGCTAAGGATGCAGTTAAATGAGGCATACTCTCTGCACTATCCCTCCTTGAATATGGAAATTAAGCATAGAGGATGATAGGGGTACACATCATCTCTCCTCTCCAACTCTGTTAGCCAGTTTCAACCAAATAGAGGAGCACGTGGGAGGGGAGAGAAATAAGAATGCAATTGCTAGCAGCAAATACCAGTGCCTTTAAAACTTCCTGCTTTAATTTGCACCTTGTTTCATAGTTCAGAATTTCTTATTGGCAGGTCTGACTTGAGTGCTCATGCTTTTCCTTGTGAATGTTGTGTTTTAAGTTTCCAGTTGCGGTTCATTCAGTTGCAAAGAAGCTAGACCAAAATATTTTGATCAAAGTGTGTGGGAGGAGGGAGGTAGAAAAAGCAATAGACAAGAGCTGATTAGATAGTAGCACATGTAACCAGACTAGCTCTAGCTGCTGAGTTAACTTCAGTTGATTTTTTTTTTTAAATTTTTTTTTGGCAGATGCATCAAGCCTGGTTCATCAAAATCCATAAATTTAATCAAGCATAGAAAATGCATGAGCACAACAGGCATCTAAGAGTCCTCTGATGTTTTGCGCTATCTGCAAAACATTCCGTGTATTAGCAATCAATTACTCATTAAAGTCACAGTATTGTCACAAGTGTAAGCATGTGGGGTATCTGTATTTTCCCATGCCTCCTTTGACCCTGAATTTACACGGTTGTGAGCATGACCCTGCAAAGGAAGACACAAGTGACCCCTAATACAGGGAGCCAGAGCAAGGTCCTCATGCCAGCGCATGAAGGCCTTTCAGTTTTGGAAGGTTTTGTCATCTTGTTCCCATGGAACAGGGCACCCCCCTGCATTGTTTTAGCTCTTCAGAAACACCACTGTGTGTATTGTGGCATTATTGCAGCATTTATCCTCATTTCCAAATTTGTCTTTCGGTGCTTCCTTCGTGTTCTGTCTTCAATGCATGGATAGGTTCCTCTGCTTCCCTAAAGGCATTCCGGCATCTTGGCATGGCTGCCCTTTGTGAACAGTCTGGAAGAGCTTTTTTGGCATGCTTGTGGTTCTTGTCTTTCCTGTAAACACAAGCTGTGAAAGCCTTATGGGATGGCAGGCTAAAAATAACTTCTACCCTTGGTAATCTCTTAAGGAAAGATAAGTCTTCTGCCTAGGCGCTGTGGATGGATTCTCTGTGGTTCCCTGCAATCAGGATCACAAATGGCAGTGAGCTGTGCCATCTGCTTTGGGGACAGAGTTGCTGTTACTCTGTCAGTTGCTGTCTCGGATAGAGCGGCTAGTGCAGCGTGGCTGGGAGAAGGGTGATATCCATGCTGTGAATTCCCAGATCCAGTGGATGCTGACTAGTATTGTAGACTTGCTTAGTTGTTCCTTTGATTCCAGCATGTTGGAAAAAGAAGACATGCATATCCTGAGGGGACACTGCGTAAGAGGAATGATGTCACGACTTTGACACTGCTAGGATAAGTTTGCATTTACTGTCAGAGGAGTTACTCACTTGGCCTTCTCTTTCCTTACAGCAGCAAGGGTGCAATGATGGATAACCGTTTTGCTACTGCACTAGTAATTGCTTGTGTTCTCAGCCTCATCTCCACCATCTATATGGCAGCTTCCATTGGCACTGACTTTTGGTATGAATACCACACCCTGTCGCCAGCTGAGAATGTTAGTGAAGCTGGTAGGAGCATCTGGGATGAATTTATCAGCGAAGAGGCAGATGAGAAGACCTATACAGATGCGCTTTTCCGGTGCAACGGCACGGTTGGATTGTGGCGGAGGTGTATCACTGTACCCAAAAACTCTTACTGGTACAGCTCACCAGGTATCTCCAAAGCAATTAACACTACCCTTACTTGCCTGGGGTGGTATATGCTAACTTCCTCACAATGTATTCATGCCACTTTGTTCCTCCAGAAGGCTTATTTCTAGCTTATGTGTTGTTTTTTTTTAGTAAAGACAGTCTAAATTTTTAAAGAAGCAAAAGACGAATGTGGTCTGTGGCTGTCAGTGCTACAGACTCTGGATTTGACACATGATACTTGATCTAAATTTAGTCTGGTATAACTCGATTTTTCTTTTGCATTTACTGTCCAACTGGGGACTTATAGTTGCTCTGCCAGTCACTGTCTTTTTAGGAGAGGTCCTGGGATGCAGCAATGGAATAAAGATACTGTTTTATCAAGGGGGTGCTTGCTCCTTTTAGCTAGTCATTCATTTTGCTCATGTGTCACAAATGTCCCACTGTCGTATCAGCACATTTTGGACTCCTTGTACCATAGTGCTAGATACAGAATGGAATATTTATATTCTTTTTCACAATGGTTGGGGGATAAAAAAGTGTGGTGAGCAATTATTTCAATTGATTCAAAGTAGATTTCGAACACATATTGTGTGTGTGAAGCCCTTCATTTTGAGCCCTCTTTAAAAAATGTACTTTCAAACACTTTCTGGAGAGAAAACATTACATGAAATGAAAATACGTATGAATATATTAATGAAAAAACTTTTGAAAGACTCTTAAACCAGATCTGCTCAATAGTATTCTCAAAGCAAATTCTAACTGAGGCATAAAAGGGGAGAAATTTAGTATAGAGAAGCAAATATTTTTAGTCCTTTCTATCCCAATTTTGAATGTGTTTAGTATGATACTACATTCTGCACATGGAGATAAGCACAGCTCAGTTAAGTGACTCTGGGTACAAGAATATGTAACAACATAGTTGAGCATCATATGCTGCATTTCTTTCCCAATCTGTCAAGCATGGCCCAGTTTTCTGTGGATGACCCAGGTAAGCTTGAAGATTCTGCATATTTGAATGCTATCCTTCATCATAGTAACTAAGTTATGCTAACTACATTATGATAAGACATCCTGCAGATCTGTCTTGAGAGGTAATTGTTTTCTCTAAATATGTTTTCTCTGAAATTTTTTCTCAGAGGAGCTTCCCAGCTTAAATGGTTGGGAAAAGAGGAATTGAAGGGAGGGGATGAGAGAGAGAGACACATAATGGTAATTTTTTCTTTTTTTCCCCAGAAACCGGTATGACTACAAACTGCATCAGTTTTTCCCTCTCTGATCAGTTTATGGAAAAGTACATAGAGCCTGGAAATCACAATAGTGGCACAGATTTGAATCGAACTTGTAAGTGTCTGTCACTTCTGGCAGGTAAACAAGTAGGATGAAAAAAAAAATGCTTCTCAAATACAGTCACTGGTGAAGGAAGCATCTGTATCTTGCTCTGGTTTGGGGGGGGTTTTGTTGTTTTGGTTTTTTTGTCTTCACAGTAGCACAGGCAGTAGGACAAAGTTCAGGAGGAAAACTGAAGTGCTTTGGCAAAGGTTTTGCCCCTGAATGCAGTACAGGAATTTGGGAGTTTGAACAAAGTCCTTCCTACTTTAGTGGGGCCTTTGGTCGTTTTTAGCCATGTATGTAGGGTGTCTGATGCAGCAGAAGCAGTGTGGGTAGAAGGGAATATAAGGTGGTGGCAGAAGGTCAGTTTCTAGTACATTTTCAATGAACTTGTTTTGTGTTTCTCATGTGCAGATCTCTGGCGATTGCAGTTTCTCCTGCCCTTTGTCAGCCTTGGCCTCATGTGCTTTGGGGCTCTGATTGGGCTCTGTGCTTGTGCCTGTCGCAGCCTTTACCCTGCCATTGCCACCGGAGTCCTCCATTTCTTGGCAGGTAGGTCTCCTGCCATCCACCAACTTACGCTTCCTCCTCCAGAAGGTCACGGCGACAGCCAGAACACTTCAACAGTGAGCTCATTGCGCTTTTCTGCTTCCTTCCCCAGGGCTTTGTACGCTGGGCCTTGTTGGCTGCTATGTAGCTGGGATTGAGCTGCTCCATAAGAAGCTGCCCCTGCCTGATGATGTGAGGGGTGAATTCGGCTGGTCCTTCTGCCTAGCCTGTGTCTCAGCACCTTTGCAGTTTATGGCAGCTGCTCTTTTCATCTGGGCAGCTCGCACCAACAGAAAGGAATTCACTCTCTTGAAAGCATACCGTGTAGCATAAGTGCTACTACCGAAATATTGGGTTTCCATGTTATAGCCTCTTCTCCCCCCAGCCCTTACTATTTTTTTCTTTTAGTCAGAATTTTACCTTGTACTGCATGCTTCTTGCCAGTTGAGACAATTTAGCCTGCAGGCCCTGAAGACAAAGACCTCTGGGCTAAATGACCAAACTCTGCCAGAAGTCTGCAGAACTTGAACATGTTTTTAAATTGGTTTTTTTTAAGAATTATTATTTTTTAAGCTTCATTTGGTTGTTGAATATCCCCTTGGTTAGGTGTACATCCCCCTTCCTAATTTTATTACCCTGTCAGCCTGGAGGAAATAGGAGTGGTGTTGTGGAGTGGGAGAGAGATATGAAAAGATGCAGGTGGGCAAGAATGGGAACCGCAGTGCACAAATAATAAATACTCAGGAGTTGTCTTCTGTGTGGCCCAAACAGGCAGTACCTATAGAGAGCACCTAAGAGACATGGGGGAAGTCAGAAACCTCTGTTACAGAAATACTGTAGCTAAATCAGTCCTGTAGCTTCGCTTTGGGTCTCTTATTCTCACTAGTTTGCTACTTTTTGTGGCCTCTGCTAAAACTGATGCAGGCAGAGCAGCTGGCTGTGGAAGTACCTGCACAGCACACAATCCCAAAGTAGACTGTGCTCGTGTTTGCTGAGGAGTGGGATAAGTTGGCCCACGTGGAGCTTTGTGCTGCTCTAGCTACACGGCTTCCAGGACCCAGGCTAGTTTGGTATCTGCACTACATGTGATTGTGCACTCTAATCTTAACTTGTGGTGCTTTTGCTTGCTGTGAAATACGGCTTTCATCTCTCTTTTGTTGAAAATGACCCTTCACAAGTTTTTTGGTTTTAATTTGGTTTTGTGTATGTGTGGATATGTACATATATAAACTTAACTTTTTTTAAAGCTCACTTATTTATCCTACATAGCACACAACAGGGTTTTTTTAAAAGGTGCTGCTCTTTTCCCATCTTGCCCCAAACCTATTGTTTAAATTAAATAATAATAAAAAAAGCTCAGAAATCTTCAGCATTGTATGAATCTGGTGGGGTGGTGAGGGAATGGTCTGAAGTGAATTTTACTTAGGTAAAGAAAAGCCAATGTCTAGATTGTTCTCTGTTTTCAGGGAAATGTCACCAGAAACGAAGATGTTTGGTTAGATTTTTTTTTTTTAATTAAATTCTTGGGCTCTTGCTAACTTTACATTTTCTCCTGCTTATCATTGGGGGCATGCAACACCCCATAATTTCTAATCAGTTCACAGCTGCTGTACCTATTTCTTCCAAATCACTGCAACTGTAGCCAGACTGAGTGGCATGTCTTGCCTAGAAAACAATGTTCCAAACCAAAATTGTTTAATTCTGAGGCCTGAACTCCCCTTGTTTCCTTACTCCATGTTTAATAGAAGAAATATGTCTTAGAAGAAATAAATCCTGACAAAGTGAATAAGTCTGTGATGGCAAGGATTCTGTGAGATACTGTTGATGAGAGTGACACAGAAATATGCATTTTTATCTCACAGCTGCTTTTTTTTTTTATTTGGTGCTCTTTTTTTTTTTTTTTCAGTAGGTACTCCTAACCAGGCTGTCTTTGCTGGGTCAACAAACAGCCCTAGTTACTAGTTCCCTGAATATCACAGATATCTGCTTGTATCGTTTCTTCGGGTTTTTTTTATCGTGTGTGTGACCGGGATCAACCTACTTCTCCTTATATTATCATCATTGGAGTCTTTACAAAATGAAACAAAGGTGATGATGAAAAACAGGATCACTGAAAAAGCAGCAGTAGTTCAAGATAATCCTCTTTCTCTTGCTGTTGAGTAATTTTTCACTTTCCTCCTAAGACAGCTTCTTTCCCTGTTTCCAATGTCTGGGCCAATTCTAACCCTGTGAGAGGGGAATGTGATACTTGTGTGCAGTATCTGAGAGTAAATGAAAATCTGTGCCACTGATACGTACTGATACGGTGCTTTTTCAGAGTCATTAGTTATCTCTGACTTAGGTAGATAAGGCCTAACTGCTCAGCTTGTCTGGTTCCTCATTTGTCAGAAATACTAGGGCATGCAAGCCTCGGCTTGGGTCAAAAGGACTGAAAGGTACTGTTCTGCACTTTGAGAGGAAACACTGCTGGTTATCTTATCTAGTACAGCTTGGGTAGGTTTTTTGGGTTTTTTTCAGGAACTGGCAGAATAATCATATTTTAATCTAAGCAGTGAGAGTCCTGTGTGCTTGGTCTCTCCTCTTGTATCAGCACCTGTTTTTCTGAAGAGTAGATCTCAGTTTTTAAACATTAACTTTCTTGCTTCCCAAAGAATGATTGTTACTGAGAGAAAATGGAATGTTAGAGGTGCTGCTAGTCCTTTCTCGATCATTTTAAGTTTCAGCAAAACCAAGATTGCCTGCTTTTCTCTGTGTCTCAGATAAATGCTGCTAGCTTTCTCTGCCCTGAAATGAAGAAAACGGGCATTAATTGATCCTTGATTAGGAGCATTTACCTAAAATGAGGATCACCTTTCAGGATTTTGGGTTTTGGTTGGTTTTGCCTTCGCTCTTGTAAAGATTTCTTCATCAGAATGGATTTCAGTGAGAAGCGGGTTTCATAAAGAAAGAGGGCTATCCCTCTCCGTTGTCTGGGGTGATGGATCTGCATGTAGCTGTTTTGCTTTGTAACTGTGTGCTTTACTCAAGGTGTCAAGGGAGCAAGAGAAGTTCTTGAACTGCTGGCTTGGGTCCACTAAATGGCATTGGAGGACGACAGAAAAACAGAGTAGATGCTGAGGATGGAGTAATTCTGTAAAAGGATTAAGCACACTAACAGATAGTGAGACAGATCTTGATCCAGAGTGTGTGGTACAGGCCCTTCACGCTGGGACAACCTCATGCCACATTCAGATGTTGGCTGCATTCAAGAGAAGCTTGAGGCCTGTATATATGTTTGTGGTCACATGCATATATGCAAATGCAGACATCCTTGCTCAAAAAAGTGAAGAGTGCTCCAACGCTGGAAGAAAGTGGTGAGATTAAAGGCTGATTTGTGTTCCTCAGTATTTTGTGGTCTGACAATGGGAGATGTTTACTGATACTGGTTCAGTATTGGAGATAGGGATGAGGCAGATACACACTGAGATGAAAAAAAGGGATGTCCTTATGTGTCTGTGTGCGCAGGGGAAATGGCACACATCTCTAACACTGTTGTGTGGGACAGTGAAAGTGAAGAGAAGACATATCAAATGAAAAGGAGAAACAAAAGAGGAGGAGGAGTCTGGTCTGGCTGAGCGCGAGAACCAAGAACTCTTGACACTGCATGGGAGCAAGCTCCCAGGACTGCAGCGTTAACTCCCCATGTGGTACTCTGTAGCCAGCATGGCGAAGGCCAGCTGCTGCTCCTCAACCGCTGCTACCTTCCTACCCGCCTACGGCACCATCACAGCGGCGGCAGAAACAAGTGGGTGACCTCTTGTGCTTATGAGAAGCCCATAAAGGTTCTGTACTGTGATTCTGAGGTGAGCAAGATGCATTTGTCCTTCAAACATGTCCCTATGACAATATATCTTCTTCACAGGCTTGGGCTTGTTTTCCTGCCAACTCAGTGAAACCACTAGGAAAGCAGGACTAGCAGAAAGCTGCATGGAGCAGTGAAGTGTTTAGTCTAGGTAGCAGCCTCTTCTTATTTTTTCCTCGAAGTGACATTTTCCCGATCCTCTCCCCCTGCTCCAAATAGCTCTGAGAAGGGCTGATTAATGAAGCTGCAAAGAGGTTTTTTGTTATTGTGGCTGTAAAGGCAGCTCCCACTGGTGTAAGAGGAGAGACTGCTGAAAACTGGAGACTAGTCAGTCCCATTTCCTTACTTTAATAAAAAAGCAGTATAGAGCAAACACCAAAAAATTCCTTTGTTGTGTAAAGGGGACAGTTTGCCACTTAATGAAGGGAGTAATATTTTGTGGGTGCAAGTGATAGCATGGTCTTGGATGACCCAAGAGGCCTGTCTAATCAGTTGTCATGCCAGAAACTGTGTGTGGTGGTCTATTTTTCCTTCTGGTTTGTGTGCTGGCCAGGTGGTCCTTTCCTCATGGAAAGTCTGTTGCAGCCTTTTTGCTATGGTGATAATGAATGCCTCCTCTCCCCTCATCTAAAATGCTTTGAAGCGTGTTTTGAGAATGGTGTTGGGGGTGGTTTTAGGTTTTGGGGTTTTTTTTCTGTTCTTTGTCACTTATGGTTGGCACGGAGTTATGTACCAGCTCGCAGTCTGTCTTTTGCAGTGCTGTTGTAGTTCTGTGATTCAAGGCAATGAGTTCTGGAAAGCTCTTTCCTGCTCACTAGTGTTGTGTGTACTCAGCCAGCACCTGCAATTCAAAGAGAAAATCTGAAATGTCAGCAGCTTGTCATCATTATATCTCGGGCTGATTGTCCACCTCTATCTGTGTATTTCCTGCTTGAGTAGGTTGTGTATCTCAACAGAGAAAGGATAACATCTTGAAGATGCTTGCCTATTCCTCCCCGCCCCACCCCCCACCCCCCAAGGAATAGCTAGAGTTTTGTGCTATAGAGTTCCTTTATAACCTGGTTTCTAATAGGAAAAGATCAAAAGTTTGGGTGTCTACTACTAACTCTTCTGTTGCTCTGGAATATTATTCTTGCCCTGTATTTTTAAACTAAAACTTTCAAAACTGCAGGGTGTAAAATTAAGCCTTTGTTCAAGTTATGGTTCAGATACATGACATTTGAAGAATGGATACTCTGTAACTGGAAGACTGCATAGGTATCTGGATATGGCAATAACAGGCATACACAAAATTACAGTTAACAAGCACCTCTCTGCCTATTGATATATGCCAAACCTTTATAAAACCCGATGACCACTGAAAAAAAAAAAAATCTGTCAGCAATAATGTATTCCACTTCTTTCTCTCCTCTTCCCTTCTAAAATTACTACTTTTAAAAATAACCATAGGGACAGTGTTTTATTTATTGATCAGGTTAGAGCAGTGAGTGTCAAATGTCTCTCTGCGTCCTGCTTTCTCTGTACAAATAAGGGTGAAGGAGATGATAACTGATTTTTTGCAGAGGATCCAAGCATCTCTCTAGCTTTGGGGTTTCCGAGGTGAAGACTGAAAATTTTTAAGAAAACTAGAATCTTTTGGTTTTGTTTAATCTTTTGTTTGAATTATTGCTTAATCAAAATTGTCCACGAAAAGTTAGTGTTTTTTTAATAGACTTCTTTCTTTTTCCACCTTTCTCAAATCTTTCATCTGCATCTTTTAAAATGTTTCCTACATTAAATGGTTTTAGAATATTATCTTTTTTAGCTTGATGTTTGCAAAGATGATGATCTCCTGGTGTATTTTGTAGCACTATTTGAGAAGAGGAAGCCTTACATACGTAACTTTTAAATGGACCTACCCGTTGCATCTGTAATTTGGGCTAGTTCTCAATGTCAGACATGGATATTTTTAAAAACTTGGAGTACCTATTAAAAATAAGATTGATCCAAACATGCTTAATAGTCTTTCAAAAAGTGATTAATGAGGGAGTGTTTCCAGAGAACCGTGTTTGCAAGGACTCCTTCTAGCCCATGTTTTGACCTACCATGTGTCTGGGCCTTTACAGTCAGTCCTTTTCCCATTCGGCTTCCACAGCTGAATGCCTGTGAGTATATTTTGCCACACATTAACTTGATTGAGCCGTGGTTGAGGATCATTCCCCATTGTAACTTCACATTTTATCACTCATGATAAAAGGGTTACACTACAACGCCTCTTTTGTTAGATGGAAAAGCCTGTGAAGAAGCAGCACATGGTCTCTTTGTGGGAGAACCATCCTGTTAGCTGTCTGCCTAGAGGAACCAAGGCAGGTTCCTTCCGGTGGAGGGAGTGCAGCTTTTTGTCAGTGCCCCATCGTGTTTCCATACCTGTACGCTCGGTGGTGGAGACGTGTTATCTATCCCACCTTGAGGGTAGGATGGCCCTACAGAGGGATCTGGACAGGCTGGATCCATGGGCTGAGGCTAATGGTATGAGGTTCAACAAGGTCAAGTGCCGGGTCCTGCGCTTGGGTCACAACAACCCCATGCAGCACTACAGGCTTGGGGAAAAGTGGCTGGAAAGCTGCCTGGCAGAAAAGGACCTGGAGGTGTTTGTTGACAGTCAGCTAAATACAAGCCAGCAGTGTGCTGAGGTGGCCAAGGCAGCCAACAGCATCCTAGAGGGTTGTCTAGAGGGGGGGTCTAGAGAACAAGTCTCATGAGGAGTGGCTGAGGGAACTGGGGTTGTTCAGCCTGGAGAACAGGAGGCTGAGGGGAGACCTTATTCCTCTCTCCAACTACCTGAAAGGAGGTTGTAGAGAGGTGGGGGTCAATCTCTTCTCCCAAGTAACAGGCAATAGGTCAAGAGGAAACGATCTCAAGTTGCACCAGGGGAGTTTTAGATTGGATATTAGGGAAAATTTCTTCACCAAAAGGGTTATCAAGCATTGGAACAGGCTGCCCAGGGAAGTGGTGAAATTGCCATCCCTGGAGGTATTTAAAAGACAGGTAGACGTGGTGCTGAGGGACATGGTTTAGCGGTGGTTTTGGCAGTGTTAGGTGGATGGTTGGACTCAATGATCTTGAAGGTCTCTTCCAAACTAGGTGATTCTATGATTCTGTAAGTGTTAGTATCGAGTGTGTTAAGCCCCGTGTCCAGTGAGTGTGATTAGAGCCTTTTCCAGCAGTGTCTAACCGTGATGTGCCATGAGTATACTCTTGGGCTGGGCTACTGAATCAGTGCTGCACTGAATGATGGGGTTTTTGCTTCCTCTGAGGCCAAGTACAGCTTGTACCTTTTGCTAATTTGATTCTTTGGGAGATTTCTCTGCAGAGTCTGTTAGCTGACACTGTTGGCTAAGTGACCATGACAATACCTTTTTACATTAAATGGTTTTTATGTAAATTCACCGAGAAGCCTCCCTCATTATCAGAGTGTTTGCCTGTGACAAACACGTGTAAAAAGCATCAAAGCTGACCATCCAATATGTTTACACTGATGTTGATTTAATCATTGGTTGAACCTACCAGTTAATCACCAAACTGATGTGTGTTTTGGAGCACTGGGTGCATGAGACCAGGAGCATGCTGGAGTGGCAGTGCAGAGTGGGTGCTAATTTTCTGTGATGCCTCAGCTCTGCCAGAGCCTTCCTGTCTATGGGTGATGCTGATAGCAGACGCTGGAGAACGGGTTCCACAGCCTCTCCAAATCCTTCCTGGGGCTGAGCCCTGCACCGTACCATGTTCCCTTACTGCTGCTGATTCCCTAATTTAAACAAACTACTTGTGTGGGTGATTTTGCAATCCCAGTGACTTAAATAATTTCTCCAACCCTTATTAAATTGCTTTGGTTGAGAAAGGAGTGGGGTTTGTCTTCACTAGAAATAAGCTCTGATTTCTGAGTGCTTTCTGGGGCTTTTTCAGTAGTTTCTTTTGCAAACAAATCCCTTTTGTCTTGCACTCAAGTGACCCATTTAACGAGCTAGGTTTGATTTGCATTTTGATGTTTACTTCCACACAAACCAACAGCAGCAGTGGTATAAAACCACAGCATCTGCCTGGTGCTGGAAATGCTCAGGTCTCAAGGTCTAAAGGTCTTTGAGTTCTGGAAAGTGATTAAGTGTCCACAAATGATGAGGACATCACGAATGGTGTCAGTAGTGGGATGCTGCTGGTGGAGCCGCCCCGACTCCCAGTGATGAACTGGGAGGTGAGGCAGGAGGAGCTGGCGAGTGGGGCATTGGCTGCAGTGGGAAATGTGCAGCCCCTGAGAATGGGTCGCAGGTTCTGGAGCAGCTTCACTATTCTGCTTGAGCCGCTGCAGACCTGTCCAGAAACAGCCCTTGGACAACTGTATCAGCCGTGTGAGGGACAGCATGGACAATACTCAGTGATTTCCCCTCCGGGCCTGGGGATGGAGAGAAGGCTGTAGCAGCCAGCACTGTCCTCTATGGGGAGCACAAGGAAGCGTGTAGAATTACAGGGAGTGGAAGCCAAACCTGTTCTGCAGCAGAAAGGTGTGTTACCTCCAGCCACCTTTGTGAGCTGGCAGGAGTGTCATCATCCAGGCGATAGATTTGTTATTCCCTTTCTGTGTCTCCTTGCTTCTTTCTTCCAGCTCCTGCACCGGTTCTCCCCTCTCCATTCTCTCTCTTTCATAGCTTCTTTTACCACAATTAATAAACTAGCTACACACTTTAGAGACATGTTGGGTTGTACTCGGAGGACCTTAAGTCTGTCCACATCCCTGTTACATGCCCAGTTGTGTGTGTCTGGAAGCTTCAAGCCAGCTAATTGGAAATGCTAGGCACAGGAACATTTGTTAGGGCACGTAGCTATGGCCCGGAATGCCTTTAAAGCACTGGCACCCTTTTTAACATGGCCTGGATGCTGTCGGCTCTGTTCTGCCAGTCGCTCAGCTTATGGTTTAAGTTCTTTGCATCCAGTGTTTACAGAATGAGAATTAAGACCTTAATTTGCAGTAAAAGATTTACGTAGTACAGTCTGGGCTAAAGGAGCTCTTGTTCCTGCCAGCTGTCTGTTTCTGTTATGCTCCCTACCCTGGGTCATCTTCACCCCAGGAGATTCCAGTAGGGAGCTGACAGCTTCTTGATATTTGGCCATTGTTCATGTTCAACAAGGTGGCAAGGAAGCAGGGATCAGCTGATTGATCAGTAAAGAAAACCACTGTGGTGCCATCGTGCACAATGTGAAGATTCTGACTTATAGGTAAAGACTGGGGAATCTTTTCCCCCATTTTTCAGGGGCTGTATCATATATTCAGCTCAGGCTTTTCCTTTATTGCCAGTAGTTTTTAGATTAACTGCTAGAGTTTCTAAAAATTATGGGAGTCACCTTTGTCTTCTCACTGAAAAGGAAGCTTTTCAACAAAGATGTCACTAATTTCAAGCTCCCCGACCCAAGGAAAAATCCTGAGAGTTACTTGAAGCAGTGAGAAATAAGCAGTACAAAGAAAGTCACTGATAATGAAGGTTCAGGAAGATGAATTTCAGGCCAAGGGAATGTTTTCTGTAGGTTTCCTATTCTGGGATGTAGCAACTTGGGAGATGCATAAAAGATGCAGGAAATGTTCTTCTTCACTGCACCATGTTCAGCCTTAGCTGATGTTGTGTGTTGAAGTTGTAGATAGTTTGGGGTATCCTGAGAGGAGTGAACAGCACCTCTAGAAGGTTTAGAAACCATAACCTACAAGATAGGGAGCAACAAAGACATTATGTAGAAAGAAGGATTCTTTGGGTGGAGCAAGTAATGTTTTTTACAAAAGGAATTGATACAGGCAATGGCTATTAGTTCTCCACATCCACTGGTGACAGGACAAGAGGTAACCAGCTTAGTTTGTAGTAAAGCAGAACTAAGGCGATGGACAGAAAAAACTATCTTGGTCTAGGCATACTTGATCCTGAGCTAGATGATTATTTGCCCCCTTCCAGCCCTATGCTGTTATATTCCCTGTTCAAACTATCTTCAAGAAAAATGCCACCTCCCCAGGTGCTGATCTGCTGAGTGTTATCCAAAGATACCATTTCAGAGGGACTTTCTTGGCTGCTTCTTTCACAGAATGTATTAAATACAAATGCCAAAATGGTAATTGAGCATGGACCCTCAAAGGAGTGTTGTGAAATTCAGTAAGGATCCAACTACTCATTTTACCTGAGACACTGGCTCAAGATGTGTTCAAAAAAGTCACTTATGTAGACTTTCCTAAAATTTTCATTTATTGTATTTGTTTCAGGCTTATTTAATCTAGTTTCTAAGTGAGACATGCCTGAGGAAACTATGCTGTCTCTGTATTTATGATTATTGTCCTTCCCCTTTAGGATCCATTGGCCAGTTCGAGCTAGAGTTGCTGAAATACCATTTCTTAGAAGTCTCCTGTAGATTGGCCTCATAGGGGCCAGGGACTCTGTTAGTGCCTCCACTGAAGGAAGCATCACCATCTGAGTGCTTACTAAACAGAATAGTCCTTTGTCTAGCTTACAGTTCATCATCATCTTTTTTTTTTTTTTTTTTTTTAAATCGTTGATGTTGCTGTTACACAATAAATGAGAGGTATTACCTATTGGGACTTCTTTAGGTGATTTTGCAGGGGATGGATGAAATGCATTGGGACTTGCTCCTCCTGGTTTTAGAACAAAAGACTAGCCTTGAAATCCTGCAGCCACTTGAGTGATGCCACGCAGATCTGGTCTGTAAAATTCACAGATGTGTGTGCGTATATATATATAACTGTTTTGAACCTTGGTGCAGCATTTTAAGGAAGTCAGTCACTTAGTGTAATGAAAAATCACTACTGATTCACTCTTCACAATGTATCTCACATTAGATTCCTGTCCCATTTATGACGTTTCCTGTAGAGGTGAAATGAGACTACACGTACCTATTGTAGCCCAGAATTGCTCTTTTTTAGGCATTGATGAATTAGTTCATATGGAGTGACATTAAAAAATTGTCATAAATAGGAGAATAAGAGCAGATGTTTCATGTGCAATGAGACTTTCTTTTGATGTTTGTTATGCTGAGTCAGGCTGAAATGAAAGTGATCAAGGGAATGCATCGGAAATAAGAGATGAGAGAGAACTCGATAAACGCAAGGTTTGGAAAGTAAGCCTGAACTGCAAATAATAAAGCTGATATCCCTCCTGGCCTTGCAGAAAAGAAGGTAGTTTAATGTTAGTGATATATTAATATCTGTTCTGAGATAGTATTCTTCTTGAGCTTGTTCACACAGAGGTATTGGTCAGCTGATTCCAAAAACTTCTTTGCAATTTGCCTCTGAAAATAAGGCTAGTTAAGCAAGATCTCTCCATTGTTGCTGATTTCTAAGACAGAATTATCTTTCAAAGAGGAAGTAATTTGTTTCTCCTGATACTCCTTTTCTAACAATAGATTCTGCCCTATCTGACTTTGTTGTGTCTTACCAGAGGTGCTCCAGTCTTGAGCTCCCCTTTGTTCTCTGTGTCTTTATTTTTTAAGTAAGGTTCTTCCCAGCCTACAAATAGCTTCTCTCAGATTAGTTCTTTGAACTCTTTCCAGCTCGTGTTATTGAACACTGCAGATCTTCTCATAGTGACAAAATTTAACAAACAAGTAGAGAAAGAGTAATGAAGAGGTAATGCAGAGGTAAGTAAATTAAAATCAGGGGCAGTTAAGCCCAGAGAAAAGAGCTGGGACCAACTAGAAATAATCAAATTGGAAGAGAGTTGCTAGCGGGTCAGTGCTACGGTGGTGGGCACTTTTTGTGCTTTGTGGGTGTATGAAGCTGAGGTATATGAAGCTGACTCAGTAACTTTCATATTCAACAGTTACAGTCAAATGGTGTGAGTTCAACTCTGGTATGACCAGATCACACATTTAAGGGCTTTAAATATAAATTTAAGATTTTAGTGTTAGATACTAATTTTGTTTCAAGATCTTGCCCTAAATCTCATTGAAAAGTAAGGAGAAACTTCGGGGCTTTGTTGCTTACCTAGCGTCAGCGGTATAGGGAATTTGGTTTGAAACTGTGTTGTGGTTTTTCAGCTTAAGGGGTTTGTTTTGTTTTGAGGTTTTGTTTGTTTTTGAGACAAAGAGAATCTTAGTATGTGGTTCTGTGTAGGAGAGAAGTCTCCCCAGAGATCACTGCACCAACACATTAAACCTCTAGGATTACATTGCTTTGTACATTGTCACAGTGCATTGAGGCTGACAAATTACCTCATCTGAGGCTTTATCCTGTAAAGACTTATGAAAATATTGGTGAAGGGTAGGTGTCAACGGTTGAACATTTCCAATCCTTCCTTTTCCACAATGCACCCTGCCATTAGCCTGCTAATATCAAGCTTCCAGTTACAGCGCTGTATGGTGGTACAGAGACACTTCAGCAAATAGCACGGGGGAGCCCTGAGTATACAAGGAAAAACAAATGCACAAGTACAGAACTACGGCAATGATGAAAAACTGAGACTTGACGCCATCTGCCCAATCCCACATGTAGGAATTAAGAACTGCAAACTCAGAAATGTTCTTTTAGTAGACAAGTATGGTAATCGTAGCCAGAAAAGGTACACAGAGAAGAAAATGAATGAAAAAGGTTTTGTTTTTTAAAGAAAGTAAGCAGTGACTCAGAAAACAAGATTTTGGTCATATCTAGCATTGGCATAGTGCAGATAAGCAAAAATTAATTCAGTAGTAGTCTCAGAAAAAATGCTCCCTGTACAAACAGGAAACAAAGCACCAAACACGCAATTTGGCAGTGGTTGAATGTGTGAAGACGTGCTCAGCGCTGTGCAAGAGAGATGGCAAACTTGCCAAGCCAAATTTAAACTACTTGACAGTGGCCTAACTATCACTCCACCAGGGAAAGCCAAACTGCAATTCCAAGGAAAATTATAAAGGTTAAAATACCAGGAAATAGAGATTACTGAGAAATGTTTTGATTGATGGATGTATTTATTTACAGTTAAACTTACCTAACGAGTGGCAAATGGTGCCCTCAGTAGATTTACAAACAAAACAAGTGCTACTGGAAGAGCATGCATGCGATTTTGGCTTTTTTGTAGCAAAGCCACAAAAAATTTTAATGTTTTGGAAAGAAAACAAGTAAGATCTTCTGGATAAGTTACTCCAAGAAGTAGACTGCTTGTGTCACTCATTCCAGCAGAGCTTCACAGAGTACTTATTGAAGGGGGGAAAAAAAAAAAGCAACCAAAAAAAACCCCAAACAAAACTGTATTCTAAGGTAATGGAAGAATTTAAGCAAATAGACACTATCCTTGTCCTGAAGTACATAAAGCCAGGTGACCGGCTTTGAAGGCCTGAGGAAACTCAGCCAAGATGCATGTTTGCCTAGGATTTAAACAATTTAAACAAAACACCCTAAAGAGTTGACTGCTGCATGCATGCAACAAAAGAAATGTGATCTGATTTGAGGAAAAGCCACGATATTCTTACAATTTGGTGCCAAAAATGAATCTCAGCAATTTGGATAGAGTGCTCCCTTACCATGTTAAGAACACTAGTAACAGGGCAGAGAGGTTGAGAAAGCCCCTGGGGACCTGATTTAGGGAATATATGAACCCTGACAGCACAGTAGCTGGTATATTAGAATGTCATCTACCATGAAAATTTGTATGACTGTGAGGACAACTGCTTGAATGACTCTTGTGTCTCCTAGAAGGAGCCAACAAAGCAAAACTAAAATGTTGAGGCATAAGTGCAACATCATACATGGCAGACCTGCTCATCACCAGGGTCTATGACACAAGTCTAGAAAAGTCGCCACAAAAACCCCACATGTCTGTAGCTCTTGTCATATTGTAATATTGCTGCCTGCCCAACAGGAAAATTTGAGAACCAAACAAATCTATGTCCTCAGTCCAATAGAAGTAGAAGTGAATACCAATCAAGCCACCTGTGAGCTAATTTCCAGGCAGAAGCTACTGTGAGTAGGCAAAGAAGTGGCACGAGCTTTACCAGTGTTCACACTTTTTCTTCTGACTGGGGGAAAGACAAGCTTCATCTTCTTATGTGTCCCATATGGATTGAGTGTCCAATGTAGCATCGCTTGTGAAGATACTGAAACCTTCAATAAATCTTATGTCAGAGAGTTCAGGAGCTCATTGCAACGTGTATCGGAGCTGTTCGGAATGAGAAGAATGCCTCCAGGCAGAGAGGGATGCTTCTCACTGTGCAAATACGACTGTGATAGAGATCAGGGACTTAATGTCCAGTGGGATATATGCATGGGGACGAGATGCAAAAAGAGACAATGAGAATACACAACTTTCAACTGTGCAATGGAGCAAAGTGGGAAGGATGAGTGGTTTAACTGTGGGAAAATGCAATGAAGTTGAACGGAGCCATTTTAACTAGGGCTATATAGAGTTGACCTACTCTTTGCTGCCCAGCCTAGAAGGCCAAACACTCTACATGAATTTACCCACTTCTTTATCACTGCAGATCTTTTTCCTGCTAACAATACAAGCATTCTTATTGTAGGCAGTTTTCTTGGTGTGCTGGGAACTGGGTGAACTCCTGAACTCCCAAGCGGTGACTGGTACCAATGAAGTGATAAGGCATTCCAGCAGGCACAGCCTGCTGTCTCATTCCACCACGTCACAATCAACAACATATTAATAATAAATTAACACTTACAATTTTAATTACACTATCTAAGTTCTTCAGTGTGGTCTTAAGTTTACTGTAAAGTCCAGGACTGGTATGAGCAACAGTCAGGTGAGCCAGGTAAAGGTTGAAATCTTCCTATACTAGTGAGCAAATGACTACATGAAATTATAACCAAAATGCCATGTCAGGATTATTTGCTCGGCGTAAAAGAGGCAGTTTTACTGGGAATTGATGAGATCTGTCTGGGGCTGGGAGCTTCCTGTGTTGGCGGTTCCTCACTGTGGCTTGAGGGCTGTTGATCACATGAGGCACTAAACTATTCAGATTTCAGAGCACAGCAGCATCCAGTCCTTACCTAACCTGTCCTTGGGCACAAAGGTACAGGGTTTGATTGGGTAAATCCTTGACATGGAAGGGAGAAAAGGACTGGCACTGGGACCAAAGATGTGGTTGGTTACCCACTAAAAGCAGCAAGCCTGCAGATGAGATGTAATGCATGCAGCATGCCCTTGGCTGGGGGCTGGTCAGAAAGGAAAGAAACACAAACCAACTAGGTGACCACAGTAACCAGCTCAGAGCATTGCCTCCCCAGCAGAACAAATTGCAGAGCCATCTCCTCTTTTCCTCCTGAAAGGTGGAGTTCTTTTGACTATGCTGATGTTTTTTTCCTTTTCTTTTTTTCCAAACCTTTTTATATACCAAGTACAAAACCCAGAAGACAACAATTTCTACAGCAGCGAAGAGGTGATGAGTCATGAAATAAAAATAAGGTGGTGGTGGCAAATGTGAGTGTTGGCACAGGGATGTATGTTTGTATAGAAAGAGAAAGGGTTTGAAGGGCCCGGGAAACAATATTAACTGCATAAACCAAGTACAGTATTTGAATTTGGGCTTGATAATTTGCATTGGGATTGGGGAAATAGTAAAGAGGAGTTTCCCAGTCAAGTACTTTAATAAATATAAGCTTAATCATATGTCTCTGTAGGAGTTAACAAAAGCCTGACTAACAGCAGAGGGATTCCAGGAACACTTAAAAACTTGTCATATGCAGTGCTTGTTGATGTCAAGAGAAAAGAGCAGCTAAACCCTTGTTCTCTAGTGTCCCTCCTAATAAATCTACAGGAGTAACCTTGAGCTCGTGGCCAGCCTTCAACAGGGCTACAGGAAAGCAGATCGTGAATCATCATAGTGACATCTTCAGGGAATGCTCAATTTCACATTTCCTGTAGGAGTAGGAACACCACCTAAAATTTAGCCCATTTTTGGTTTTCTCTTTATATACCCAGGTATCAAACATAAAAGACTAGTAATAGTCTGTACACTGGATGCATCCTAATAAAGCAATCTGGATGATGGAGTGGACGTAGTGTAACATATATCTCCTTTTCTTCAGGAAGCCTCCAATTGCCCATCCTCTTAAAAGTGGAAGATTCAGAGCTCCCAAATGCTCCATGATCTAGACAGGTCCATCTGGTGTTATGAATGGAGGCCTTCAATAAAAAAAGCACTTTTCTGTCTCTGTTGGTACATGAGGCTTGAGACAGTACCAGCATGAGTTTTCAAGCTATTTATGATGTTGTAGGTGAAAGTGCTAAGTTGGGACAAAAGGAGAACTTTTAGCAACTGAAAAAAAGGAAAAAGAAGCCTGAACAATGGGGAAATGAGAAGGTAAAGCAGACAGCATTTGGAGGAGATGACTCAGTGCACAGCAGACTACATAGACAGGCAGCACTGGAATATACTGACAGAACTGAATGAGGATGGTGGTCTAGAATAGTCAGGGTTGAAATGTACTTGCAAAGTTGGAATAAGAATTTTATGTGCTCCTTATCTGTATTACACCTTCCCCACCCAGGCTATCCCTTGCTCTCTTTCCCAAGAGGAGCTGTGAACACACCTGTTTACATTATCTTTACAACCAGAAAAGACCAATGTAATTTTACTCTGTTGAGGAGTGCTCATGAATTTAAACAACAGAGTTCGAAACACTGGCACATACAAACAAGTATTTTAATGGGCTTCAGAGTCTGGATGAGTATCACGAATCTTCGTGTCATTGGCATGAACTGGTATCATTGGTCTTCTAGCTTTGTCTCTTACAGGGGTTCATGTTAAATGGACACAGCCATTTATGTTAGCCATTCCTTTTCAGGGAACTCATAGGCATTTCAGGACCTTGTCTTGGATGTCAGAGCATACATTCATCTGTGTGTGTGTGTGTTCCCTGGGCCTCCTATTGGATGAAGTAGTCCAGCCTCTTGGTGGAGCTCACAAACTAAGCAGCCTGAGGTGGTGTCATCATCATCGTCGTCATCATCATCATTATAAATATTATTAATATTAATAAATATATAATATTATATTATAATATGTAATCTATCTATAATAATAATTAAAAAAATTAAAATAAGGTGCCTTTATTCAGCCTGTTCCTGTTTAAGTGTACTTTAATTCTGGTAATATAGCCTCTCTTTTAAGTGGCAAGTGTAACCAAGGCTCTAAAATGAGGGCCAACTGTCTACGGGTGCTCAGCTGATAATGTATGCCTGTTTTCACCCATCCCTTTGCATCACTACAGGCAGCGCTCAACGTGACTCCAAGGAGATGCTCTTCTCCCTGGTTTGTACCCATGGCAATGCCCCCAGATGGTGATGGCAAGCATGCTCCTCATTGCCAGGGCATGCTGCGTTCCTGATGTCCTGGCTACCTGTGGCCAAGGGACATTGCAGTCTTGAAAACCTTTTTGGAGTCATGGCCCCATTGCCCTGACAGATGCACTAGGTTATGTGATGTCCACCGAAGCCCCATGGTTTCTGGAGGACACAAGAGCCTCTCTGTTCCCAAGTGAGCCTGTCCTGCAGAATGACTGCTTGGTCTGCAGCAAAAAGGGAGTTACAGGCAGACCAGACTAGAAATGAATGCTTCTGAAGAGCATAATAGGTAGTGTCACTAACACTTGGGATAATAAAACCGTTAGAAAAGCCTTGATATTTCCAGTGACAAAAGGACGAGGCAGCTGGGCCAGTCTCCCCCTGCAGTGACTGCACTCCCTCACAATCTCTCTCCACCTAATGAGAGAGCAGGAGGATAATGAGGGGACACCTGCACCCCATGTCCCTTCCATGGGTTGTGTCCCCTCTCCCCATGCCTTGGGAAAGGATATGTGATAGGATGCAGCTCTAGGTTTTGTGTGTTATGAAAAAAGCTTGAGGGGTAACAGATCTTCACAAGGGCCAGAGGCAGCCATGAGGATGGAAAGGAGCCTGCTGGGGTAGTGTAGCTCTTCCCTAGCACGTGGCCCACAATATGTTTGCCCCACATCCAGCAATGCTAGTAAAGAAGAAGCTACTGCTCCCTTAGCATCTCGCATCAGCCCCTGCTTCAACTATCCATCATTTGACAGAATCACAGGGGTTGGAAGGGACCTCTGAAGATCATCTAGTCCAACCTCCCTGCCAGAGCAGGGACACCTACAGCAGGTTGCACAGGACAGCATCCAGGCAGGTTTTGAATGTCTCCAGAGTCGGAGACTCCACCACCCCTCTGGGCAGCCTGTTCCAGTGCTCTGCCACTCTCAAAGTAAACAAGTTCCTCCTCATGTTTAGATGGAACTTCCTATGGTCAAGTCTGTGCCCATTACCTCTTGCCTTATCACTGGGCACCACTGAAAACAGACTGGTCCCATCCTCCCAGCACCCTCCCTTTAAGTATTTGTAAGCATTGATAAGATCCCCTCTGAGTCTTCTCTTCTCCAAACTAAAAAGACCCAAGTCCCTCAGCCTTTCCTCATAAGAAAGATGTTCCAGTCCCCTAATCATCTTTGTAGCCCTCTGCTGTACCCTCTCCAGCAGTTCCCTGTCCTTCTTGAACCCAGGAGCCCAGAACTGGACACAGTACTCCAGGTGCGGCCTCACCAGGGCAGAGTAGAGGGGGAGGATAACCTCCCGCGACCTGCTTGCCACACTCCTCTTGATGCACCCCAGGATGCCATTGGCCTTCTTGGCCACAAGGGCACATTGCTGGCTCATGGTCATCCTGTTGTCCACCAGGACTCCCAGGTCCCTT